>CM060690.1:175421105-176021105 GCA_030686995.1 Artemisia argyi | reverse complement strand
ATCTTAAAAATCCTTTGATCATATAATTCATAAGCCTTTGTTTCCAAGTGATCCAAAGCCTCATTCATTCAAGTGCAAAGAGAAGAATACTTCTATTTATCAAGACTAGGAGTATTACAACTTAGTATCATCTTGCTATCTAAGTTGTTTAATCATTTCATCTTGTATATCATTCATTCTTTAGTGAATATAGTGTATACATTGGTTAGCTAGATTTAGATATAGGATCTAGATTTATTGAAGGTGTGAAGTAGTACTAGAAGTGAAGAAGTAGAGGTGGATACGATTAGTGATAGAAGAAATAAGAAGTGGTAGTATATTGAAGTAGAGATAGTTGTGAAGACAAAGAAGTTGAAGCCTTGAAGTTGAGAAGACCTTGAAGCCTAGAAGTTGTGAAGTAGTATATATATCTTGGAGTAGCGGATAGAACTAAGTAGTGAAGGTGTGAAGAAACAAGTGTCGTGAAGAAGAAGAGTTAGGAAGTACAAAGGTGTGAAGAAGACAGGTGTGAAGTAAAAAGGTGTGAAGAAGAATTGGTGTGAAGAAGATTGGTGTGAAGAAGTTTTGTATAAGTTGTGATTGAGTTGTGACTAAGTTGTGGTGCGTAATTTGGTGTGTAAGGTTTTCTCCGCCATAAGGGAGGTTTTTGATCTAGTGAAGAAAACTCTCGAGTAGGTGACTCGGGGAGTGGAGTAGGGCAAGGAAGGTATCCTTGTAGCTGAACCACTATAAATCCTTTGTCTCTCGGTTTGATCTTTCCATCTCCCACTCTTTGATTATTTACATGTTAGCATTGCTTGTGTTGTGCATATATTGATTTCACATAAAGATCAAACTAGGATTCATTCATAACATTAATTTTACAAAAACAAACCAAGTACATAAACTTTTATTAAAACACATATACATATATATGCTTATATATGATATAGGAAATTGTAAATTCTTTCCCAACATTATATATAAGTAGTGTTTATACGAAAACCGTAAATAAACTAGTATCTATATTTTTGCATTAAAGAGTTTTGAAATTTACGTCTATTCTTTAGAAGCAAACCTTTATAAAACATATAAAACGAAAAAGACGTAAAACTATTCAACCCCCCCTCCCCTTCTATTTTTCCACAGTGTGTGATTCCAACATCTGCAAAGTAGGTTCTTAACTCCTGATTTGTAAATTATGTGCCATTATCTGTTCTTACAATCCTTGGTGGAGCTTGAAGTAGAACTTGAATACGCTTCAGAAAGGTGATGATGATGCTTGGTGCTTCGTATTTAGACCTCAGAAACTTTACCCATGTGTATCTTGAATAATCATCAACAATAACATGAATATACTTCTTTCCATTAATGCTTTCAACTCTCATTGGGCCACATAAGTCCATGTGCAACATATGTAACCGTTCTTCCGAACTAGGTATGGGTTTAGGTTTATATGATGCTCTTTTACTTTTTCCTTGTTCGCATGATGGACATAAGTGATCCTTGGTGTATTTGAACTTAGGAAGTCCGGTGACGATGTTGTCTTTGGCTAACTTGTTGATGGTGTCGAAATTGAGATGGGATAAACGTCTATGCCACAGCCAGGACTTAGCTCCGGTTGCCCTTGTCATAAGACAAATTGGTGATGTAGAAGCCATTTGGTTGATGTCGATAGCATACAAGTTTGTACCACGATTACCAGTTAAGAGATCAGCACCAACCAAATTTCTTATAAAAACCGTGTTTCTCCTGAATGCAACTTCTAAATCAGCATCACAAAACTGCCCAACTGAAAACAAGTTGTGTCCCAACCCTTTGACGTAGTAAACTCAAGTGATTAAAAAATTCCCAAACCGAAGATCTCCATAACCCTGAATAGCTGCTACATGATCATTTCCAAAGCGTAGAGTTCCCATGAATTTCCAAACGAAATTGATCAGCAGCTTTAAATTCCCGGTCATGTGCTTGGAGCAACCTGAGTCGACGATCCAAAGACATATTTCGATAACCTCAGATGGTGCATTGGTGTCATAAACAGGAAGTGTGTCAGAATCTGTGTCATACTTAGCTTCCTGAAGATTCGCCATGAATACGCAGTTCGCATCGATATCCTCTCGTTCTTCCATGTCATCCATAAGAGCCATAAAATCATTTTCCTCTGCATTCAACTGAAACCCTGCCTTTTCCTTTTGTGCCAACAGCACTGCTTTCTGCAAGTACTCTAGATCTTTCTTGTTCGGATTAGTAGGATAGTTCCTTGCCATATGACCTACACCTTGGTAGTTGAAACACTTTACCGGATTACCCTGATTCACATTTCCATAATTCCCAACAACTGGAGCTGCCACATTCTTATTCTGATTACCCATTGCCTGATTGCCAACATTCTGACCCATCTGATATCCAACAAACTGACCCATCTGATTCCCTGCATACTGACCGTACTGATTCCCTACATATTGACCCAACTGATTCTGCATATTCTGATTACCCATATGAAATCCAGTAGCATATCCCTGCTGATTCCCTATAACTCCAACCATTTGGCCTCCATTACCCATATTGAAACTCAGCTGAGCAATCTGCTAGTTGCGGATGTTCAATGAAATCCTTTGGTTGTTGTTAGTTGGTGTAGAATAGCGTCCTTGGAATGCCTTTGTTACAAAAGCAAACGCTTGTGTCAAGGCTGCAGTAGCTTCATCATTGTCAGTGAATTCTGGTTCTTGGAATTGTGGGTATTACTGTTGTGGAATAACATGTTGTTGTTGTGGGTAGAATTGTTTTGGTAGACAGGTGTTGGTTGTTGAATGTAGGATGGTTGCATGTAGTTGTGAGTGGAAGATGATGATGGTTGTTGTGTGTTCACTGGTAAAGGTGTTGGTGTATTAGCCATTAATGCTAGAGGATCATGCTTTTTAGCAAGCAATTCAGCCCTTACTTCATTAGCTTCATCTTGATTTTGCTTCAAGAAGTCGTACAGCTGATCATAAGTCACTTCATGCAAATTCTTTGTCTGATAAACAATAGTGAATTATCTTCCCCATTCAGTTTGTAACTTATTCAGAAAATTGGTGTTGTTAGCAATATTTGTCTAACTGAGGTTGTGTCTCGATAAATCATTCATGATCTTACGGAACATATGGTAGTACGACTCTATGGACTCACCAGGAATTGAAGTAAACTTGCGAAGTTCCTTAAGCAATTGTGTTTCCATTTCCTGTTTCCCGATGTCTGTCCCATACATTAACCTCTTGACTCTTTCTCAGACTGCATGAGCACTTACTTCACTATCAACAGTAGCATAAGTGGTTTCAGGTAAACCAAGAACGACGTAATGAAATGCCTGATCATCAGCTTCAATCTGTTTTCTGTCTTCCACAATGTATTCAGTCTCATTCTGATCTCTGTAGAATGGTTGCATGGGTGGGGTTACATTTAGATCTCCAGGGTCTAGTACTTGTATTGGTTTGAAGGGTCCATCCACAATGGATTTGATAAGAAATTTTCCATTTGGTTTGCTCTTAAGATAGCGCATCATACGACTAGCCCACTGTGAGTATCCACCCTTTGACAGTATGGGAGGTCGGTTTTCGGCACCGGCTGCATGAATATTTTGCTGAGTTGCCATTGATGAAGTGTTGATCGATAAAGTTGATTCTTGGATCATTCCAATGAAATAGGAGGTGTGTTTAGAGAAAGTTGATGCAAGTTTTTATGGTGAAAAAATTTGATCTGGAACCTTAAAACCTCAATAACTTCCGTTCGGATTGGATTTGGGCCTCGAAGCTTGGGTTGAATGATCTTTAGATGATTCAACGTGTTCTTTTTGTATGTCTCACGGTCGTTTTGACAGCTGATTCGTCGAAAACGGAGTTACGGTTCAAAAGTTATGGCCGTTTGAAGTTTGATCTTCAAAAACCTCACTTTTGTCAAAATTCTCGAAACTTTGCTGTGTTTTCGAAACTTTGTGATTGCGAAACTTTGTGATTACGAAAAAATTGTGTTCTCGAAGGATATGTAATTTCGAAGACTTAGAAATAGTTTTTGAAAAAGGTGAATAACTTTTGAGATCGTGGAACTTTTTCGAAAAGAGTGTTCTCGAAAAATTTCAATTTTTCGAAAACCCAATCTCACAAAGAAATTTCAAAATTTATCTAAAAGTCGAAGTATTTTCTTTCTTATACAAGAGAGAAAATACCGAGTATCCAACTGTTGCCGCGACTTGAATTCTCAAAAGTATGACAAAGGTGATTTCGAAACTTGGTATATGGTGATTTCGAAAGTTTGGCAGATTTTTGATTTTGCAAAAAGCACTCCCAAATGAAGTTTGTATTCCAAGATTCTTGTACTTCTAGGCTTAAAAACACAAAAACTTGAAGAAAGTTGCAAACTTGATGATTTTTATGAGAGTTTTTTGTGTTCTAAAAAACAAGTACAAAATCAAAATTCGAATTTTTAAGCTTGAAACTTTCAAAAAGATTGAAACTTTCTTGTTAGAAAAGGTTTATAACACTAGTTTGTAATAAAAAAAAGTGTTAAAAACCAAGAAAAACAAGAAAAGTGAGAAACTTTTTGATAAAAACTCGTGAGGCTAGCTAAAAAAAATGAACCAAACAAACTCCCAACACTCCTAAATCATTGTTAGGCGATTGATACCACTTGTAGGACCTTAGATACTACAACTTTATCACACAATATAAGCACTATATGAAGTAGAGATGGAAAGATGGTGACTTGATGATGTCGTGTATGTGTAGAGAGAAAGAGATGAAATATGGAACTTTTATTAAAGAAAACACACACACTTACACACACAAGCACACACCTCAAATGAGCTTTGAGGTGTTTATATAATTCTTAACATGATGCCCTAAAAGGCTTTTCCATGGGCTTGGTCTTGGGCTTGGTTTTCTTTTACTTATAAAGGCTTACATTACTTAACACATGACATATTAGCTTACCAAGATCAAGGCCCATTGACTATTCTAATAACAAAAACTACGACACATTACAACGTTACAATATATGAGAATTACCATCACTTTCTAATATAATTTTAATGCTAACATTTGTATACTATAATATTTCAAACTGTGAAGTCACATATCATAAGTTCAGATAACATATATAGTGTGATAACTGATAACTTAATACAAAAATGGAAGTATGAAAAAAACCAACGATTTCATACAGGATATTAACAAAGATCACGAGCCTCAGCAAAGTCTTGTGCAAATGTACACGTTAGTAGTATCATACAACAATACAACAAACTAGAAACACTAAACATCTAAAGTGACGTTAAAACCAACAACTAATCGTCATCTTCATCTTCATCAAATTCTTCTTCTTCATCATCCTCGTTGGTTTCTTCATCCACATCCTCGTCGATTCCTTCACCCACATCCTCGTCATCAACTATGAAACCACCCAACGTTTCATCATTTTCATCTTCAACATCAACGTCCATCGCAGAACTCTTTATAGTATCAGCAGCGCTTCTACTTGTACTTGCTCCCTCTTTGTTTTTCTTTTGGTCTTTTGACCTAGTCTTATACTTGGGTTTTGGGTCAGTTTTTAGTTTCTTAATCAATTCAGCGTCTTCCTCACTCTCACCCATCCACACATCATCATCCTCATCGTCATTTGCTGCACCTTTCTTCCTCTTTCGTCTTTTTCCCTTTTTTTCCTTTTTTATTACTGACTTCATCTTCGTCTTCATCACTGTCTTCTTTATGTTCTTCAAGAAACCAATCCCAACTCCATATGTCACGGATCATTTTCTTCGGGTAGTTATCAAACTCATGTCCCATAACAACAAAACCAAACTCTGCAATTTACCATCAAAATAATATATAAGCAGACATTTATTTGGAACCATAACTGTAGATGGCTTAAACCACATAGCTATAGAGATGCTACTATATAAGGAGGCATTTAGACCCGTTACTATGTATACTAAATAACAAAGTCCTTGAACTTCCATCTTGGAAGCGGTTATTACCATTTCAAAATGCAGTCAAAAGAAATTGTTAGTCAATTAATTCTAGCTAAAGCTCGATACTTTCAAATTTATATCGACTTATTATCTGATATGTGTGCTGCTTGATATGAACATTTTGACTTGAAACGTGAAAACCAGAATCACATCCAAACACCCTTTCTTCTAAATCTCAGCAACCAGAAATTAATACTATAGTCGATTTTCAAGTTTTCCCATAAATTCATGGATACTAAATACATGTCATTTTAGTAACTCTATTTCATTTGTAAGTCATTAAAAATGGATATTTAAGCTGAAATATCAACATTCTTTGATAAAAATAACACTTTTATACGAACTTAAACACTTTCATATACAGGCTGGCATAACTAGCAGTAGTTGCAAGTTTTTTTTAGTAAAATCGTTCCTTAACGTAGTTGTATATTATAGAGTGTAAAACGAAAAAAAGCTAAACAATTCTTTTATTAGCGTCCAACATAGAAGTGTTTAAACAAAATCCAAAAGCTAACCTTTCGCTGCAAAACACACATCAATTCTAATCGCTAAAAGCCGCGTCTATATTTTATAAACGCTACATTTCAAATGCTATTTGAAGAAGCATATAGCGTTAGCGTTAAGCTTTTTGCCTTTTTCATCATTTTACACTTGACAATTAAGTATACTACATTACCAATAAAACAAACTAATACTCTAACAACTACTAGTAGAGTAGTAGCTGACTATGTATAACTTAATTGCGAAACGCTGCTATAGGTAATTGCTAATCCTAGTTTTGCCAAAAAATGCTCTGGAAGCTAAAAACTCATCACCAAACACAAAATATACCAAGGGGGTGTTTGTTTCGGCTTATATAGCAGGATTATGGCCTATTTGGTTTTCGGTTATTTTTAGAAGCTCACTTTTTGCGGCTTATTTTGAAACATAAGCCCGCTATATAAGCCGAAGCAAACCAAACCCCGTTGTTCATTTCGGCTTATATAGCCAGCTTATCGCTTATTTGGTTTTGGGCTTATGTTTCATAAGCTCACTTTTGTGGCTTATTTTGAAACATTCGGCCTATATAAGCTTATCATGTCATAATAAGCTTATAGAAGCCGAAATGTTTCAAATAAGCCACAAAAACTGGGCTTATGAAACATACGCCGAAAACCACATAAGCCATTAAGTTTATCATGTCATAATAAACTTATATAAGCCGAAATGTTTCAAAATAAGCCACAAAAACTGGGCTTATGCAGCATAAGCCGAAAACCACATAAGCCATAAGCCCACCATACAAGCCAAAACAAACACTAACAAACATTTATTCATACAAAAACAAACCTTTAACAGGATCATCAACATCTGATACATTACCACCCCCTAAACTTTCACTTTCCCCAATCTCATCCAAATCATCCCCCAACTCCATCTTCACGTCATCATCATGAACCCCATCAATCTCCCTCAACTTAAACCAAACAAAATCCTTAAACCCAACACAAAACGAATCACCCACTTTCATTTCTCCCTTGTCCCCCCTTTTATAAACCTTAATCCCATCTTTTTCAAATTCATGAACCCAAATGGGGTTTTTTCCATACACCACGAATTTCAAAATTCCTTTCTGGGTATTGTAATTCAATGTAATGTGATGACGGGAGACTGTTTTGTCGGGTGTTTGGGACAGTGAATTGCGGCCGAGTTGGATTGGGGTGTTTGGGTTTTGGAGTTTGATTTTGGAGCCATTTTTGAAGTTTGACTTTTTAATGACACGTTTATAAGACGTGGAGTGTTGCTGGTTTTAGTTATTTTGAGTTTTTGTAACTAGAATTATGTATGGGCCTAGCTCAAATATGTATCATGCCTTAGGTGGCTGGGCTAGCCCAAATTTTTGCGAGAAATGTCATGCAATACCAAAAGTCTAGTAAGTGAGTGATCTGTGATCCCAACAAATTATTTTAGTTGTTCAATGATTTAAATAAAAAGAGTAAATTGCAAATTTGGTCCTTTTTAAGTAACACGAATGCGCGAAGATAATTTTTGTTGCAAAAAAATATATATATTAATGCAAAAAAGCCACTGAGATGCACTGTTCAATAACTTTCATTAGTTCTCTCGTTAAGTCAAAGGTCAAACGCAGTGAAATGATTAGGGTGTGTTTGGCACTAGTAGGAGCTGGAGTGGATTGCTGGAGCATTTTTGCTGAAGCTTTTTTTTACATGCTCCTTCAACTAGCATTCCATTTAGTAGTTTATTTTTTTTTACATACTCTTTCAAGCTATGTCAGCCAAACAAAACTTATTTTTAATGATAGCTTATTTTTCTAAAACAAATAAGTTCATGATATTATAAGCTCTGATAAGTTCGTGAACTAAACATGCCTTAATATACTCTCGTCTTCTTCCCATTTGAATTTATATTTAATTTTAATACAATAACAATAACATCAAAAATAAAAACCCATAAATGCAAAAACTAATTGTGTGGTCATCTAATTAAAACATTAGAGGCCGAGTATCCATTTTTTATAATTAATTTTATTCATCGACAAGGAATCGGAACCCAATCAACTCATCGGCAAAAACATCATTTGAAATTGAAAAATTGCCATCTTTTGGTGGCTCCGAGACCTCCACTGAGGACACAACAAAGCGAGAAGAAGATTACAAGTTTGATCAAATTCTTTTGTTAGTATACCGGTCTTTATATATTATGGATCAATATAGCCAACAGTGTCGCAGGCATCTGTGACAAGTAAAGTGAATTGTTGATTTTTGGGACCTATTGTAGACAATCCAAAAATTTTTGCTTCCCATGTGTCATCTAGCAAAATATTAGAGGATTTAATGTCACGGTGTATTACCCTGTGTCCGGTTCCAACATTGTCATGAAGATACTCCAGTCCACGAGCCGTACCCAGACATATCTCAAGACGTGTCTTCCATTTAAGGTCCGTGGTAGCTAGATACATATCGAGGCTTCCATGAACCTCATGCTTGTATAAGAGCTTTCACCTCCTCTTCATCATAGAACCCAACAAGAGACACAAGGTTATTATGTTTATAACTAGCAAGCATCATGATCTCCTTTAAGAACTCACGCCGTCCTTCTCCTCTGATCTTTATGTCTAACCGTTTTACGGCAACTAGGGTGTCTGGCTCACCGGAGCTCGTTTTGAGTTGGCCAGTTTGATGTCATCATCAAGTGGAATTCTGAGGCTGTCGATGGCTAGTTCTTGAAAGTGATCAGCCATTATATATGTATTCTAGTTTTTAACTTATGAAACGAAAAAGATAATTGAAGGTAACAAAAACTGGCAAATGCGATCTCTTTTTATAACTTAAAATAAGAGATAAGACTAAGAGTGTCGAAATTTATTACTTCCAAGAAATGCGAATGGAATCATTCACGATAATACAGCGTTAGAAAGAACTTTGACATCCAAATTCATTGACTATAAATACATTAATACATGTTGCTTAAAAGCAATAAAGATGATATACAGTACATACATCAGGAAAATTATTAATACAAAGTAAATTATCAGGAAAATTAAATGAAATCATAGGTGGTGGTTGTGGTCAAGTGAAACAATATCATAAAAAACAAATCCGTTGTGTGGTGGCAGAGGATGGTAGTGTTGCTTGTGTGGTGGAAGAGGGCAGTGGTGGTGGCTTTGAAATAAATAGAAAAAACTTAAATCGCAAATTTTGTCCTTAAAACAAGGAAATGACAATAATACCCTGAGTGACGAGGCACTAACAAGATAAATAACGGGCGTTAGCAAAAAGTCGCTCTCGGTGGCTTTTTTGCAAAAACGTAAACATTAATGTCTTTTGTGCAACAAAAATCATCTCGGTGTAATCCTTACATATTCGTGTTACTTTAGGGATCAAATTTGCAATTTACCCAATAAATAAATAATAAATAAATAAAACTAGTAAAATGAGTTATATAAACATTTTTAAATAGTCAAATGACTTGACAATACCAAAAAGTCTTTAATCTAAAAAAGCAAAATGTTGTACTATTGTACTCTTTAGTCTTTACTCTTCTAAGCCTTATATTACGGAGTACAACTTTAAATGATAAGTGAAAAAAAAAATTTTTTTGAATGACACCTTCAAACGTCATATTGCCCACGTCAGCTTTTTAATGCATTTACCTACCATTCATTTACAAAAGGGTTTTGCTAAACAATGTCCACTGAGCAATGTTTAATATAATGTAAAAAGAAACTTTGACTTTATTAATTCAAAAATGACATATCTTTAAGTTAATTTTTATGTTCATTTATTGTGCATTAAATGTATAATTACTTTTAATATAAAAAAAAACAGACTATTTAATGCGCTTTAAGCATTACCCAGTAGGCAGTGTTTAGCAAAACGCTTTACAAAAATACTCATGGGTTACATTAGGCTACTATTAACTTTTCCTTTCTTTTTTAGAAATGCATGCCTTGTAAATGGAGATGACATAATATTTAGGGATAATTGCTAATATGGCCCGATTTCTCAATTGATTTGTTTTTTGCCCCAAAATTCTGAGTTTCTGTATTTAAATCAGGTAACTTGGCAACTCGACGCATATGACGCCAAGTGTCCGACATGAGGGCCACCAGTTGCCAAAAAATACACAAGTTGCCCTACCTTGTAATCCAAACAGTGACACTTGTCACTTGCAGATTTCAGTTACCCAAAAATTATAGCTTACCCTGGTCTAAATACAGAAACTTAGAATTCTGGGACAAAAAAAAAAAAAAAAAAAAAAAAGACAATCGGAGCATATTAGAAATTATCCTTGATATTTATTTTGTGTTGCCACATATAATAAGATATGAACTTTAATCTAATGGTTATCTTTTAATTAATAAATTTGTTATCTAACATTTGCTTTTTCTTTTTAGAATGGCACTACACTTGAAATCCGACATCGAGTTAAACCATATAAATAGGCAGGTCTTGAGACCCGAACCACTAGGAGTAACCTGCGAAGAGAAACCCCTATAACTCACGACTTCGCACTAAGAGGAAAATCCAAATTTTCTTTGTCACTTGCGAGACTCGAACCCGAGTAAAACCCCTCCCCAAGCTCCAGAAGGAACTCGGGTAAAACAAATTAATCATCGACACAAGTATTTGAGTTGCAGAATATGTTAAAATTCAGTTTATTATTGATTTATATCAAGGTTGAAAAAATCGCTAGGCGGTAGCGTGGCGGCCGGGTACCGCCTATTGATTAAACGGCTAAGCGGTGATTAATCGGATTGGATTTTTTATATATAAAATTAAAAAAATTGAAACTAAATGCCCGATTTGGCCGATCTAACCGATTTTTTTTCGATTTGGCAGATTTTTCCCTAATTTGGCCGATTTTTATTCGTAACCGAGTTGGCTGATTTATTCGATTTGGCCGATTAATGCCCAATTTGGCCAATTTTTATCCGATTAATCGGTATGTTGACCGATTTTTGACCAAACCAATTAATAAGGCCGATTAATGAAAATCGTGGCGGTTAATCCCCGCCTAGCGATTAATCACCGATTAGTCGGCTGCCAAGGCCGATTTTTGGCGGACGATTTTTGCAACACTAATTTATATGATGTAGGAAGTTGTTGATTTCGCTGAATGGGATAATGAGGAAATTGGGTTTGTTGAGCTCTTTGAGAGTTTAGATGAAGAGTTGTGTAGACGAGGGGCTGTGGCGGTTCATAATGAGGAAGCAAATGGGAAATGGGTTGGTGTTGATACAGATGCAGGAAATTGGAAAGTTGTGTGGCCGCCAATGGTAAAAAGTTGTGTGGCCGCCAATGGTGATTGTTCAGAATATGATGCTTGAACAGGATGAAAATGAGAAGGTATATGGCATATCACTTAATCGCAAGGTCCAAAAAATGGTGGACCCAAGCCGCCCGGTTGCGATGCACTTGCTGAAGCAGACATAAAAGTGAAGGCAGCTGATGCTGCAACTGCAACAAATACATCTGGTAATTAGAAGCTTTTACACCGTTTCATGTCAGTATTGAAGGATTTGTCATGACTATAACATCGGCTGCGGATTCCCATTGTATACTTCAACCTGCATATGGGAGCTCTCGCAAGTAAGTATAAGTTAGCAGAAATTTTTTTTTTTTTTTTTTTTTTTTGTGTTGTTTATAGACCACTGGTTTAAGCACGTTATGTGCGCTTCAACACATTTGTAGTCGGTGAAAATCATTGAAATCTATATAAGATTTAAACAGGAAACTCATAAATGCAAAAAAAGTATAATACAAATGTGTAAAAGGCTAGGACATGTAAATAACTACATAAAATGCTACATAATGGTGTGTAATAGAGGAAAGTCCCCTTAATTGGACAATTGCTGGAAGAATTGTTACTTTGAAACTTCTTTAGCAAAGCTGCAGGCTGCAGCAGCGAAAGAAAAATAAGATTTTTATATAGAATATTATAGGCATTATATACAACGGTTGATCTTATGTTATTTTTTAAAAATAGTATGAAATGGTTGATCGTATGTTATTTTTGTATTTTTATTAACAATTAGAAACAATTTGTGCGCATCGCACGGGTCTGACCGACTCGTATATATGACAAAAGTAAAATTAATTATAAAAATAAATAGACAAGTAAAAAAAATAATAGAAAGATAACAATGATTACCTAATAATAACTAAAAGTAAAAGTAGGAAACAACTCGTTCCATAAATCTAATCGAATTTGAGGCCATGAATCTTCGTGGAGATTGAGACATGCAGCAACTGCTCGAAAGCCACAGTTCCCATCACTTCCGACATTTTGAATATTATTGACGTGTGTGCAACAAAAAAAATTAATTGGAATTTGGGGCAAAAAGTTCAAGTGGATTACGAATTTGGGGCAATAATTCAGGTGTTTGTTTCATGTATACACCAGGCCTTGATTGATCCTCATATGCATATGAACTAAGCATCGAGTGATCGTGATACGGGTATGAACTCTGCCCCGCTAGTTCTTGTTCCAGGTGTGAATTATGTTGCTTGTGAAAATAGGAACTATATCTTGTCAGGTCCTGGTTTGTGAATGAACTATGCCTTGCTTGTCCGTGGTTAAAGTATGAATTGCACTCTTGGTGCAAGTAGGAACTATGTCTTGCTGGCTCGTGATTGAATATGTAACTATCCATTGTTGGCTCTTGGTTCAAATCTAAGTGATGTAAACCTAAAAGGGTCGACGTGTTAGAATAACTAGGTATAGGAGGTTCTTGAGTCGGTGGATCAATGGGTTATTTACTTAGGCTTCGGCCTTAGGCTTGGACGCCCACGTATATTTTTTTGAACAACGGGCTCAAGAATTGAAGTAGTTGATGGGTTAAATATCCCTCTAATCTTCTTTAATAAGTTGGACTTTCCAAAGATGGACTATTTTTTGAATACCTCCCTAAAAGTTTCCAAATCATTATCACAACAAAGATCATCATCCTTTATGAATATAGATGCCGATAAATCAAGTTTTTTTTTTTTCTTTTCCAAACTACGTCAATCGATTTAAGTGGAATAGGTTGACCTACATTTAAAAAGGCAATTGCTAGTATGACGTAAAATATTATAAAAATATTTGTTGAATCAAGAGGAATGGGCTAACCCGCGTTGAGATATAATGCAATTTCGTGTGCGGCAAACCACAACTTGTATGCAGTTGACACACACAATTTCCGGATGCTAAGTTAACACCTTTAGACCGTTGTAGTTCTCGGAAGATTTTATCTAACACATGTATCAAAACCAAACCCCACAATTGTTGTAATTGTGGTATGTTAAATTGATGTTTTCGAGCAATTTCGCTTTTTGTTAAACTTTCTTTAATAGCCGTGTGTTGTGAGAGCACAAGTTTATGAAGAAAATACACACATTTATCTAAACTTGATTGTGAGGAATTCAAGTATAATTTATACTTGGCATGTTGACTTTCTAATTAGTTGTATGATTTCCAAAATTATGAAATTATTCAGTTTTTCAAGAACACTTTAAGTTCAAATAAATATATAATTAAATTGACTTATAAAATTTATTCAATTTTTCAATAACACCTAAAATTCAAGAACACCAATATATATTCAGGTTTTCATGAACACCTGAAATTCTAATAAATATATAAAAGTACCTGGAAATTCGGTTAATATTGCTTCAAGGTGTGCGTAATTTCTCAGGTATGATGTAACCGTCGACGATAAAACTATTGACTTCCACGCCGTGTCTAGGGAATCCCACAACTGGGGTGATTTCATACTTGGTCTAGCAAACTTGAACACACTTTGCAAGATGTGCCATCGACATAGTAATTGTTTAGCATCTGGAAATACAGTTTCACATACGCTCATCAATGCGTAAGCTCTATCAGTGACAACAACACGTGGGCAAACACGTTCGTCTATTGTTGACTTTAGACAATTTAATGCCCATTCATAATTATCTCCAGTGACAATGGATGAGCGGAAAAGAAATCTTCCAACTCATTCTTTTCGTTTACACGAGGTTCAGATATGAAGCCTATTTTTGTGTAAAATTGCCATAAAAACCTGCATTTCAGTTAGTCCTTGTTTCTCTATCATCTGCATTTTTTCACGTGCATTATAAATGGTTTTGAGTAAAGAACAATTATTCATATTTTGCTCCTTTATCGTCGATAAAATATCACGTGGTTTCACGTTCTTCTTTGACAAATCATCCACTAAACAAAATTCCTCAGGTTTTAAACGCATGCATATGGATGACCCTCTACATGTTGCGCAAGTTCATGATTATGTGTATCACGTATCACTTTTAACATCCAAAAATCATTTACTTTTGAATATTTACGTAACAATTCAAACGGACAATTGATTTTTTAGAACTACAATCTTTTTTCTTTTTTAAAAAAATTCTCAATTTCAATATTCGAAGTCTCTTCAAGGTTTTGACTTCTGTTTTTGTATACTCCAATACGGTCACACCAAAGATAAACCTTACACGTATAACCACTTGATTTTTTATTACTTCTTTTGATCGTAATAATATAACCAAGAGGATATGCCAAATTTCACGCCCATTCTATTAAATCTTCACGAGTTTTACATAAACTATAGTTTTTATGCGTTCGATTTGATGTCGCGTTTCATATAAATCCATGTACCATTTGAGCTTTATTAGTCTTTTATTTTTTTTGAGTAAATTTCAAAATACATCCCCATGGTTTACCCAATTTCGCATCATACATCACTGTCGAAAAAGTTGCAACAAATACATCTCTCTGTTAGTAAAAGTGAACCAATATACATCCCTTGGTTAAAATAAGGACTAACGGTGCAAATTTTTTCTCCATTATCTCCTAACGAGATAGAACACATTTGCACCGTTAGTCCTCTGGGTTAACGGTATTTGCACCGTCAGTCATTTTTTACGTTTTCTTCTGTTTTTTTTACGTTTTCGCTCGTTTTTTTACGTTTTCACCCCGTTTTTTACGTTTTCGTCCGTTTTTTTACGTTTTTGCCTTTTTTTTTTACGTTTTCGTTCATTTTGTACGTTTTCGTTGGTTTTTTACGTTTTTGCCACTTTCTTTTACGTTTTCGCCCTTTTTTTACGTTTACGTTCGTTTTTTTAGGTTTTCACCCGGTTTTTTACTTTTTCTTCCGTTTTTTTTACGTTTTCACCTATTTTCTTACGTTTTCTACGTTTTCGCCCGTTTTTTTTACGTTTTCGGCCATTTTTTACGTTTATGCCCGTTTTTTTTTATGTTTTCACCTGGTTTTTTACGTTTTCACCTGGTTTTTTACGTTTTCTTTTGTTTTTTTTACATTTTTGTATTTTTTTACGTTTTCGTCCATTTTTTTACGTTTTCGTCTGTTTTTTATATTTTCACCTTCTTTTATGTTTTTGCCTTTTTTTTGCCTTTTTTTTTTTTTTTTTTACTTTTTCATCCATTTTCATTGGTAAAAAAGCCGAAAACATTAAAAAGTAGATGAAAATATAAAAAAAAATAGGCGAAAACGTCAAAAAAAACGGATGAAAGCATAAAAAAATAGGCGAAAACATAAAAAAATTGGCGAAAATGTAAAAAACCGACGAAAATGTAAAAAAATTGTAAAATGATTATCTTTTGTTAAATAAATTTTAAAGTACTATCTTTTGTTAAATAATTTTTTAAAAGACTGTAAACAAATAAAAAACTCGGTGAAAAATATACTAGAAAGGTTCAATATTGTACCTGAGTTTTGAAAAATGTTGATGTAATTGAGGCCGACTTAGAAAACTTGTCATCGACGTTCTAAAGAGAAACACAATAACCAGGTTTAAATGTTGTGTGAAGTTGCAATTCGATGGATTATTTAAGACATGAATGTACTAGCAGTTTGTTTCTATAGAGTTATGGAAGGATATTATTTGTTCCAAAAAAAAATGTTGTGTGAAGTATATAAAGAGTAAAAACTTTATAGGCAAAATAAAGGGATCCAAGATAAACACAATAACTATACTTTCACCAACTAAAACATAAAAGCAACCCGAATTTTTAAAAGTTAACGGCCATCAAAAAATTTCACCTTTTTTCTTCAGAGGAAAGTACCAAAAATGTACAAACTCTTTTTGGTGGTCAATGTGTGATCATTTTTTTACCCTATTCCCAAATTGGTCATACTCAATTCCTCAACTGTTCAACTCCAATACTTTATTAACATGCGTCCCAATTGTTAATAAAATATATTTTTTTAAATGGCCGATAAATTACTCAACCGATGGCTACTCAACTTGACAATCTAATCAACTTATCTAAAAAGTACAATACCCATGTGCAAAAGTACAAGAACCGTGGCACATATATCACTCAACCGATGGCTACTCAATTTCACCTAAAAAGTACATCGGGAATGACAAAAGAATTTTGGACTTTCTTTTTTTAGATTTTGTTTGTACTTTTTTATTTTATTTTTTATTTTCTACACACATGTTTAATAAAATAAATACACATTTAAAAAAAATAAATGAAAAAAAACAAAAAAAAACACACATAGTGCTTCACAATCAAGCAACCCGATCAAAATCCACCTTCGTTAACCAACCAAACGATCAAATCCGTCATCCAACCAACCAACCGATCAAATTGACCTTCGTTATCTTTGGTTATGTTAGTGTACCAATGGCTTCATCAAAGATAACGAAGGTAGATTTGATCGGTTGATTGGATGACGGATTTGGTCGTTTGGTTGGTTAACGAAGGTGGATTTTGATTGATTTGTTTGATAGTGAAGCACTTTGTTTTTTTTAACTGTATGTTTATTTTATTAAACATGTGTGTAGAAAATAAAATATGAAGGAAAAGTACAATCAAAATCTAAAATAAGAAAGTACAAGATTTTTTTTTGATTATTTCCGATGTATCTTTTAGGTGAAGTTGAGTAAATTCCCAAGTTAAGTAGTCGTCGGTTGAGTAGTGTGTGAGTCATAGGTCTTGTACTTTTGCACATGGCTATTGTGCGTTTTAGATGAAATTGAGTAGATTCTCAAGTTGAGTAGCCGTCGGTTGAGTAGTTTGTGGGTCATTTCAAAAAATATATTTTATTAGTAAGTGAGAGACGTGTCAATAAAGTACTATACTTGAGTAGTTGAAGAGTTGAGTATAGGGTGAAGAAATGACCAAAGATTTTATACATTTTTGGTACCTGTAGTATTGCTTTTTATCGTTTTCATGTTACAAGTCAACCTCTAAAAGTCTTCTCTTAGTCTTTTTTTAAAGCAACATAATAATTCTCACTCTGAATTTCTACATTAGTTACTTCTGACTCTGTTACCAACAAGGGGTGTTGCTATAGGATGCCTCAATACTCACCTTTAACATGTTTAGTACACAGCAGCATTTATTTTCAAAAACGTGTAGTAGTTCGCAGCATTTGTTTTCAACCTCTAAAGGTCTTCTCCTCTTAGTCTTTTTTTAAGGCAAAATAATGCTTCTCACTCTGAATTTCTACATTAATCACTTCTGGTAAGGGGTGTTGCTATAGGATGCCTCGATACTCACCTTTAACGTGCTTAGTACCCAGCAGCACCATCACCTGTAGTCTAAAAAAGTACGGTAAAATTAATATGTATAGACTCCTGCAGCATTTGCTTTCAAAAACTTGTCAAGAAAAATGTTAGCCACCATTAAAATTCGGATGTGACCATCATACAGTTGGGTAGATGGCAAGCTTTTATGGTGTCCTGTGATCATTTTTACTAGTATAAGAGATAGTTTTACTTGAACTCAACCCACCCTCATCTGATCACACACAATGAGCAACAACAACAACACACACACACACACAATGAGCAACAACAACAACAAACAACCGCTAGACCTCACCGAATCCTTACCGATATCTGACAAGGCAAAAGCTCCGTCCACTACTTCCCCAACCGTCAAAAAACTAGACTATGTCGGAATTAATCTGGGCGTTCCTGCAATTAATCAGCCAGATGTGACTACGGTAAGTCTATCTCATTCAGATAAAGCATCCAGTGGTACTACGATCATTGACGGTATCGTGGAGTTGAAGGTCGACCAGACACCAGGTGAAAGTGATGACCCGACTATAGGCTTTCTTCTTGATTGTGCAAGAAGAGGACAAAATCGTGGCAACCAACCTTCACCATCTATTTGCAAGGTTTGTAGAATTCTTAGAGAGCTTAACGAAAGTTCATTCAACCCTCAGCTGGTCTCTATAGGACCTATACATAGTGAAGATCCGAAGTTGCAAGAATTTGATTGGCTGAAAGAATGTTATCTCAATGACCTATTAAGTCGTTGTCATGATTCCACGCCAAAGAAAACATTATTAGAAACATGTCTGGGAAAGGTAAAGACAATAATACCCGAAATCAGAGAATCTTATGCTGGTATGATCGAGAACTATAGTGACATTGAGCTTGCCAGGATGATGGTTATGGATGGTTGTTTCATACTTGAATTCTGTTTCAAGCATGAAGAAATAAATTTGTATTTGCCAAATATATTCCAAAATACTCGTATTGCCATGGATCTGATGTTGCTAGAAAACCAAGTCCCTTTCTTTGTTCTTCAAACTTTGTTTGACTGCATGGAGAAAGTGTCTCTCACTCTTAGCAATGTTCTCGATAAATATTTGGCACCCTACATTAAGCTATTCGCTTCTCTGTTGCCTGAAAAAAATTCAACCACAGATGTTTATCACTCAGATTCAAGTCCTGCTCATGTTCTTGGCTATCTGCACAAACGCTACCAGCTAGTAGCTGCCAAGTTAAAGCTTGTACATAAAGAGCGAAAAGAGAAAACAGTATACCACTCGATAGTAGAACTGGATAGATCTGGGATGAACTTTAAGCCTCACCAGGAGGATGAATGGTCAGTGACCATTAAATATCAACCATCATCTCTTATTAAATATTTACCCAGCTGGTTTCGGAGTAAGGCTACTCTTCTAATGCCAACCCTGGTTATTGATGATACCACTGAGCTAATTTTAAGGAACTTTATTGCTTATGAGCAATCGTTCCCTCAAGGTGGTTATTACTTTACATCATATGCACATGCCATGGATAAGCTTATTGATACGCAAGAGGATATTGCAAAACTGGTAGAATCAAAAGTCCTTGTCAACATGCTTGTCTCAAACCAAGAGGCTGCAGATATGATCAACAAGATATGCAAAAACATTTCCATTACAGATTTCTATTACTCCCAAGAGTTCAAACAAATGGATGAGGACTACAATCGTTATTGGCCCAAAAAGATTGCAACGATGAGACGCAATATTGCATGGCAGAAGCGCGTATATCTCGATAATCCATGGAATTTTATGGCACTAATTGCTGCAATCATTCTGTTTTCTTACCGTGGTTCAGACCGTTTATGCCATCAGGGCCGCATAATTGTATGCTCGCTTTGAGCTGATGGAAGCAACCAATAAATTTGAGTGTCTACTGTTACGTGACCAAGTCCATGCAACATTCGAAGTCCATGCAAAATCTCATGCAGTAGAAGATGTCATGTTGGGTCAATTATGTAATTGGTCTATTTTATATGTCCGTTAAGAGTTGTGCTAGAATAAAGGAGATTGATGGGGATGCCCACGTTTCCATGTTTTCATCATTTTAGGAAGTACTCCGTAGTGGTCTATGTACCTGTTCTCTTTTAAAAGGGACGAGTCTTATGTTTATGATATGCAGAAAATTACTCCAAAATATCTCTCAATTCTATCTTGCTTCTTTCTCATTTTCTTATTTAAGTATCTGTAAGTGCTTCAGTAAAATGTTTACATGTTTTCAGATTTTATAATCATTTGGTTACTGAATATACTGTTAAATGATAGTCTCCTCACATGTGGTTGAGGTGCTGTTTCAAATTATAATACACTATCTCAAAGACTCATAGTAGACTTTGTTGGTCCCATCCGGATCTTCTTTGTTACGAATCAAACATGTCTATGAACAAACACACGACACACAAACTCACACTTTTGTATATAGTGAAATCTGTTATGAACCTTTATAATCGAATGTTTTATTAACTGAAAAGGTTACATGTTTACAAAGAATCCTAATCCTATATATACTGAATGAACCGATGCTTTCATGAGGAGTCACACCGTTTCACAAAAAAGTAAACAACACAAACTAAAACTAATCGTTACATATCTTAACCTAAATAACCGTTTACTAAAACTATTAGGTTTGTTGGCCTGCGGCCCAAACCAGTATCTAATCTACAGGCCTTTTTCTTTTGACCCAACTTGATCTCTTTGGCATAGCAGACATTATTCGTCCAACAGACTTAAACCGAGCGGTGTTAAATGGTATTTAAGAATTATACGTATCACAGGTAACTCGTGCTGATGTTATGCGTGCTGTTTGGACACGTGATTACTCCTGAGTTGTTGATGAGCAACGTGTCTTATATCTAACGGAAGCGATATATATGCTTGCGCGTTGAAAGATCATTTTCGTAAAATACGAATGTGTGGTACATTTTCGTAATACACTATCATAAAAGGTTCATATATTTTTTTTTCTCAAAAAATAAACATGTGCAACAGGGAAAAGATAAATAATAAAACATGACACAATGAGAGAGTAGTATTTCATGTCAAAAACTTTCTTAAATAGCTATAATTTTAGGGAGTTGATACTCCCACCACATTTTTTAATGCTTGCACCACAAATTGTGCATTACAGTATTGTATCGTACAACACTGCAATGCACAGTTGTGATATTTGCATCAAAAAATGTGGTGGGAGTATCAACTCTCATAATTTTATACAGACATGCTAGAATAACAACGTTTTTCTTCCGGTTTATTTGTTTGTTGTAACAAAAAAAGAGCATTATATTATTATGAATTTAAATATTTTGGTTTCACTATTTAGTTTCTCCTCTCACATTTCCGCATATTTAATTTGCGTTTGAGTTTAAATTGTACGTACTATTTTCTAAACTTGAATATCTATTGCGTATCACATTTATTATTCGTAAATCATAATTTATTATGACAACAATATAACAAGTTAAGCACATCAAAAGTACCATAGGGCCCGTGAAAAAGGACATAGGAATTCACACAAAAGTACATTTTTCTCTACTTTTGTGTGAGTCCCTGAGTACTTTTATGTATTTTTTGTATGCTTAACTTGTGACTTTAGAGCTCAAATTAGAAAAACCCATATATCATTATTAATTAACAAATTACCATGCCTTTCGTCATACTCCATTAAACTTGTTACTCCGTTTTACTTTTAAAAATATATTCAGGGTGCGTTTGGTTTAAGGTTTTGAAATATAGGAATACTATTATTCCCAATAGTCATTATAAAGCTACATTTTTCATCTTAAAATATATTAAGTGTCCACTTTAATAATACACAAATATTAGAAAATCCCATTAATTACATTTCTCAGTAATCAAATATCATATCTACTTATTAAAGTCTACTTTAATTAGTTGAAATAGTGAACCCTTATTATAAGACATCTAAAAATAGCAATGTAGCTTTTTTTTTAATTGTTATTATTATTATCTTGACGATCTCTAAGCAGACACATATAAGGACTTTGCATACTTGAAATGACAATCATTGTGCTAATGATATGTTTTTTGGTGTTTAGTTTTATCAGATTAAGTTCCAATTATAGTGATTATGTCCATAAGGCCGTGATTCGTGTGGTGCAACTTAACAATCTCAATCTCATAGGGTAATAAGCTTTATAGGTGAACACGCGGAACAACTTCAATTATTGGATGCGAGGAACCAAGATTCATAAATTTTTATTTTTCTGTGAAAAACTAGAATGGTGGTTGAATAGTTTTCCTCTTTTTCAATTTATAAAGACTTTGTTGTTAAAATACTAGATTCAAACTTATTCAATTTGTATGTTTGAAAAACCTTTGATTATAATTTAGTATGAAAACTCCAATATTATCTATTACTCCTATGTTCTTTTAGAATGGTTATTAGAAAATTTGTTTTATGAATGGAATTTAGTTTGATCTTTATGTGAAATCAATATATGTACAACACAAGCTACAATGACACCTTCCTTGCCCTACTCCACTCCCCGAGCACCAAACTCAAGAGTTTTCTTCACTAAGTCAACGAGCTCCCTTATTGCGGAGAAAACCTTACACACCTTAGCTTACACCAAATTAACGACACAAAGTTAAATGTCGGGTTCTAATCATAGCTAGAACCAATCTCACAACTTCAATCACACCACAACTTCTTCACACCTTTTCACACCTTCTTCTCTTCTTCACTACTTGATGTCTTCTATCTTTTCACTACTTCACAACTTCTATCTTATCACTACTTCAAGGCTTTTATGTCTTCACTACTTCAAGACTTCTATGTCTTCACTACTTCAAGGCTTCTAAGTCTTCACCACTTCAATGTTTCTAAGTCTTCACTACTTCAAGGCTTTTATGTCTTCACTACCAACAACTACTTCTATACACTTCTACTTCTTTGCTTCTAGTACAATTTCACACTTTCAACTAATCTAGTTCCTATGTCTAAATCGAGCTATCCAATATACACACCTTATACACCAATCAATAAATAATTTACAAGTTGAAATGAACTAACAACTTAGATAGCAAGATGATACTAAGTTGTAATACTTCTAGTCTTGATTAATAGAAGTATTCTTCTCTTTGCACTTGAGTTTTGAAGCTTGAATCACTTGGAAACAAGAGCTTATGATTATATGATCAAAGAATTGATTTAGGGAGATTTGGACAAAAAGTTTTTGTGTAAAAAGGGTGAGGAAAAAATCAAGGAATAGTCCACTATTTATAGGGAGAAAAATATTGTGCAGGAACGTGGCCGGTCCCCTTAATTAGGGGCCGGTCCCCTTAATGATTAAGGGGGCCGCCTAGTATAATTAAGGGGGCCGCCCATTTTAAACGTTGCCCGGAATTGTCTTTTTGTGGGGAAGATTTTTCTGGACCATTTTTGCCATTTTTGGTTGAAAATTTGAATTTATATATTTTTAGTTAATTAAACATTTTAATTTAATACCAAAAATGATTTTATAAAAGATATAAAATGTTTGTGACATTTTATAAAAATCTAGTGATTAAGAAAATGTTCATTTGATCATATAATGCATTAGTCACTTTGTTTATTCATACCGTAAATGATTAGGTTGTTGAAATGAACATTTATGACTAAATACTTGTTTATGTCATAATCTTTAGTTTAATGAGTTTACATTTTGGGATTATCAAAACATAGAGATATCAAAAACTATGAATAACGTTTTTAGGCATTATTTATATCAACAATCTCCCCCTTTTGTATGATTACAAAACCTAAACTCATTAAAAATATATTAAGTGTCCACTTTAATAATACACAAATATTAGAAAATCCCACTAATTACATTACTCACTAATCAAATATCATATCTACTCGTTAAAGTCTACTTTAATTTGTTGAAATAGTGAACACTTATATGAGACATCTCAAAATAACAATGTAGCTTTTTTTATCTTGTCGATCTCTAAGCAGACACATATAGTGGCTTTGCATACTTGAAATGACAATCAATGTACTAATGATATGTTGTTTGGTGTTTAGTTTTATTGGATTATGTTCCAATTATAGTGATTATGGCCATAAGTGATTCGTGTGGTGCAGCTTAACAATCTCATGGGGTAATAAACTCTCTAGCTGAATACGCAGAACAACTTCAATTATTGGATGCGAGAAACCAAGATTCGTAATTTTTTTTTTTCTAAGACACATTACCAAAATCTACTATATGCGTCAATGGGTGACACTTTGATCCTGCATTTGTGTCCAGTAATAGCAATTTAGTTGATACAGCCAAGTCGAGCTTTTATCATGTTACTCAAGTTTAAACCAAACAAATTCATGCATTTTTGCCTAAGCTTACTTTTTGGGCTTTAAGCATAATCTTAAATAGCTTATGACAAATTATCTCATACGTTTTTGCTAAGTGTTGGATTAGCTTATGCCACTAATAGCCCAAAACGAAAAGGGCTAATTCTCTGAAAAAGCACGATAGTTGTTAAAAATGATAGTTCTACGTACCGAACTAAAAAAAAAAAAAAAAAAAAAAAAAAAAAAAAAAAAAAACAACAAACTTGAGAACACTAATGTTGACACTTTTGTCTTTCTTTAAGTATTATGACCATTTTGCCACTTCAAATTACATAAATGGTCCCTGTGGGTTTGCGAAAATTGTATCCACCATCCTTAGGCTAAATTACATAATGGTCCCTGTCATTTGGAGAAAATTGCGTCCACCATCCCTATTTTTTTTTCAAATTTTTTTTCCATTCTTTTTTCGAAATTCTTTTTATTTCGAAATTCTTTTTTAAAAAATCCTGAAAAAATTTTGATTTTTTTTTGTAATATTTTCTAATAAAAATTCAGTTGTGACAAAAAAATCAAAAGTGAATAAGAAACATGTGAAAACGTATAAAAACGTACTAAAACGTATAAATCCGTAGATTAAAACGTAGAAAAAAACTTAACGGATAAAAAAAATATTATGGACTGTGGATGCAATTTTCGCTAAACCATAGGACCATTTATGTAATTTACCCTAGGGATGGTGGATGGAATTTTAAAAAATTCAAGGCTAAAATGGTCATCATATATATATTTTTTTTATTTTTACTACTCACATAAAGACAAAAATGTCAACATTAATGTTCAAAATATTTTTTATTTTTATTTTTATTTATTTATTTATTTATTTTTAGTTCGCTACTCCAAAGTTGATTTTTTTGATAATTATAATACTTTTTTATAGAATTAGCCCAAAAGAAAAATAAGCTAAAAATCTCCACAATAAGCAACATTTAAAAAGAGCTTATCAGAACCCCATTGATTTAAGTCCATAAGCCAACGCAAACATCCCCCTTAATAAGCTCTCCATTAGCTCTTTTTGGGCTTGTTATCTTCTTACTTCTTTAAGGTGCCATCTAAGTAATGTTTTCAAAACCGGGTCATTGATCGACCCGGCGAGGTCACTGGGTCAACCCGGTTTGTGCAAAAAAAACGTCTTTCAGCTTTTCAAACACTATTCTGCAAAAAAACATTGGGTTTCAAATATTAAAGAAACTCGAACCGGGTCGAACCAGGTTTCAAAATATAACTGTATAAAAACATTATTAAAGGTATAATAAAAAATACTTTTATAAAAGCTTACCAGTTTGTGAGTTTGTAGATACAGATCTTGTGCAGCCATTTTTGTTAATCACTTCTAATCAAACTTTTTTTTCTTCCTCGGAAGAAGTCGGTAAAGCCCAATAATATTTTCTTTGTTTGGCCCAAAAATCCAAGTAAAACATTTTATCTTTTTTAAATACTACTAGTCAAAGTCGCCACATATGTCTAGTAGAGCAGAGGAGTATTGCCACATTGTGTTGGTCGAACATAGACGTTTTGTAGCAGGAATCTAGAATTGTTCATAAACGAGCGCAAGTCTTGACCAAGCACGGAAAAACTCTAGATCTGATTATGGCCACAAGGCCAAGATGTGTGTGGTTTAGCTTAAGAATGTTATGGGTAATAACGCAGAACTTCGATTATTGAAAGCCATGTCATTCTATTGTCCAGTGGATGTGAGGAACCAAGATTTATGAAAAATTATTAACCGGAAGTGACACATTACCAAATTTTACCATCTATGGCAATGGACGAGACCTTGATTCCTACAGGAGCAGTAACGCAACACTATCTTGTACTTGATGCGATAATGGCTGTGTTTTCAACATTGATCGTTTGGTCCTGTTAAGGTTATCTTCATTTCATTGATTGTTTTCATGTGACTTCATTTAGAAGAAGAATCATATATAACTTCCAACACAAGCATCATAAGCCATAATGCCCATAGTTTTTATCAAATTATTTGAACTACCAGGCCCCCTAGATTATCTCGTTCATTTGTGACCTACAAAATTATATTGGATTCCTGACATTTCAATATCATCATTAACAATGTCGAAAATGTCTTCTATATAAGAAGATATGATCACCATCATTCATGAGAGAGTATTTTGACCCCATACTTGATCAAAATTGGGAACCGAGTCATCCGATAATGCAAGCTAGAAGCGAGAGCAACAGCATAAATTTGATCACTAATAGTCAACCAAAAATTCAGTTCATAGGTCATAACTTTTAACAGTATTTGAACTCTCAAACTTTGTATTGGCAGTGATTCATGAACAAGCAATCCTGTCTTCTCGTAGGTGGATTGTCTTAGCACAGTTAGATCAAAGGTACCCGTTACGGTCATAAAAGAATAATACAGATCATAATTGACAGCATTGTTAATATAAATCTACCACTTAGAGAAGTTATGTCTACTGCTAACTCACTAAAGAAAACAATATTATACTGTTTGTAGACTAGAACATTTCGAACTGTGAAGTCACAGATATCATAAGTTCAGATAACATATATTGTGTGATAACTAATAACTCAATACAAAAATGGAAGTATGAAACAAACCAACGATTTCATACAGGATATTAACAAAGATCACGAGCCTCAGCAGAGTCTTTGTGCAAATGTACACATTAGTAGCATCATACAACAATACAAAAAACTAGAAACACTAAACATCTAAAGTGACGTTAAAACCAACAACTACTTGTCATCTTCATCTTCTTCAAATTCTTCTTCATCATCCTCATCGGTTTCTTCATCCACATCCTCGTCGATTCCTTCACCCACGTCCTCGTCATCAACTATGAAACCACCTAACGTTTCATCATTTTCATCTTCATCGTCATCATCTTCAACATCAACGTCCATCGCAGAACTCTTTGTAGTATCATTACCACTTCTACTTGTACTCGCACCTTTTCTGTTTTTCTTTTGGTCTTTTGACCTAGTTTTATACTTGGGTTTTGGGTCATTTCTTAGTTTCTTAATCAATTCAGCGTCTTCCTCACTCTCACCCGACCACACATCATCATCCTCGTCATCATTCGCTCCACTCTTCTTCCTCTTTCGTCTTTTGCCTTTTGTTGGTTTTCTATCACTAATCTCATCTTCATCGCTATCTTCTTTATGTTCTTCTTCAAGAAACCAATCCCAATTCCTTATGTCACGTATCATTTTCTTTGGGTAGTGATCAAACTCATGTCCAATCACTAAAAACTTGAACTCTGCATTCATCGTTTGATTATGATCAGCAGATGTAGAAGAAATCAATAACTTGTGGGGTGGTTCAGCCCATAAGTGCCAAATAAGCAGGCTTTTGGACATGCATTATAAAAGAGCTATCACAACCTGACCTGTTACGCTATATGCTAAATAACAAGCTTTTTGGATATCCTCTAGTGATACTGATCATCACAATTTGAAGAACAGGTATAATTAGTGTAATCAAAGTATATTCAAAAAATCATTTTATATCAGATTATTAACTGTAAGTAATAAATCTAACATTTTCGTATATTACTTTGCTAATAACAAAAATTTGGGAAAATCACCAAGAAATATTACTCGTAAATATCTTAAAATTGAACACCTTCATATAAAAGTCAGCAACATTTTCATCATAAAAAGTTATACTAAATTTTCAATATAAACTTCAACAGTAAATACAATAAATCATTACAACAACGACATACACAAACCCAATCCCGCCGGGGCGGGGTATGGGAAGGTAGAATGTAAACTGATCCTACCCCTACCCCAGGATAAACCCGAAAGTACGGAGACCGGTATCTGAAAGACCTCCGGCAAGTGTAAGTGTACGGGTGGGAGTGCTCAAATATATGTGCATGTGTGAAAGTGTGCAAAAACAAGAATACAGAGTTAAAAGACATAAGCCGAAAATTAAGCATACAAACATACAAAGCTAATAGGCAGAATACCATCAAAAGAACTTAGGAGAAAAAATAGTTAAAGGGCATGGCGCCAAAATAAGCAGCCAAGCCATAGGGCATTCCTTTTTTTCTTTTTTGATGTGTTTTATAACTGTGGCCCGGGATGTCCTATAACGTAATTGAAGGAGAGTGTTTTTGGGTTAAATTCTACGTTCTAAGTTATAGGTGAAAAAACCGATAAGGCGACACTTTTGCTAATTGCTATAACACCAACGGTACCTCCGTACCTAGCGTTCTAAATACAATAAATCATTCAAAAACTATATCACTTCAGCTTACGTTATTTGCAAACAACAAAATTAACATTATATAAAAATATATGAAAAAATTAAAATCAAACCTTTAACAGGATCATCAACATCTGAAACATCACCACCCCCCAAACTTTCACTTTCACCCCCTAAACTTTCCCCAATCTCACCAAACTCATCCCCCAACTCCATCTTCACATCCTCATCATCAATCTCCCTCACCTTAAACCACACAAAATCCTTACCCCCAACACAAAACTCATCACCCACTTTCAGTTCCCCCTTGTCACCCCTTTTATAAACCTTAATTTCATCTTTTTCAAATTCATGAACCCAAATGGGGTTTTTTCCATACACCACGAATTTCAAAATTCCTTTCTGGGTTTTGTAATTCAATGTAATGTGATGACGTGAGACTGTTTTATCGGGTGTTTGGGGCAGTGAATTACGGCCGAGTTTTATGGGGGTGTTTGGGTTTCTTTGGAGGGTGATTTTGGAGCCGTTTTTGGATTCCAGTTCCATTTTCCAAGTTTGACTTTTTGATGACACGTTTATAAGACGTGGAGTGTTGTTGGTTTTTAAGTTCTTTTGAGTTTTTGTAACTAGAAATTATGTGAATGGGACGAGATAACTTGCTTGCGAGTTATTTGAGACTAGCTTACAAAATATTGGAAATCGATTTAATTTAAACAGCTCTAGTTAGATTTTCGTTGGGTTGAGCATAGGGTCCCAAACTGACTAAAAGCGAACCGCACCGAATTAAAAACCGATTTTTTTTGTGAAAATATTAACTGAGAATTGAATCGAAGTGACTTAGTTCCGTTTTTTGTTGGTCTATTTGATTTGGTTCGGTTTTGACTCGAACCGAGCCAAAACAAAACCGAAAATCATAAATATATAGAACCGAACCTTAGATTGAATTACATCTTTACCCTTTCATATACATATAATATTACGTGTTTAAAGTTTAAACCTCACTAGATACATATATACAGAGGTACCAAGAAATGAATCGAAAATAATCAGAAGATATTTTAGTCAAACCGCGTACAACGAAGATGTCGTTTGTTTATTTTGAAAAAAAACTCTTTTTCCCTTTTTTCACTTCTTTTATCAGCGGGCGCACAAGGTTTTTTTTATTTTTTATTTTTATTTTTGCAGATATAAGTGTTTCTTTTCCCATCCTACCTCTTCAAAAATTAGACATAAACTTTCATTCTTCTTACTTCTTCATCGGTTTTCTTCCTTGTAGATGAAGACTTGATATGTATCTCTTCTTCTGTAGATATGGTTTGCAGATAAAGACATAAAGCCTTTGAAAAAAACAAACGACGCATTAATTAAATACTCGCCTTATTTCTGTTTAACTTAAAAAGAAAAGTAGAAAACCTTGAATTAGGTATAATAATCAACATCACCACACAAGGACACCCTTTTCATGCATGGTAGCAATTATACTCCCTCCCCTAGAGTAATGGTGTAGATTACCGAATAAAATTGCTTATTTACATGGGTATGTTGTCTGGTATATTTATGTGCAACTTAGGTATATTTACATGATAAGTTTGATGTCACCTATTGCAGAACTTTTGTGATGAATATAGTAACGAGAGTATCTAAGTAGGCATTGATGTAGCATTGGCATTCACTTTTACTATGTCTAATGCTTATTTCGGGTACCCGCATAGTCATAGTAAAGTTGTTCCATCATAATAAAAACATTAGAATTATCATATATAACAAATTAACTAAGCCTTCGACGTTAGACACAATGAATGTGTGAAGGTGAATATCTTACAACAACAAAGCTCGCTATTTTACATTCTAGATTATATTATTATTCATCCAGTTCTACTCGTTTAATTCATTAAAATGGTTAACCATGACCCAAAATCATATATAACTGCTCATTTCAAGTACCCTTATGTTCGCTTACCTGCTTAATATGGTTCAGTTTAGGGTAGTAAAATGAACTATCCGCCTCGCCACAGATACTTGAATTTTCAAACTGAACCGGACCGAACACTATTAGAAACTAGAGGTCGTAAATTGAGACTCATTAGTTAAACATCTTATATCTAATAGTAGATGAGTCTAGTTAGGTCTCTTTAAATATTATAGACTCATTAGTTAAACATGAGTCTAATGGGATCACACACTTTCATTTCCCCCTTGTCCCCCCTTCTATAAACCTTAATCTCATCTTTTTCAACTTCATGTACCCAAATGGGGTTTTTTCCATACACCATGAAATTCAAAATTCCTTTTTGGGTATTGTAATTGAAGGTAATGTGATGATGAGAGACTGTTTTGTCGGGTGTTTGGGACAGTGAATTGCGGCCGAGTTGGATTGGGGTGTTTAGGTTTTTCTGGAGTTTGATTTTGGAGCCATTTCTGGATTCCGGTTCCATTTTTGAAGTTTGACTTTTTATTGACACGCTTGATAAGACGTGGAGTGTTGTTGGTTTAGTTATTTTTTTGAGTTTTTGTAACTGAAGTTATATGTATGGGCCTAGCCCAAATTTGTATCATGCCCTGGGTGGCTGGGCTAGCCGGCTAGCTGTAAATGGGACTAGATGGTAAGCAAGTTATTTGAAACCAACTGGATTGATTCGGTTATCAGGTTTTTTAGTTTATTACGTTTCGTTAGTTCACTTAAATTATTTTCGGTGTAAAACCAAAAATCAAACTGAACCGAATTCAAATTTACTTTAATCGAACTTTTTTTTTTTATTTTTTTTTATTTATTTTTTTTTTTTGATGGTATGTGGGTGGTGGGTGGTGGTTATGGTGGTGGGTGGTGGTAAACAAAGAAAAAGTAAAAAAAAAAAATGTATATAAAAAACTTTTTATTAAAAAAAGTAAGTCGTTAGTCGCACAACTTATGAGTCGTCACTCGTTTAGAAAATTAAATGACTATTAGTTTACACACTATTTACACACAACTTGTATTTGTATGAGGCACGTGCCAAATTTTTAATAGAGTCGTCTAGTCATCAAGTCGTACAGCTTTATTATGGGAAATGACTTTTTCTTTTTGGTATCAATGGGTGCATAGGCAGAGCCAAAGGGCTGGCTGGTGCTCAACCACCCGACCGGGTCAACAACCCCAACTTTTAGCTAGTTTTCCTACAAACGTTTTATCTGAAGTCTTCAAGCAACTTTAAGAAACCGATCATTTTTTCTCAAATTTTCAACTCGTTGAGAAGGTTTTTCAATGGTTTCAAATAGTTATGGAACATTCTGTTCTATCATTGTACATAATTTAGAGAATATTTGAGTGTTTGAAAATGATTTCAAATCAATAACTCGAGTGAGTACCATGGATGCAAGTTTGGTAAGGATAGGAAGAAATATTGGAAATATTAATATAAAGGAAAATGATTGAGAGACCTAACACTCTGTTCCCAAGTTTTTGAAATGAAAGAAGAGAATAGAAGAGTTAAAAATTGGCAGAAAAGAAGAGGAGATGAATGAAATTAAATTTTTTATATCATGTTCCCGAGTTAGGAGAGAAAAGAAGAGATATCATATGATTTTACCATTATACCCTTGGTTATATATAAAATTTATGTTTTATATTAGGTCATTTAAGTAATTTTAATTGTTTAAAGCTTCCTAATATAACTTCTCTCCAAATCATCCCACTTTTGGGAAGAAAGTTTTTGGAGAGAAGTTTAGCTAAAATTACTCTCCTCTTCTATTCTCTTTTCTCCTAAAAAAAACTCAGGAACACGAATTTATTTTGTTTTCTCCCCACTTCTTTTCTCTTCATTCAAAAATAAAACTCGGAAACGCAGCGTAAATGTGTGTCTAATTTTATGCCTAAAGGGATGTGGAAGTGTTTTACTGGTTTTTGAGAAGTAGGTTCATTTACTGTTAACAATAGAATTATACCACATCAAATTAGGCATATAATTAGGCACATGAGTTAGGCATGCCAATTAATGCTCATATTTTGTGTAAGTAGTAATACCTACCTTGCTTTTTGTTAGATTCTTTTGAAAAAAGGGAAATTATTTTTTATTCTTTGCTTCTACTTGTTCATTACTCCGTATATATTTGATACTTTTCTTTCTTTTTTTCTTTTTCTAATTTTACTTTTTATTTTTATTTGGATAATATATTGATGATTTAAGGTCATACATCATAACTCAAAAACCTAGTCGTAATTTCATTTGTGTTTGAAGACCGACCGGGCTGGTTGAACCATTGAACTAGTAAAGTAATTAGGTCTATGAGTTGTATATTATTGTACAATTAATTTACGGCCTCTTTTAACACAATTTTTTTGGCTCCGTCCCTATATGCGTGTGTTTAGTTGTTGAAAAATGAGAAGTTTCTCATAAAAGTTTTCTTAGAAACACACAAAAAACGTGTTTCAAATGTGTATTTTTTGAAATTTCTTTACTGAAAACCGAAGATTTTCTACTATTACAACTATTAGGTGGAGAACTTGAATTTAAAATTCTTCAGTTAAAAAAAACAATAATAAAAAAATAAAAAATAAAAGGGTAAATTATTTGATTGGGTAAGTAATAATATTGTGGCATAAACTTTTTCTTTTGCATTTCACACTTTCACTTTCTCTCCCTTTATTTCCTCACCCTCCCCACTTCACTTTTTCTAGCATTTCATTTTCACACACTAAAACGCACCGAATGAGCAACAACAAACAAGTGCTAGACCTCACTGACATCACTGCCTCCTTACCGGTAGCCACCCAAGGTACCGTCAGCACATCTCATCTTTAAATTCTACCTTATTTTTTTCAATTTTCTTTAAATGTAATTTTGTCATTTTCTGCAGGTTTGACTATAGAGGACCGTGTTGGACTAGTCAACGCACTGAAGGTATATAATTTTGTCATGCGTAAGTGTGTGTTTAGGTAGTGATTTTTGGTTAGTTTTATCTGTTAGTGTTTAATATTATTGTGTGTAACTGTGTTTGTGTTAGTGATTAGTAGTTAATTTTATATGCGAATAATGCTTAGTTTTGTAATTAGGTTACAATTTAGTTATGTGTAATTAGGATAAAGGATATTCACTACTGCACAAAAAACGCATTAGGTATGGTTTTTAAGGGCTTTATGGTTTTTGAACCGTACTAGATAATAGCATACCAAAAAATATTTTCTGATACGGTTACAAAACCGTACAAAAAAAAAAGGTTTTTTGGTACGGTTTTTTAAACAACCGCACCAAATAGTTTTAGTCAAAGTCCATGCTATTTCATTTTTTTGGTACAGTTTCTTTATAAACCGCATCAAAATCCTTTTGTTTAAAAAATATTATTAATATTATTATTATTATTTTTTGAATTTAAAGTTGTCACAACAACCCAAACAATGCCATTTACATCAAATGTTAAACCTAACGTGTACTCCATATACATAAATCAACTAAAATAACAATCTAAAGAGAAATGAAGTGTATATATTAAACAACACTGTTACACAAAATGTTACTACCTCCGTCCCATAATTATAGTCCACTGTTGACTTTTTAAGTCTTTATTTTTCAACTTTGACCTTAAACATTTTTATTTGTGTTATATATTAATTGATGCAAAATATATAAATGGATTAAGTTTTAAATGTATTTTCCATTGCTATAATTTTTTTCGAGTATTATATAACACAAATAAAAATGTATATGGTCAAAGTTGCAAAACGAAGACTTAAAAAGTCAACAGTGACTATAATTATGGGACGGAGGAAGTATATATAAATACTAGTTATAATGCCCGCGGACGCGCGGATTTTTTTTAAAAAAAGTTTTTTGAATGATATTTTTATTTATTTAAAAAAATAATTTAATCTTTGTTTTATTTGATTTATGAGTTATAATTATAGTTTTTTATTATTAAAGATAATTATTTAAAAAGTTTAATCCTATTGTAAGTTGCATCTTATTTATATTTTTTGTATTTATCTTCAACTATATCAAAAAAACGAATTTATAAATTTATAAATTAAAAAATAATAATTAAGAGATAAGGCTATATAAACATCTTCATGAAAATAAGAACCCCAACTATTAAGAGTCTCGTGTATCTACAGGAGCGACCACATCTCTTATAAGCCATCACTCAGCATATATTAAAAGAACACCACTTGGTCAATCTCCAGTTATTTTAGATGGGATATATCATCCCAGATCTACAAAACAGAAACGAAAAACATAAGTTATTACCAACATCTTGGCTGAAAATACATGTAGCCAACTAGCACACTATAAACTACAACCTTATAACTTGTGTAAAACTGTGAAACAAATATAAAAGCTGAAGAACAAAAATAGTGGTCATGTTCAATAACAGAAAATGACGAAAGATAAAGACTAAGTGAAAGTCGAGAAACAATAAACTCTATTAATATACCGGAAGATGGAGAAAAAAAACAAATGAAAGGGAGCGGCGGCAGGTACTGAGATTTGATGTGGTTTTAATGGTTAAGATAATTATGGATAACCAAGATAGGGGCATGGATACACCTACCCACCGGGTAGTTTACCCAGGTGAGGTGTCACTGATTCATTAGGAGAGAAGGAATAATATTCAACTCTTTCCTCCAACAAATCATTAATTGTGTTTTCATTGTGTTTTAATTCCTAGTGGGTAGACTACCCTATGGGTAGGTTAAGTTTTCTCCCCAAGATAGATGGAGAGTGATGATATGTATGATGGTGACGAGGTGAAGCTGTGAAAGTATAATGGTGACGGCTGTTGGAGAAAAGGGAGAAAAATAAAGATTAGGGTTTGGTTTCATTGGTGTGTTATGTAGCCTAGGACATTTGGGGATAAAAATTTTAAGGGGAAAGATTTGGTGAAATTTGAATTAGGGGGGAAAAGGTTTTGGTGAAATATATAATTGGGGGGAAATAAGTGAATGAAATTTTTTTGGAAAATTAAGGTAGTACGGAGTATATATTTAGATAAGTAAGAAAGACCTTGTGAGCAATTTTGGAGATAATATTTTCGAATGCATATTATTTATTTTTTTGGAATGAATTAGCAGATAATTATTTTCAAATTTATATTATGAACCACAAAAATGTAAACACAAGAATTGGAAAGAAAAAACAAATTGTTAATGTAATTTTAGAAGTGACAATTTGTGCTCAAAATGAAGAAAAAAAAATGGCTACTTTTGACTACTTTATAAAAGAATTAGGCACATTTAGCCCCTCTTTCTTTTAAATGGGCATATTTAGCCCATTGAAAAATTAAATGGCACTAATGAGCACATATTTTCTCTTAATTGTAGAACATTAATCGTTTTTAAATAAAAACTTACATATATAATATATTTTATTTTTTAAATAGAAATGAAGTATTACGTTTAATGAATTTATTTTGTTATTTTTGGTCTTCTATAAAGCGATTTGTATAACATGTGCTCGTTTGGCCTGTGCCCGTTCTAGCCCGTACCAGTCCCCCCCCCCCCCCCCCCCCCCCCCCCCGTTTTGCCACATCTATGTAATTTATGTAGAAAGAACAGTGAAAAGTGTAAGAAAAATATAATGGATCTTCATTATTAATATACGGAAAGAAAAAAAAAAACTACTTTGTACACAACACTTGTTCTGGAGTTTGTGTATTCGTCGTCTTTGTAACAACAAAGACCCTTCAAACCTTTTGTCTTCTCAACTCTTGAAACAACCACATAAAGTTGTCTGTGTGACAATATAGCCTTTGTAGTTGCTGATTACTGCCTTAGAAGTTGATATTTACTAAAACCCTAGTCACCATCCACTTGGCTAGGGGTGTAATCGAGCTGAGCCAAGCCCGAGCTCAACAAGGCTCGAGCTCGGGTCGAAAGATAAAAGGTTGGCTCAAGCTTGGCTCGATTGCTCGTCAAGCTTTATCCATCCAAGTTTGAGCTCGGCTCGAGCAGGATTCGAGCAAAGCTCGAGCTTAGCTTGAAAAGCTCGAAATAATATATATGAAAAGCTTAAATCTATGCCAACTGGTATTTACAGTTGAACTAAGCTCGAACAAAATAGCAGATACACCATTCCGTGTCAAAACGAACGTTGTTAGCGCTTTTCTATTTAAAAATTTATAATCATATTCAAAACGACATGCATGTTAAACGGACGAGTCAAGATGATATTGATATACATGATATGTTAAAAGGGTGAGTCGAGACGATATTAATATACATGAGATGTTAAGCGGATTAGTCGAGATGATATGGATATACAAGATGTGTTAAACGGATGGGTCGAGATGATATTGATATACAAGATATGTTAAACGGATGGGTCGAGATGATATTGGTATACAAGATATGTTAAACGGATGAGTTGAGATGATATGGATATACATGAGATGTTTAACGTATGAGTCGAGATAATATGGATACACAAGAGATGTATAACGGATGAGTCGAGATGATATTGGTATAAAAGATATGTTAAACAGGCGAGTCGAGATGATATGGATAATTGGATATGCAAGAGATGTATAACGGATTAGTCGAGATGATATTGATATACAGGATATATTAAAAGGATGAGTCGATTATATAAAAATAAATCAAGTAGCTAACATTAACTATACTGGCCGGTAAAAAGAATGTCCCGTCATAAGCACAATAGATTATGTGATTCGTTAATTGAAAAAAGTTGAGTACTTGAAAGTTTGTTGTTATTTGATGGCATTAACCCAAAACTATAATAACAAACATTACCAACACATAAATTAAAAAAAAAAAAAAAAAAAAAAAAAAAAAAAAAAAAAAAAAGCCTTTTCAGAACTAGTACTTATAGCTGGCATAGTATACGATGACGGAGTAGTGCCTGCACTGGCCGCTTATACAATGACGGAGTAGTGCCTGCATTAGAACAAGTACACTAGTAGCTGAAATGCAGTGTACGACTATTAGAAAAAATGCCATTAGCAACAATTATTTTAACAACAATAGAGAAATCGTTGCTAAATTGTGTATTTAGCATATAATTTTAGCAATGAAATTGATAACAAAGTTGCAATTTTTTTAGCAACAAAAAAATTAGTTGCTATTTCTACAAATGACCATAAATGTTTGTTGCTAATTTAGCAACGACTAAAGCAATTTCGTTGCATTCTCAAATTAGCACCTGTCGAATTAGCATCAATTGGTGTTAGTTTCTAATTCGACCGGTGCTAATTTTAGATTGCAACGAAATTTGCTTTGTTATTGCTTAATTATAAACAAATATTTATGGTCATTTGTATAAATACCAAATAACTTTTTGTTGCTAAAAAAATAGCAACGTTGTTAACAATTTTGTTGTTAAAGTTAGATGCTAAATGCATAATTTAGCAACGATTTGTTTATGGTTGTTAAAATAATTGTTGCTAATAGCATTTTTCTAGTAGTGGATGATGTATGAATATGCATAGAAGCTTGGTCCAGTGCTAGTACTTGTAGCATGACGACAACTTGGACCACGAGGACCAAGCCTGATGCTTATCAACGATATCCCTAGAAGACAACTTAGTCTCCACAATCCTTGTGTCGTAGGGCTAAGTCCAGCTAGTATAAAAGTAGATGTTCACACACATGAACGAGAACACACACACACACACATACTTTGCTATAGACTCTACACTGCACTCACCTCGCTATAGACGAAAGAGACGCTGCAGGACCTCCTAAGGATTGGGGCTAAAGAGCATCTACGGAAATTTGCTCAAATAGAGCCTTAAACTCGATACGACAAACACTACTCCTCCCCACAATCACCATTATTCGACACTACAACCACCATTACCTCACCTCACAACTATAACGACTTGACACCACAACCACCAGTACTTAATATCACGACCACATCCAACACCTGCTTGACACCACGACCGCCACGATTTGAAACCACGTCCACCAGAACTTGGGATTTTACGCATACCAACAAATCCATAATGACTCTTGGTGATACAACAACCCATTTTTATACGTAAAACCCCATATACAATATTTTACAAATGAATGTAAATGATTATACTTCATTTTAAATGATATACCAATCCGTAAAATGATATACAGACACTAGTGTTAACATTTTTTTAAAGTATAATGACAATATACGAATTGGCACTTTTTTTAGTATAATGATAATAAAAAAATTGATGCGTGTCTTTATAATCTTTTAACTAACCTTTTTTTTTTTGAAAAATTGAGATTTACTAGCTAGTAACCCTTTATTTCGAAAATATTCTTTAGTACGGTTATCAAACAAACCGTAGCAAATAAATAATTACTTAGCACAGTTTTATATACCAAGTAAATTAATTTTGGTACGGTTTCAAAATAAACCGTAGCAAATAAAAGTGTTTTGGTGCGGTTTTATAAATAACCGTTAACAAAACCTACCAAACAACTGTAGCAAATAATGATTTATTAGTATGGTTTTTTTTAAAACCATACCAAATAACGTTTTTTTTGGATTTTGATACGGTTTTTGCTATAACTGTACCAAAATGGCGTACCAAAAAATAATTTGTGTAGTAGTGATTATTACTGAGTGTAACTGTGTGTGTTTTAGTGATTATTAGTTAACTTTATAACCGAATAATGTTTAGCTATGTACGTGTAAATGTGTAATTAGCTTAAAATTTAATTTTACTGTTTGTTGTGTGTTAGGAGGTAGTGATTATCAGTTAATAATTTGTGCTGTGTGTCTGTGTTAAGGCAGTGATTATCAGTTAATTTAATAAGCAAACGATGTTTAGTTCTGTGATTAGGTTAATATTTATTTTTGCTATCTGATTGGTTGTGACTATCAGCTAGTTTTATCTGCGAGTGTTTAGTTTTGTAGTATATGTTACATTTATTTTTACTATATGTAAATGTGTGTGCGTTAAGAGGCGATTATCAGTTAATTTTCATCATATCCGCGAGTGTTTAGTTTTGTAATACGGAGTATGATTCTGCAACTTTCAATGTCGGGGATATTGACTTGGGCATTCCTGAAATTAATCAGCCAGCTGCAGTTCCGCAAAACCTAGTTCAATCGGCTGAAGCGTCCACTACTACTCCAACCATCAATGAATCAGACAATGGAATTAGCTTGGTGGGAAGGAGGTTGAGAGATGTCAAACCAGGGGAGAAAACTGATAGCTTGGACATTCCTGAAATTAATCAGTTAGATGTGACTACGCGAAATCTATCTTACTCAGATGAAGCATCCACTTCTGCTCTGATCAATGACCGTATCACGGATGTCAACCAGACACCATACTACATGGATAAAAGTGATGACGAGACTATAGGCTTTCTTCTTGATTGTGCAACAAGAGGAAAAAATCATGGCAACCAATCACCATCTATTTGCAAGGTTTCTAGCATTCTTAGAGATCTTAGCGAAAGTTCATTCATCCCTCAGCTGGTCTCTATAGGACCTATACATAGAGATGATCCGAAGTTGCAAGAATTTGTATGGCATAAAGGATGTTATCTTGATGACCTATTAAATCGTTGTGATTCCATGCCAAAGAAAACATTATTGTTGGAAAACACGAGGGCCTTTTAGGCTTACGAAGAGAGGAATGCTTAGAGAGCTTTTACAAAGAAAGTTTTATTACTTGATCTTTTCTTCATAGTTACAATGCATACACCATCACCTATTTATACTTGTCCACGGAAGATTCTAGAACCGAGATACTTCCATGGATCTTCTTGCATAATCTAGATCTTTCTTAACACATCATCATCCTTATCTACATATCTACTTCTAGATAATTCTTACTAGATATTTCTAGCCTACTTAGCTACAATCTTCTACACACTTCTATAGATATTTTCTATGATCATTCTTCGACTTTCTAGAAACTTCTTGATCATGGGCTTGGGTTTTTCTTGATAGTCCAATCTTTATTGGACTAAATCAAGTTTATGATCCAACACCCCCCTTTAAACTTGATTTACCGACTCCAAGCATCATTCGTTGTCTTGAGAAGTCTTTCTCGTTGAGCGGCTTGGTGAAGATGTCTGCAACTTGATCTTCGGACCTAGTATGTATTACTTGGACATGCTTCCTTGCAATGCATTCTCGAATAAAGTGATAACGAGTGTTGATATGCTTACTTCGATCATGGTAGACCGGATTTTTCGCTAAGTCGATTGCTGACTTGTTATCCACGTAGATCTCCGTCGCATCTTTTTGCTCCATGTGTAGCTCCTTTAGCATACTTCTTAGCCAAATTGCATGACATACACACGATGTTGCAGCTACGTACTCCGCTTCACAACTAGACAAGGTAACAATAGGTTGCTTCTTTGAAGACCATGTAAAGGCATTGTTACCCAGGAAGAACAGGAATCCTGTTGTACTTCTTCCATCGTCTTTATTTCCAACCCAGTCACTATCGCTATATCCAACCAGCTTGAAGTCTTCACTTGTTGAGTAAAACATACCATAATCTACAGTACCTTTGATATAACGGAGGATCCTCTTTGCAATCTCCAAATGTTTTGTTGTAGGCTCTTCCATGAAACGACTAACCAATCCAACTGCAAAGAGGATGTCGGGTCTTGTACATGTCAAATAGCGCAAACTTCCAATGAGACTCTTGAATAGAGTTGAGTCTACTGCTTCTCCTCCGTCATGCTTAGAAGGCTTTGCCTTATGTTCTATGGGGGTGCCAACGGGATTACATTTCTCCATGCCGAATTTCTTTAATATCTCATTGGCATATCCTTCCCGACTTATGAAAATTCCATCATCCATCTGCTTCACCTCAATGCCAAGATAATAAGTCATAAGTCCTATGTCTGTCATCTCGAACTCTTTCGTCATTGACTTCTTGAGCTCATCCATCATACTCTGAGAGTTTCCTGTAAAGATCAAATCATCCACGTACAAGCAGACGAGCAGTATACCTCCACTTTCAAATTTCACGTAAAGTGCATATTCACTTAGGCATTTTGTAAAACCATGTTCTTGGAAATACTTGTCAATTCTAGTATTCCAAGCACGTGGTGCCTGCTTTAGACCATATAAGGCCTTTTTCAACCTTAGCACTTTACCTTCATGCCCTTTGGCAACATATCCCTCCGGTTGCTCCACATAAACTTCTTCTTCGAGAAGTCCATTTAGAAATGCAGACTTCACATCCATTTGGTGGATTTTCCACCTATGTTGAGCTGCAATAGCAATAATCATTCTAATAGTTTCTAAACGAGCAACAGGAGCAAATACCTCTTCGTAGTCGATCCCATGCTTCTGCTTGTAACCTTTTACCACAAGTCTTGCCTTGTACTTCTCCACTTCGCCTTTGGCGTTTTTCTTGGTCTTGTATACCCACTTGACTCCAATAGCCTTTTGGCCTTTCGGAAGGGTCGTCAACTCCCACGTATCATTCTTCACTATTGACTTTATCTCCTCGTCCATGGCTTGTCTCCATTTCTTACTTTTCATAGCCTCCTCAAAAACTAAAGGTTCACAATCAGCATATAAACAAAGAAGGGGTATCTCGTCAGTTACCTCGTAGAGCTCCTGCAAACTTCTTGTCTTTGGTTCTCCTTCACTTGAACTTGAAGGTGAGTCTTGGGTTGGAGTTGGACTTTGAGGTTGTTCGACTTCTTCACTTGATTCACCCGTCTCTTTTTCAATCATAGGAAGAAAGTCATACCTTTCATTTTCTTTAATGCTCCAATCCCATGTTTCTTCTTCATCGAACTCCACGTCTCTACTCACTACCACCTTCCTTGTGATTGGATTATAGAGCTTATAGCCTTTTGATTGCTTGTCGTAGCCAACGAACACATGCTTCTCACTTCTATCATCAAGCTTGGATCACCTTTGGCTTGGAACGTGAACATACGCTATGCTTCCGAATACCCTTAGGTGAGAGACGGTAGGCTTCATCCCATTCCATGCTTCTTGTGGAGTCTTGTTATTTAAACTCTTTGACGGACACCGGTTCAATAGATATACCGCACAGTCAACCGCTTCGGCCCAAAACTCCTTTGGCATCTTCTTACTTTTCAACATGCTTCGGACCATATTGAGAATGGTTCTATTCTTTCTCTCCACCACTCCATTTTGTTGTGGGGAGTAAGGAGCCGTTAGAAATCTCCGGATCCCATTATCCTCACAAAATTTATTAAATTCTTTTGATAAAAATTCTCCACCTCTATCGGATCTCATGGATTTAATTTTTATACCTTTCTCCTTCTCAACCATAGCTTTAAATATCTTAAAAGCTTCAAAAGCTTGGGATTTTTCTTTTAGAAAATATACCCAAGTTTTTCTTGAAAAATCATCAATAAAGAGCATAAAGTAAAGATTCTTACCATGAGAGGGTGGAGTAATGGGACCGCACAAATCCGTGTGAATTAGTTGGAGAGGCTCCTTTGCTCTTTGTAACACCCCCAATTCATGGATGCAGCGGAATTCAAACTGGGTGTTACTCGACGGCACAATAGTCACAATAATAGAAAACGAACTCCAATTGAGTCGTTTTAAAAGATTTATCATTCAAATTGTATAAATATCAGAGATTACAAAAATGAGGTCCCAAATGGTTCCATGTTTACAATTTACATTAAATGAGTTTTTGAATGATAATAAAATTTATAGCCCTCTTGAGTATCCGTGCCCTTCCGTGCCATCCTTGATCGTCATGAACCTGAAATACATGCTTGAGAGGTCAACACAAAGGTTGAGTGATATTCATAGAGTTTGTTTAATGTTTGAACACAATGTGTTGGTCGTTAAATCGTTGAACACAATAATCGTAGTGTTTGTAGTTAAATCGTTTGAACACAATAATCGTAGTGTTTGTAGTTAAATAGTTTGAACACAATAATCGTAGTGTTTGTAGTTAAATCGTTTGAACACAACAATCGTAGTGTGAGCTGTAGACTCACACCAATGTTTGGAAAACAAAACAGGTAGGCTACGTTATTATACGCCCATAAAATGTATTATACACTAAGCTTATGACACCAAAACGTTAACGTGTACCAATATCGATCGGCAGATTTATCCCAGTAGGTACTTTGCCGTCATACCTAATGTCTCAAATATTAATGCATTTGTTTGAACTTAGTCAAAACAAATGGGATTCGTCAATCCCAATAGGCCTATTCACAATATTCGCGCTCACTTGCTAGTAACCCTCGCAAGTGATTAAATGGTTCATAATAAGGGATCTTGGTTTGGCAAGGATGTTACTTAGTGATAATAAAACATAGTCGAATAGCATACAGTAGAAAGCATTGTGTTCGAGTAGAAAAATAATAGCATGTATTCCCCCCAAGGGTTTGTAAAACATTGAAGTAATGTAAAGTGGGGCTATGAACTCACCTTGAGTTGGATGATGTATAATGAGAATGATGGATATGCCGTAAGAACTTCTACGAGCAACCTAGAATAATTGTTGTAACTTAGGTTTGGAATAATGTCTAAGGAAACATAAACATGCCAATATATGTATGTCTTGCACTTAGTCCATGATGTGGTATGATGTATAGTGTAAGTCTTTGAAAGAAATGATTCATGAAACATGTATGTTATATATATCGTTTACTACCGTTCGGGCCGACATAATTCAAAAGTCATGTTAGTAAGCGTTCGAGGAGCCAGGACACTTTAATTCGTAAATCCACAACTCATCTCGACGGCTTACATAATGAACTCCTCACATGAGGCTCCCTACTATTGTAGTAGTTGATAAAGTATATATATATAAGTTTTGATCCGAAAAGTTACATGTCCGGTATTTGAGTAAACATAGGAAAGTTTATTGGTATATGAAGATTGTTATTAGGGTATGTTTCATATAACTTGTATGACCATTTTTCTTTGTATTATCTCATGGTTCTTTTAAGTGAAGTAGATCCAAATTGTTTGTTCAAATTATCGCCAATTCCTTGTTTCATGTTTTCGCCTAAGTAATCTTACATGGTCATTTCGTCATGGCCTAGCCATGACCTTTGGTCCTTGTTCCAAGGTCATGAGACACAACCTTGGCTCTAGCCATGGTGGTGGTCTTGATTATAGATCATAAGACCTCTTGTTCCTTTTAAAGTATAACCAATATATAGTGACTTATATATATGTAAATAACTGTTAAGAAACTGAGAAATATCTCACTCGGAAAGTGTTTTCAAGGCTCGAGATTCTTTCTTGCTGAACGAAAACGTGATTCCGGACAACTTTCGTGTTTTAACTTTTTCATGAAACGGACCAGAAAGGCCTCTTTTTTTGTGTTTAAGGTTTCTGTAATAGAAGGTATTTGGCAGCTTTGCCGCAAAGTTTTGGTAACTTCAAATCGTCATAACTTTTGACTCGTATACTCGTTTTAGGTGGTTCAAATTGCTATGGTTTCCTTGTTAAATCCTCTACTGTAATATGTAATGATCCAATATCATATTTTTACCATTTTGATCAGGTCTTACCAAGAAAGTCACTAGTTTACTTGTTTTGGTAACTTATCTTAACAATCAATTACAACAACATGTTTTACTCATTTTTATACATCATGGACATGCATACAAGACATAATATAGCAAGAATAACATGTAAATGATATGAAAATGATCATTTAACAAGAAGCATGTTAGGTTTGGCTTACAACTTTTGGCTTTCAAAGATGAAAGGAAGTTAACATGTAAGGATAGGACTTTGATAGACTTGCTTCAACCCACTTCACTTCATGCAATCTTTCTACTCTTGTAATCTTGAAAGATGGATGATGAAGGTTGAGGTGACTTGAGTGGATTCAAACTCAAGAGAAATCACCAAGTATATGAGGTTATGGAAGTGTTTGATGAATGATAACCTAACTAGGGTTTCTACCTTGAACTAGCACTTGAATCTTGCATGAAACTTGGAAGAGAATGAACAAATGAGATGGGTTTGGTGTGTGGTTATGGTGGACGGCATAAAGAAGGGGAGGGGGTATTTATGGGAGCTTGAGGAGGTTACAAGCTTGACTTGTCAACACTTGGTGAGCCAGTTTTACACATGTACTAATCTTAAGGTCTCTTGCATAAGATTGAGCCACATAGTGTGAATCCCCCCCCCCCCTAGAGGCGGTTTGCCAAGCCTTGGGGAGGAAGTGTTGGACTTTGTTGATATTATCCAAGATACTTGGTTAGTTTTGACTCCGGAAAATGCCAACCGTAAATGATTAAGCCTCAAAACGTAAAACCGGGTATCGTAAAAAATACGAAACTTGGAAGAATGATTAAACTTGTCAAAATACTCCATAATAAAATATAAAATGAGTGGTAGGTTCCATTTGGGTGGTAAAACCCTGCTAAAACTGGAAACACGGGTCTAAAACGCGTAATACGTAAAATGTACGAATATTGCGTAAAATTGAGAAAAGTAAAATGTTACTTTTCTAATAGGTTAAAAATAATTTAAAATGATTTATAATGTCTAGACTGGGCTCAGTCTAGTGTCGGTTGGTATTAAATGTCTTTTAGACATCAAACCGTAAGCCTAAAAATCAAGGAATGACTTATAAAATCAAGGAATGATTTTTGGTCAATGGAGGAGGGAAAAATATGTTGACTTTTTCTAATAATTTGAAAACTCAAATAGTCTTAGAAATGCGATGCAGGTATAGGCTAATGTTACGGCTGAGTAAAAACGCTTAAAAACTGAAAATTCCAGTTTTTCACGGCCGAGGCTTATTTTGGTCATGTTTTTCTCAGTCACGATTAATTCTCAAATAAATCATGAGTGTGTCAAACATTTTTCTGATGCGGGGTCACTTTACGCGGTCGAGTTTCGTTGTGCGTAGAATTTCTGAATGACGTTTTACCCTAAAACGTGTAATTCCGTGTAATTCCTTAATAACTTTCACGAAAATGAGCTTATGAATGTCAAACTTTTAATTTGTCATGGAAATGATTTATCACCCGAGGCCAAGAAACAAAAATCAAGTTTCGGGAAAATTTCGGGAAAAATGAATAGTAAAAGTGAATAGTGAAATTTTCCAGGAAAAGTAATTAACCTGAAAATGCGAATTGTTACAGTCTCTACCCCTTACGGGGAACTTCGTCCCGAAGTTCTGTGTATGTTACATGTTGGAGTGGTGTCGATGAAAAGGTGTGGTTTATTTATGCAGACTAGAGTCTAGGATTTTCAGTGATGTAGTTTGATTTGTCGTTTCAGTGTATGGTGTAGGATGAGGCTTACTTTTATGTAGGAAATATATGGTAATAGTCGAATATCAAAGGAAATTGATATAGCAGTCGAATATTAATAGGAATTGAGATAGTAGTTGCAATCATAGCCTGGTAGGTAATCCGTTGTTGTACCTAGTGTTTATTGACTTTATACTTATGTTATTTCGGATACAAATAAGCCCACTTGTTTATAATTCTTTATTTACATAGAGAGGCATCCCAAACATTGTAAATAGGGAAATATAAATTTATGGTTCGGTGATTTACAATTTCTTTATTTAAATGAAAAGGCATCCCAATCCATTCAAATAATTATAAATCATCATACTTAAAAATTCCCAACCCAACATTCATACTTAGCCGGTGAGTTACAAGGTAGTGTATTATGAGATGATACTGGTGTTCCAAAAGTACAAGATGAATATTCAATCTTGTAAAGCTGATGAGGGTACTTGTGGTGTAACTAAGGATGATTTGAGCTTTAAAAGTGCATCAAGATCTGTTAATGAGCTTGTGTTTGTAACGGTTGTGAAGATAATGATGTGATATTTTGATGAACAAAAGTGTGTAGTGTATGCTTAACATTAATAATCTTAGGTATAGATGTTGAGTTTGCTTTAAAAATCTTAAGAGATTTTAAAAGTTTATGATGGAATGGTATCCTTAGGACCTAAACAGGATAGTACTTCTACAGGATGAAGAGAATAATTGATAACTATCCCAAGATAGTAGTTCGGATTATCTCATAAATGAAAAAAAAAAATTCAAGAATGAATTTAGATCATACAAATAAGGTGTTAAGATCTTGCTGAGTGGTAAGGCACTATCGTGTCTCTAGATTGTTTTAATGTATTCTGGTGGTTTATCGTGTTCATGTAGGAAATCAATCTAAACATAACCCTAGTACAACTATTCTCAGTATTTGAAAATTTTAAGTCGAATATAGTTAGTCAGACTATATTCCACTGTCCCTAGGTTAAATATAGGTGACTAGTCTATATTTAGCCGAGGTTCGATAAAATTTTCAAATACCTAAATTAGGTATACTTGTGATATGTCCGTTGCTTTCGGGAAACTGTCCACTAAACAAAGGCGATGTCAAACAATTCAGTTGCAAGTCCCGCCCATACAAGACTTGTAACCTATGTTTTCACATTCCATTACATAGAAGATAGTACGGGTAGATACGTGTGGAAAGGAAGTTTTAAGTAATTATAAAACAGTCCATACTTGGCCAGGAACACGAACTTTTAACAATGAAGGTTTCATAAGAAAACTTTGATGAATGTAGAGCTGAACTTCAGCTTTTGTAGGTGATGGATTTGTTTGTCCTTTATAAATCTCATATTTCTATTTAGAAATCGATAGATTGTGATGGGTTTTTGATATCATATGAAATGATATTGATGATGTGATTGAATAATTCTAGAGACCATTGCACAAAACACAATGTCTCAGAAGTAGGTTAGACCATTGTGCAATTCACAATGTCTAGGAAGTAGGTTAAACCATTTTGTGACTCAAAACATTTGAGAAATGATTAAGACCATTGTATAATACAATGTCTTGGAAAATAGGAAAGACCATCGTAATTCGTTATAATATCTTGGACATAAAATGTTGGAGTAGGAACATGATTGGGAGAATGTGATTGTGTCGAAATGCCCTAGAATAGGCATACACAGATATGTTTAGTCCATTGTTTAGATAAATGATTGAAAATAAACCGAGTTTATATATCAATATACTAATGCTTACGGGGAAATGCTCAAAATGGGTATATATGAATATACTAATATGTTTGTGTAGCATAACATGCTTACTAAGTCCATAATCGTCAGGAGGATGGAAGACACGGAGAGCGGAAGGCTATAAAAATGTTTTTGCTTGTAATTGTAGTTATAGTTTTGGTCTCACTTAGACCCGTTTCTCTATAACTATGGCTCTGGTACCAATCTGTAACACCCCCAATTCATGGATGCAGCGGAATTCAAACTGGGTGTTACTCGACGGCACAATAGTCACAATAATAGAAAACGAACTCCAATTGAGTCGTTTTAAAAGATTTATCATTCAAATTGTATAAATATCAGAGATTACAAAAATGAGGTCCCAAATGGTTCCATGTTTACAATTTACATTAAATGAGTTTTTGAATGATAATAAAATTTATAGCCCTCTTGAGTATCCGTGCCCTTCCGTGCCATCCTTGATCGTCATGAACCTGAAATACATGCTTGAGAGGTCAACACAAAGGTTGAGTGATATTCATAGAGTTTGTTTAATGTTTGAACACAATGTGTTGGTCGTTAAATCGTTGAACACAATAATCGTAGTGTTTGTAGTTAAATCGTTTAAACACAATAATCGTAGTGTTTGTAGTTAAATCGTTTGAACACAATAATCGTAGTGTTTGTAGTTAAATCGTTTGAACACAATAATCGTAGTGTGAGCTGTAGACTCACACCAATGTTTGGAAAACAAAACAGGTAGGCTACGTTATTATACGCCCATAAAATGTATTATACACTAAGCTTATGACACCAAAACGTTAACGTGTACCAATATCGATCGGCAGATTTATCCCAGTAGGTACTTTGTCGTCATACCTAATGTCTCAAATATTAATGCATTTGTTTGAACTTAGTCAAAACAAATGGGATTCGTCAATCCCAATAGGCCTATTCACAATATTCGTGCTCACTTGCAAGTAACCCTCGCAAGTGATTAAATGGTTCATAATAAGGGATCTTGGTTTGGCAAGGATGTTACTTAGTGATAATAAAACATAGTCGAATAGCATACAGTAGAAAGCATTGTGTTCGAGTAGAAAAATAATAGCATGTATTCCCCCCAAGGGTTTGTAAAACATTGAAGTAATGTAAAGTGGGGCTATGAACTCACCTTGAGTTGGATGATGTATAATGAGAATGATGGATATGCCGTAAGAACTTCTACGAGCAACCTAGAATAATTGTTGTAACTTAGGTTTGGAATAATGTCTAAGGAAACATAAACATGCCAATATATGTATGTCTTGCACTTAGTCCATGATGTGGTATGATGTATAGTGTAAGTCTTTGAAAGAAATGATTCATGAAACATGTATGTTATATATATCGTTTACTACCGTTCGGGCCGACATAATTCAGAAGTCATGTTAGTAAGCGTTCGAGGAGCCAGGACACTTTAATTCGTAAATCCACAACTCATCTCGACGGCTTACATAATGAACTCCTCACATGAGGCTCCCTACTATTGTAGTAGTTGATAAAGTATATATATATAAGTTTTGATCCGAAAAGTTACATGTCCGGTATTTGAGTAAACTTAGGAAAGTTTATTGGTACATGAAGATTGTTATTAGGGTATATTTCATATAACTTGTATGACCATTTTTCTTTGTATTATCTCATGGTTCTTTTAAGTGAAGTAGATCCAAATTGTTTGTTCAAATTATCGCCAATTCCTTGTTTCATGTTTTCGCCTAAGTAATCTTACATGGTCATTTCGTCATGGCCTAGCCATGACCTTTGGTCCTTGTTCCAAGGTCATGAGACACAACCTTGGCTCTAGCCATGGTGGTGGTCTTGATTATAGATCATAAGACCTCTTGTTCCTTTTAAAGTATAACCAATATATAGTGACTTATATATATGTAAATAGCTGTTAAGAAACTGAGAAATATCTCACTCGGAAAGCGTTTTCAAGGCTCGAGCTTCTTTGTTCCTGAACGAAAACGTGATTCCGGACAACTTTCGTGTTTTAACTTTTTCATGAAACGGACCAGAAAGGCCTCTTTTTTTGTGTTTAAGGTTTCTGTAACAGAAGGTATTTGGCAGCTTTGCCGTAAAGTTTTGGTAACTTCAAATCGTCATAACTTTTGACTCGTATACTCGTTTTAGGTGGTTCAAATTGCTATGGTTTCCTTGTTAAGTCCTCTACTGTAATATGTAATGATCCAATATCATATTTTTGCCATTTTGATCAGGTCTTACCAAGAAAGTCACTAGTTTACTTGTTTTAGTAACTTATCTTAACAATCAATTACAACATGTTTTACTCATTTTTATACATCATGGACATGCATACAAGACATAATATAGCAAGAATAACATGTAAATGATATGAAAATGATCATTTAACAAGAAGCATGTTAGGTTTGGCTTACAACTTTTGGCTTTCATAGATGAAAGGAAGTTAACATGTAAGGATAGGACTTTGATAGACTTGCTTCAACCCACTTCACTTCATGCAATCTTTCTACTCTTGTAATCTAGAAAGATGGATGATGAAGGTTGAGGTGACTTGAGTGGATTCAAACTCAAGAGAAATCACCAAGTATATGAGGTTATGGAAGTGTTTGATGAATGATAACCTAACTAGGGTTTCTACCTTGAACTAGCACTTGAATCTTGCATGAAACTTGGAAGAGAATGAACAAATGAGATGGGTTTGGTGTATGGTTATGGTGGACGGCATAAGGAAGGGGAGGGGGTATTTATGGGAGCTTGAGGAGGTTACAAGCTTGACTTGTCAACACTTGGTGAGCAAGTTTTACACATGTACTAATCTTAAGGTCTCTTGCATAAGATTGAGCCACATAGTGTGAATCCCCCCCCCTAGAGGCGGTTTGCCAAGCCTTGGGGAGGAAGTGTTGGACTTTGTTGATATTATCCAAGATACTTGGTTAGTTTTGACTCCGGAAAATGCCAACCGTAAATGATTAAGCCTCAAAACGTAAAACCGGGTATCGTAAAAATACGAAACTTGGAAGAATGATTAAACTTGTCAAAATACTCCATAATAAAATATAAAATGAGTGGTAGGTTCTATTTGGGTGGTAAAACCCTGCTAAAACTGGAAACACGGGTCTAAAACGCGTAATACGTAAAATGTACGAATATTGCGTAAAATTGAGAAAAGTAAAATGTTACTTTTCTAATAGGTTAAAAATAATTTAAAATGATTTATAATGTCTAGACTGGGCTCAGTCTAGTGTCGGTTGGTATTAAATGTCTTTTAGACATCAAACCGTAAGCCTAAAAATCAAGGAATGACTTATAAAATCAAGGAATGATTTTTGGTCAATGGAGGAGGGAAAAATATGTTGACTTTTTCTAATAATTTGAAAACTCAAATAGTCTTAGAAATGCGGTGCAGGTATAGGCTAAGGTTACGGCTGAGTAAAAACGCTTAAAAACTGAAAATTCCAGTCTTTCACGGCCGAGGCTTATTTTGGTCATGTTTTTCTCAGTCACGATTAATTCTCAAATAAATCATGAGTGTGTCAAACATTTTTCTGATGCGGGGTCACTTTACGCGGTCGAGTTTCGTTGTGCGTAGAATTTCTGAATGACGTTTTACCCTAAAACGTGTAATTCCGTGTAATTCCTTAATAACTTTCACGAAAATGAGCTTATGAATGTCAAACTTTTAATTTGCCATGGAAATGATTTATCACCCGAGGCCAAGAAACAAAAATCAAGTTTCGGGAAAATTTCGGGAAAAATGAATAGTAAAAGTGAATAGTGAAATTTTCCGGGAAAAGTAATTAACCTGAAAATGCGAATTGTTACACTCTTGATGTCGCTTCTTTTGGGAATGAACTCCTAGCATGCTTCCCAAGAAGGCATCCTTCACACACTTGATTGGGATGATCAATTTGATCTAACCCTTTCACCATTCCCCTTGAAGATAATAACTTTAAGTCACCAAAGTTTAAGTGCCCGTACCTCATATGCCAAAGCCACGAATGATCCTTTAAACAACTCTTTAAGCACTTAGCTTCATCATGTTGAATGTTTAGAAGGAACATTCGGTTTTTAGTCATAGGGACTTTAGCTATGAGCTTTCCTTCGGGATTTCTTATTGTAGCACTACGATCTTTGAAATGAATATCGTAGTTTTTCTCTAAAAGTTGTCCCACACTTAAAATGTTACTTTTAAGGTTGGGCACATTGTATACGTCCGAAATATATTGGTGACTTCCATCTTTAGCTCGGATAAGTATCTTACCTTTTCCTTTCACCGGTGCCTTTGATTCATCTCCAAAGGTGACGTTACCTTTACTTTCCTCCATATCTACGAACAAGTCTTCTTCACCCGTTATATGGTTACTCGCAGCGGAATCTATATGCCATGCTTCTATCCTCTCTTCTTGTTCGTCACGTCTTGCCATTAGCAAGGTAAGCTCATCTTTGTCTTCTACCTCCACAAGATTAGCTTTTTCTTCCACCTGTCTTGAGCTACTACACTCACTGGCATAATGACCATATTTGCGACAATTATAACATTGTATTTGGGGCTTACCTCCTCTTTGAGATTGAAAGCCTCTCCCACGACCTCTTCGATATGAAAACCATTGGTTTTCATCTTCTTTGTTGACATCTTCTCTTCCTCTTCCTCGTCCTCGGCCTTGGAAACCACCACGACCTCGAAAAGTACCGCGTCCTCGTCCTTGCTCCTTTCCATGTAGAAAGCTCTTTTCTCTTTCTTTGAAAGAGACCTTCGAGTATAAAGCTTGCTCCAAGGGTTCTTTCCCCCTTCTTTTCTTCATGGGCTTGTAAAGATCCCATGAGTTGATCAGTGGTCATAGAGTCTATGTCTTTTGACTCCTCTATGGCCACGACAATTTAATCAAAGCTTGGTGGCAAAGAGCGAAGAATCTTTTCTATCACCCTTGTGTCACTCAAGCTTTCACCATTTCTCTTCATTTCATTTGAAATGGTCAAGACACGAGTGAAATAATCCGAAATGTTTTCGGATTCCTCCATTTGGAGCTTTTTGAACTCTCCTCTAAGAGTTTGAAGGCGTACCTTTTTCACCTTGTCAATTCATTTGAAAGCATTTTGACGGATCTCCCACGCTTCCTTAGAAGTGGTTGCATTTGCAACTTTCTCAAACATCGCATCATCAAGACATTGATAGATGAGTGTAAGAGCACTTTGATCCTTCTTTCTTGCCTTTTGCAACTCCACCCTTTGGGCGGCATTCAACGAACTTTCATCATCAACTTTCTCAACACCTTTTTCGACTATCTCCCACACATCATGTGAACCAAGCAACGCCTTCATACGAATGCACCAACTACCATAGTTGTCTTTGGTAAGACGAGGAAACTGGAACAAGTTCATTGCACCTGACATCTCGATCTTCTAGCTCTGATGCCACTTTGTTGGAAAACACGAGGGCCTTTTAGGCTTACGAAGAGAGGAATGCTTAGAGAGCTTTTACAAAGAAAGTTTTATTACTTGAACTTTTCTTCATAGTTACAATGCATACACCATCACCTATTTATACTAGTCCACGGAAGATTCTAGAACCGAGATACTTCCATGAATCTTCTTGCATAATCTAGATCTTTCTTAACACATCATCATCCTTATCTACATATCTACTTCTAGATAATTCTTACTAGATATTTCTAGCCTACTTAGCTACAATCTTCTACACACTTCTATAGATATTTTCTATGATCATTCTTCGACTTTCTAGAAACTTCTTGATCATGGGCTTGGGTTTTTCTTGATAGTCCAATAAATCAAGTTTATGATCCAACAATTATTAGAAACATATCTGCAAAAGGCAAAGACAAAAATATCCATAATTAGAGAATCTTATGCTGACGCGATCAAGAACTATAGTGACGGTGAGCTTGCCAGGATGATGGTTATGGATGGTTGTTTCATACTTGAATTCTGTTTCAAGTATAAAAGAGAAAATGAGTATTTGCCAAATAAGATGGAAAACAATCGTATTGCCATGGATATGATGTTGCTAGAAAACCAAATCCCTTTCTTTGTTCTTAAAGATTTGTTTCACTGCTTGGCACCCTATGTACCCTCCATTTTTATAGAGTTTGTCACTCTTAGTCAAGTTCTCGATATAAGTTTGGCACGCTACGTTAAGCTATTCCATTTTAATGTTCATTCAGATCCAACTCATGAACATGATCATGTTCTTGGCTATCTGCACAAACACTACCAGCTTGTAGTTACTAAGTCAGAGCCGGGGGATACATCATTCCACTCGGCAGTAGAACTGGATAGAGCTGGGATGAACTTTAAGCCTCACCAAGAGGATGGAACCATTAAATATTTGGCACCCTACCAGTTTTGTTGTTGTCGGTGGTGTTGTAGTTGTTGTCTTTTTCCATGTTCCTGACGGTTTTGGACTAAGCCTACTCTTCTAATGCCAACCCTGGTTATTAATGATTTCACTGAGCAAATTTTAAAGAACTTTATTGCTTACGAGCAACAATTGTTTCCTGATCAAAAATGTCGTTTCTTTACATCATATGCGCATGCCATGCATAGGCTTATTGATACTCAAGAGGATGTTGCTAAACTGGCAGAATCAAAAGTCATTGTCAACACGCTCGGCTCAAACCAAGAGGCTGCAGATATGATCAACAAGGTATGCAAAAACATTTCTATTACACCCAAGTGTTCAAACAAATGGATAAGTACTACAATCGTTTTTGGCCTATGATTAAACGCATATATTTCAGTAATCCATGGAATGCTATTAATCTACTTTTTGGAATCATTGCGTTTCTTGCTACCGTGGTTTCGGGCATTTTTGCCGTCCTGGAATACTTTCGCTGATGGAAGCAACCAACAAATTTGAGTGTCTGCTGTGACGTGACCAAGTCTGTGCAACATTCGAAGTCGTCCATGCAAAATCTCTTGCAGTAGAAGATGTCTTGTTGGATCAATTATTTAATTGGTCTATTTTAATTGTTTTCCTTATATGTCCGTTATTAGAGTTGTGCTAGAATAAAGGAGATTGATGGGGATGCCCACGTTTCAATGTTTTCATCATTTTAGGAAGTAGTGGTTTATGTATTTCTTCTCTTTTAAAAGGGACAAGTCTTATTTTATGATATGCAGAAAATTACTCCAAATATCTCTCAATTCTTTCTTGCTTCTTTCTCATTTTTTTAACCATTGTCATCATGATCGACCTACATCATCTGCTTTTCTTTATTCATTGTTCACAAAGTCACCTATTTTCCATGCTTATATTGACTTATTTAAGTATCAGTAAAATGTTTACATGTTTTAAGATTTTATATTATTAGGTTACTGAATATACTGTTAAATGATGGTCTCCTCACATTTGGTTGAGGTGCTGTTTCAAATTATAATACACTATCTCAAAGACTCATAGTAGACCTAAACCGTGTGGCACTAAATTAAATGGTACTTGTATTTAAGAATAACTCGTATTACAGGTAACTTGCGCCAAGTAACTCGCGCTGATGTTGTTATATGTTAGTAGTAAACTTAAACGTAGTTTAGGGGCTTAAGTGTACTTTGTAATTAGATTAGGTGTTAGACATAAACTAGGATTAGGTAGCTTGGAGTGCAAGGCAAGCTAGGTTTCCACCTCCTCATCTCTATAAATAGAGATGAGGGGAATGCTAGCGTTTACATTCTTCTTCCTCGTTGTAAGCTTTATTAGGTTTTTAATAAAGGGTTGTTCGAGGGTACTTTACGTGTGCATACTATCAATATCCTTGCGTGTGTGTAGTTCTTGTTCTTCTTATTCGATCACCAAAGGTTTTGGTGTTGCAACTGTCGATTGTCCTCAAGGTTCTAGTTTCCGCGATCAAACTTTGGGTTTGTTGTCGAGGTATTATCCAACAAGTGGTATAAGAGCCACGATTATTGTGGTCATCGAAGTTCGAGTGCTAGGTCGAGGTTTCTAGTTGATTCAAGGTGCCGATCTTATTCGAAGTTCGGGTTTGCGAGAAGTTGCAGGTTTATTTAATCGGAGAAGACGAAGTGTAGTACGTGATTAGTTGTTTTACAAAGATAAAGAATATTAATAAATTGAAAGCTTTTGTCTGTTATTGATATATTAATATCTTAGTATCACGTGGGTAAGATACTACAAGTCTATAAAAGTTAACAAATTGATTTTTGTTATTCGTAAGGGTTTCGACTTTAACATTTAAAAGTCGACTTCGGGTTATCGATTTTTAGGTTTTTAAAATTCGATTAAAGCGAAGTTTCTTGTTGCATTATTTTTCTTGTGGTTCAAGTTTTGATCGTGATTTGCTTGGGTTTCAAGTTTACGATCGGGTTTACTTGTTCGAAATCGAGGGTTTAGGGTTATTCTAATTAATTCGATTTGCAAGAAGGGTTTATAGCAACAAGGGAGAATATTGCACACGGCTTGTGAGGCTTGTCGGTAAAGTTGGTTAAGAAACAACTTGACAAGGTTTTTAGCAAGGTATAAGAAGAATGGCTAGTTCTATAACTAGGTTTGACATCGAAAAATTCGATGGGAAGAATGACTTCGGGTTATGGCAAATAAAGATGCGTGCTTTAATGGTACAACTCGGATGTGATGCTGCATTAGAGACATTACCCGCGGACATGGAAGCAGGTGAAAAGGCTGCTTTGATGAAGAAGGCATACAGTACCTTGATTCTATGCTTGGGAGACCGGGTTTTACGGAAAGTTACCAAGGACACGTCTGCTGCAGGAATTTGGTCGAAGTTGACTAGTCTGTATATGGCTAAGTCCTTAGAAAATAGACTGTATCTGAAGAAGAAGCTGTACACATTCTATATGAGTCCAGGTACGAAACTGGGTGATCATATAGATGAGTTTAATAAGTTGATACTTGATTTAGCGAATATTGATATCGAGATTGAGGATAAGGATCAGGCTCTTATGTTACTTACGTCGTTGCCATCGTCTTATGAAAAGTTTGTGGAGACATTGTTGTATGGGAGGGAATCCTTGACAATGGAGGATGTTCTTGCAACTCTGAATTCAAGAGAGTTAAAGAAAATAATTGAAGGCACAAAGGAAGAAACTGGTGATGGGTTATATGTAAGGGGAGGGTCAGATCATTCAAGGAAAGCTCATTCTGGTGGAAGTTCGCGGTTCAAGTCAAGGGGTGAAACTGGTAAACTCAAGTGCTTCATATGTCATTCAGAGGGTCATCTGAAGAGAGACTGTCCAAAGAAGAAGTCAAGTGGGTTCGTCAGGAAGGGTAAGCATGATCAGGATTCTGGTTCTTCTGATGACGAGGGTAACGCCTACTTTGGAGAAGCCTTGGTGGTAGTCGGGAATGATGAGATGACTGAATTGGTAATGGATTCAGGTGGGTCTTATCATATGACACCTAGGAAGGATTTCTTGTATGACTTCAAGGATGTTGATGGTGGTTCGGTTCAGTTAGGTGATAACAGGACATGCACTATTAGAGGGACAGGAAAAGTGAAGATACAGTTGCATGATGGATCAAGCTTTATACTAGAATATGTCAGGTATGTTCCAGGGTTAATAAAAAGCTTGATTTCATTGGGTACTCTTGAAAAAGAGGGTTAGATGGGTAGAGTTAAGGTGATCAAAGGTTGTCGAGTTATGATGACTGGGATCAGGAAAGAGAACTGTGTGTATACTCTTGAAGCAAAAGTGACAATTTTTGGTGTACAAAATCATGGAGGTTCAAAACAAGTTGGATTCAAGCAACTTGGTCATAAACAAGTTGGGTTCAAACAACTTGGTCCTAGTGTTAAAACAGGAGTCCATGGAGTACAGGTTGATGAACGTGTTTGGTTTGAGGTGGAACTGTAGGGAGCTCAAGGGAATCGTGAAGCTGAGGTTATTCAGGTTAGTAACGTTGATGCTGCAGTGGCTCAAAGAAAGTTGGAGGTTAAACAACTTGAAGAAAAGACAAACACGGACTGCTTGGTAAAGGAGCAGAATAAGGTACACCTTGGTATAAAGGTGGGGGCGGACATTACGTTAACCGGAGTACCTGGTCAAGAGGGTGCAGAGGGTAATGCTGTTGAAAAGAAAAAAGTGAAGGAGTCTACGGAAGCTAATCTTGGAAAATTACTAAAGTACAATGCCTGGTCGACAAGGTGGTCCCTGGTCCGAGGTTCCAGCACGAGGAAAAGGTGTTGAGTATCGGTTATGTTTAAGTGTTACTCCTAAGATGGAAATTGTTATATATTAGTAGTAAACTTAAACGTAGTTTAGGGGCTTAAGTGTATTTTGTAATTAGATTAGGTGTTAGACATAAACTAGGATTAGGTAGCTTCGAGTGCAAGGCAAGCTAGGTTTCCACCTCCTCATCTATATAAATAGAGATGAGGGGGATGCTAGCGTTTACATTCTTCTTCCTCGTTGTAAGCTTTATTAGGTTTTTAATAAAGGGTTGTTCGAGGGTACTTTACGTGTGCATACTATCAATATCCTTGCGTGTGTGTAGTTCTTGTTCTTCTTATTCGATCACCAAAGGTTTTGGTATTGTAACTGTCGATTGTCCTCAAGGTTCTAGTTTCCGCGATCGAACTTCGGGTTTGTTGTCAAGATATTATCCAACAGATATTATGCTCGCTGTTTGGACACATGGTTACTCCAGAGTTGTTGATGAGCAACGTGTCTTATATCTAACAGAAGCGATGTGCTTGCGGGTTGAAAGATTTTTTTTTCATAAAATACGAATAAGTAATTCATTTTCGTAATATACTATCATAAAAGGTTCATGTTGGGAATTATACTACCAGTTACCACGGCTAGTGAAGATGTTACAACTGCAGAAGATTGTACTTGCAGTGGAAACTCATTACCACTACAAGAACAAATATTACCACTACTCACTTGATAACTGTTAGAGAAACGCGCTTAGATAAACATAGAAAAGATTTTGTGTATATCTTATTCTATTAGTATTATACTTATCTTGTAGAAGAGGACTCCTTGTTATATAAAAGGAGATCCTAGGTCATAGTTAGCATATATCTTTCTAATACGTTTTCTTAGAGCTTCAAGGTGTAACCCTAGTGATATTATAGATCACTCGTATTATTATCATTAATAATATTGGAGCTATTTGTTTGTTACATACATTGTTCTCACATACATACAACTGTTTCATTTACAATCAATCTTCTAAGTATCATTAAGTAGATTCCGCATACTTAGTGGTATCACTCAAAGTATCAATATTAACACAAGTTCAAGGTGTTCACGATCCAACAAGTGGTATCAGAGCAAGGCTTTGATATTTTGATTTAGAAGATCCTATGGTAGACTCAAAAGAAACAATGGAGACAGAAACAAGCCAATCAAACATTGCTGCAAAGCTTCCTAAGCTTAAGATTAATGACTTTGAGATGTGGAGGCTTATGATAGAACAATTCTTTATGGTTCAAGACTACACATTATGGGAGATTATAATGTGTGGAAATTCATTCAAACCTGGTACAACTGTAGAGCAGGTTGGTGACAAGACAGTAACAAAAGTTAACACTGGTCCTGTCACTAATGAAGAAAGAAGTCAACTAAAGAATGATTTGAAGGCTAGAGGTTTATTATTGATGGCTCTACCCAGAGAACAAGTTCTGGCTTTTAGCAAATACAAGTCTGCAAAGACTCTTTTTGATGAGATCTGTGAAGTGTTTGGTGGTAATGATTCTACCAAGAAGACTCAAAAGACTTTACTGAATCAGACTTATGAAAACTTTGGTTCAACAAGTAATGAATCTCTTGATAGCATATTCACAAGGCTACAAAAGATTGTTACTCAACTCACTGCTTTTGGAATTGAGGTAGAAAAGGAAGATCTCAATCTTAAATTTCTAAGAAGCTTACCTTCTGAGTTTGATACCAATGTTGCTGTTTGGGAAGATAAGTCAGATCTTGAGACCATGAAGCTTAATGATGTGTACAATAACTTTAAAGTTATTGAACAAAGATTAAAGAAAGCTGGCAAATTAAGAACAAGTTTTGCAAGTGTAGCACTCATATCATCATCAGGTAATGATAGTTCAGATGATGAAAGTGATAGTGATGATGACTGTAGTAACATGATTGTTTCCACTGGTAATGGAAATGTTTCCACTAGGAGCTCAAAGAAATAGGTTGCAGGACTAAGTGATGCTACTTTCTATGCCTTTATATCAAGCCATGTGGGTGGTTCAATTCTCAATCATGAGGATTTGGATCAAATTGATGAAGATGATATGGAGGAGATGGACATTAAATGGCAGGTGGCATTACTAAGCTTAAGATCAAAGAAGTTCTGGAAGAAGACAGGGAGAAAGATACATATAAGTGGTGATGAGACTGTAGGTTTTGACAAAAAGAAGGTGGAGTGCTATAATTGTCACAAGATGGGGCACTTTGCCAGAGAATGTAGAAAACCAAGGAAATCTGATAACAAGTCAACTTGGTACAAGAAGGAAAAGAACAAAGAAGCTACAACAGAAGAGCCAAAGGTGCTATTGGCTATTGATGGAGTGAGCTTTGATTGGAGCTTTATGACTCAGAATGGAGAAGATGATTCAGAATCTGCAATGCTAGCTACTGAGCATGCACTCATGGCTTTCTCTGACACTGAGGTACATACTGATAATGCTTGTTCTAAAAACTGTAAGGCCTTAAAAGAGTTAGAGATCTCTAAAACACAATATGATGCACTGATGCTAGATTTACATCATACTAATTATAATTTAGCAAATCATAAAAGAGGTCTAGGTGTTTTAGAAAAATAGATAGAGCATTATAGGGCAAATGAATCTAAGTTCAGTGATGACATTGCTGTTTTAAAAAGAGACTTAGATTTTTATGTTGAAGTAAATAAAGCTCTTAGGGAAGAGATTGAAAAAGTTAAAAAGGCTAGTGAGAATATTCAGATAACTAAGCAAACACTAGATCATCAATCCAAGAGTATTGACAAAATTTGGGAAGCCCAAGTTGTGAGCAAAGCTAAATCAGGTCTTGGATACAAATCTGTTCCACCACCTCTAAGAGGTGTTCCAGCACCTCCTGGCATTGATCTAGCTCACACAGGTTTAGAAGAATTTCAAGATCCACCTATGACCTATGGACCAAAATTTGTTAAACCAGTTGAAACTGAAAAGGTTCAGGTTGAGGTTGAGACTTTTGATAGTGCTAGTGACTCATCTCTTAAAGATGAATGTTTGAATGTTGAGTCTAAATCTAGTGTTACTGAAGATGTTAAAGTAGAGGAAAGAAATAATATTCCTGAAGTAGTTAAAGAGAAGCCTAGGACACAGTCAAATTACACTAGGCCTACTACTAGGTATGCAGAGATGTACAGGGATAGGTCTAAGTCTCCTAGAGGAAACATGAGAAGTTGGAATCATGTTAAAACTAGGCAGTTTGGTAGTGATTTTGTGTTCAACAATAAGGCCTGTCATATTTGTGGTAGCTTTGATCACCTTTCCTATACTTGTAACTACCACATGGGAAGAAGGGAAGTATTTGTGAATACAAGGGTGAATGGACATAATTCTAATAAAATAACTCACCCAAACCCCCTAAGCAAGATGGTTCCCAGGTCTGTTTTGCTTACCACTGGCATCAAACCAGTTTCCACTGCTAGACCAGCAGTTACCACTGCCAGTAGTAAAAACAGAGTTTATCCTAAGTCCCCTGTCACTTCTTTTGTTAAATCTTATCAAACAGGGAAAAAGACTTGTTTTGAAAAGCATGATCACAAGAATCACATGTGGAGACCCAAATTTACTAATCGAGCAGTTTCCACTGCTAGGCATGCAGTTACCACTGCAAGACCAAATGTTTCCACTGATGTTTATGTAAATAAGAAAAGGGTAAACTTGGGAAATGCTGTTAAGGCCTCAGCTCGTTGGGAATGGAAACCAAAAGGAACAACAACCTCAAACAATCCCAATGGTGTATCAATGACCTTTGATAGATACAATTATATTGATACACGAGGCAGATCCAAGTCATTTGTGGCTTGGGTCCCCAAAAGGTACTAATTCCTTTATGTTGAGTGCAGGGACAGTCAAAGACTTCTAATGATTATGAATGACTTGATAATACTTTCTGAGCTTTACAGTGACTCACTAATATGTTTTCAAGTTGTTTGGTATATGTCTGTTCTGCAAATGTTAATGAGATTGCAAGAAGTGTGTTAAAGTCACCAAGAGGTGTAGCCAAGGAATGTGGTCAAATAAGCTGAACATAGTTTCTACTGCAAAGATAATAATGCTGAAGGTCTTACAATATTGATTTAATTAAGAAGATCTTTTCATTCATTCAAAGACACAAGTTACAGCTTACATTCAAAGTTCCAACTGAATTACAAAGACCATTCCTAAAACATTTGGCTAATTGTGAACTACTAGCTTCTATCAATTATTACATAATACTTGAAGCTATGACAAGTACAATGAAGAAGCTGAAGATGAAAATGGAAAAAGAAGAGAAGGAAGACTGTGAAGATGCTCAAGTACCAAAGTCAAGAAATTACTCACAAACTTTGGTCCTTGGCAACATTCCTCAATCATTTACTTCTGCTTCTCTTTTCCCTTATGTATGATCTGAGCTTTCTTGCTCTGTCCAATATGTTCTTGATGCAGAAGACAAGGTTCTGGAACAGGAAGATCAAACACCAAGTTTGATGATGTTGGGAGAGATGGATCTCTCTTACTTGATCTTGGTTGGGATCTCTCTGGTGTGGAAGGAGGAAGAAAGGTTGGATCTTCATTCTCTTCCTCTGAAGATTCTTCATCAGATGTCCAGATGAAGGGAGAGACAAGCTCTCTCTCAGCAGGATTTGGATCATGGCTTGATTCACCCTCTATGTGTGCATTCCATTTTTTTTCTTGCACATCCCATCATTTCTCCATCTCTCTTTTATAGTCAGAATCTTCAAGTCCCCATGGATATGGTGGTACATCTTCTTCTGATGTTGGAACAGAAGAGTGTTGATCAGAGGACTCAGGGTTTGATGACATGGTTTTGGAAGAGAATTGGGTTGATTGAGATATTAGGGTTTGAAAGATTATTGGTGACTGAGATGTGGTGTTTGGAGGAGGTTAAATAAGCCAAGGTTAGGTGTTATGCTAATTAATGAAGGTTATTTACTTCCATCTGTTTTGGTTGGTTTGAGGTGTAACTGTGGTTTGACTTTTGAGAAGATATTTTTGTGTATAGTAACTTGGTTAAAAAGTTACTTGGGTTAATCTTTGTGGGTTAAGATGAGACTTATTTTGTGTTGTAGTATACAACCTATATCATTGGAGTAATAAGGTGTGTATCTTAGACACACAACAAATGGTTATTGATTCACAATGTCTAACCCACATAAGAATCAGCTAGTCCATAAGCAAACGGCTTCTGGTAAAGACTTATCAAATCCGTTGATAGCTGATAGTTTGCTAAAAACTATGATAAGAGCAGCAAATTTTACATGTTTTACTTACCACTGCTCTTTGAAATTTTGTTGATTTTTACCACTGCAAGTTCACCGTTTCCACTGATAGTGTAAATTTTACCACTGGTGAACTAGCCGTTACAACTGTGTGTCAGTAATCTTATTTTTACTAGCCGTTGCAAATATAACTGTCTTTCCTTATTAATAGGGTAAAATTTTTGGGAATTATCTACTTACCAAATTTTATTTATTCTTTTCTAAAGATAAATCTTTCTATAGATAATTCACCATACGCGTTTTTCTCAAAACCCTATTTGTATAAATTGATTTTATACGGCTTGCTTCTTATTCTCGATTACTAACACTTTTATCTCTCAAATCACAAAATCATGGTGACTCTCAAGTTTGCAGATGAACACAATCAAGTGGCTTACCTACAAAAGTCAAACGACAAGAGTGGACCTGTTTTTCATCAGATTGTGGACTTCCTAAACACAACTCATATAAGGTATGCCTTAACTATGAATCCCACAATCTTTGTTTCTCAAATCAAACAATTTTGGAACTCTGTGGAGTCCATCACACTTGAACAGGGAGACATACATGAATCTGTGGAAGCTCTTAGAGCCACAATGGATGGGGTAACTATTGATGTTACTGAGTCATCTTTAAGGAGAATTCTCCAATTAGATGATCTCAATGGTATCAGCACATTACCTAATTCAGACATACTCAACTACATTGCTTTGATGGGGTATGATACATCTGACCAAAAAGTAACTTTTAAGAAAGGATGTTTTTGTCCCCATTGGAGATTTTTGATACACACTCTGTTGCATTGCCTAAGTCCTAAGAAAACTTCTTATGAACAATTTGGATCAACCATGGCTTACCCTTTAGTTTGCTTTGTTTCTGATAGGACTTTCAATTTTTCAAGGTTTATATTTAATAACATGAAAGGCAATGTAACAAGTTCATACAAATTTTTGATGTATCCAAGGTTTGTGCAAGCAGTGTTAAATGAATTTCAACTGCAAAATCATAATAGGATTTATGAAACTCCATGTCTTAAGCCAAAAGTATTTCAAAATATGTGTAAGGCTTCAGACTTTTGGAATGGAGTGATTCATCCTCTTTTACCAAACATGCTTGCAAAGATTTCACAGGTACAGGGTGAAGATGCAACAATCCCAGTTGTATCCCATCACACACCCACTATTTCTGTTCCACAAATTCAACATATTCCTGCTGTAACTCACACATATGAAAGGAGGCAAAAACAGCCAACTCCTTCCATGACAACATTGCATGTTGCTGACCCTTATGGTTTAGGAACAAGCAGTGGTGGTTCAAGGCTTCAATCTAGTCCAACTAGAGAAGAGCCTGAATCAATGCCTTATGATTCACCTCTCCCAACAGGTAACACAGTTGGAAGTGTTGAAGGCAGTGTGACACTAACTGAATTGATGGAATTATGTACCAAATTAGTCAAACAGGTTCAAACTTTGGAGATAGATCTGGCACAGACCAAAGAACAACATGCCACAGAGTTGAATCTATTGAAGGCTGAGATTCAAAAGTTGCAGGATGAAGTTGTGAATCTCAAGAAGAAAAGACATGTTCAAGTTGTAGTTTCTTCCCCATCATCATCACATGATGGTCTTTCTGCAGGTTCTGGTTATGATTTGGGAACTTCTTCCAAACAGGGGAGGAAAACAGATGCAGAGATTGAGGGGAAGAAATTGGATATTGAGGATATGGTTGTTGATACTGGTATTCACTCTGAAGATATTTTTGAAACTGCTCAACAAATTTCCACTGAAGCAGAACATGTTACCACTGATCAAATAATTTCCACTGCAAGTGAAAAAGTTACCACTGATGTTCCATCACTTACCACTGCAGAGGAAGAAGCTGCTAGAAAAAGATCAGTTAAAGGTAAAGCAATGGTGATTGATGCAGAACAAGTGCATACAAGAATGATTTCCAAGAAAGATCAAGCTCAAATTGATTTTGATGCAAGATTGGTAGAACAACTTGAAGTTGCAGAGAGAGAAAATATGAAAAAGTAAAAGGAGAATGATGTTGCTAGTTTTATGGAAGCACAGAGGTTAGGTAAACTTGAAGCAGTAATGGCACAACCACTCTCAGTGATTCCACCAACTATCTTACATGAGAAACCCCCTATGTTCTCATATGTGCCATCAGATGAAGAGATTGAACATATGATTAAACATGATCCAGTTGTAAAGAAGAAAGCTATTGAGCTTGTTGCTAACAAGACTTTGACAGAAGAACAAAGAACAGCTCAATTGGTTGATTTCATTCAAATGAAGAATCAACAAGCACTGGATGAGATTATTGGAAAATTCAGAAAAGGTCAAAAGAAACAGAGACAACCTACAAAGGCACAGATCATTCATGAGATGAAAGTATTTTGCTGCCATGTTGGAACTTGGAAGATGGCTGATTTCAAAGGTATGTCTCATGAAAGAATTGAAGGTATCTACTACAGAATTAAAAGGCAAGATAGTACCTTCAGACCTATTGATTTCGAAGAAGTTGAAAGATTTAAACAAAGTAAAAGTAAAGCTTCAACAGTTGAAGATCATGTCACCAAAAGAGTGAAAGTTCCTCAAGAGAAAGAATCTCAATCTGAGAAATGTGCAGAAGATCTACAGAGTGCAATTATCATTGTTGAAGAAGAAGATTTCTATCCAGATCCTTTACAATCAAAACATCAAATTATTGATTGGGAAGTGTACACAGCAAAGAATTTTGCTTCCACTTGGAAAATTATAAGACTGGGAGGAGAATCTTCATCATTCATTCAGTTTGAAGATCTTCTTAAAGCATGTGACAGAGATGATCTTGATACTCTTTGGAAGCTTGTTAATGAAAGATTCAAGGCTGATACTCTCAAGGCTATGAAAGAAATGCAGCTCTGGGTTGACTTAAGAAGACTATATGAACCAGATCCTAATGATAAGTATTGGAAGTTTAATTCATCAAACTTGAATACTACATGGACATATTTTGATAAATGTGAGGTTCATCATGTTTCTACAACAAATAAAGTGGATGTGTTTATGTTTGCTGAGAAGGAATATCCACTTAGAGCTACAACTCTTTCTGCAATGTTGAAATCAAAGTTAAGAGTTTATGTAGATAATGAAAAGATTAGAGCTTTGATTCAGAAGATTCAAGATCAATATGCAAGAGCTGATAAAGTGTTGAGAAAAACAAGATAAGTGTTTGGAAGAATTCCCATCCTCAGGTTTATTGTATACTTGAAGAAACTTGTTGATTTACAAATAAATCATAAGTTTAGGGGAGGATTGTTGGGAATTATACTACCAGTTACCACGGCTAGTGAAGATGTTACAACTGCAGAAGATTGTACTTGCAGTGGAAACTCATTACCACTGCAAGAACAAATATTACCACTGCTCACTTGATAACTGTTAGAGAAACGCGCTTAGATAAACATAGAAAAGATTTTGTGTATATCTTATTCTATTAGTATTATACTTATCTTGTAGAAGAGGACTCTTTGTTATATAAAAGGAGATCCTAGGTCATAGTTAGAATATATCTTTCTAATACGTTTTCTTAGAGCTTCAAGGTGTAACCCTAGTGATATTATAGATCACTCGTATTATTATCATTAATAATATTGGAGCTATTTGTTTGTTACATACATTGTTCTCACATACATACAACTGTTTCATTTACAATCAATCTTCTAAGTATCATTAAGTAGATTCCGCATACTTAGTGGTATCACTCAAAGTATCAATATTAACACAAGTTCAAGGTGTTCACGATCCAACAGTTCATATAAACTTTTTCTCAAAAAATAAAATGTGCAACAGGGAAAAGATGAATAATAAAACATGACACAATGAGAGAGTAGTATTTCATGTCAAAAATTTTCTTAAATAGCTATAATTTTATACAGGCATACTAGAATAACAACATTTTTTTCGGGTTTGTTTATTGTAATAAAACAAAGGACATTATTAATTATGAATCTAAATTTCACTATGTACTCTTTCGTCCTGTCCACATTGTTAATTGGCGTTTGAGTTTAAAACTTTAAATTGTCTATTTTCTAAACCTGAATATCTATTGCGTATCACATGATTCGTAAACCATAATTTATTATGCCAACAATATAAACTTGTTAGTCCGTTTTACTTTTAAAAATATATTTAGTCATTATAAAGCTACTCCTTCCGTCTTGTATTAATTGTCCACTTTGATAATACACAAATATTAGAAAATCCCACTAATTACACTACTCACTAATCAAATATCATATCTACTCGTTAAAGTCTACTTTAATTTGTTGAAATAGTGAACACTTACATGCAGGGCCGGATTTCAGCATGTGTTAGATGTGCGATCGCTCAGGGCCTCCATTTTTCTAAGGGCCCCAAAAATTTTAAGCACTAGCACTCTGTTCCCGAGTTTATTTTTTGGAGTGAAAGGGAAAGGTTTGGGATGGTAATAAAAAAAGTTTGTGTTCCAGAGATTTTTTAGGAGGGGAGGAAAGTAAAGGGTAGTAAATTACATCAAAATTACTCTCCTAATTTACTTCCCAAATTGGGATGAAATGGAGTGAAGTTGATTTTAAAGCTATTTTTTGGTTACTTCGTTCTCTTTCTTTCCAACTCGGGAACACAAGATAAAAAAAATATTTTTTATTCCTCTCCTCTTTACTTCACTCGTTTTTCCCTCTCCATCTATTGTCCTTCCGTTTTATACTCGGGAACAGAGCGTAGGGTTCATATAATTAAGTTTTGGCTTTAATTTGATCATAAAGTGATCTTAAATAGCTTAATTCCTTGTAAAACTAGTTGATATTGACCATATTCTTGTGATTTGAAATATAAGTATAAACAAGGCAAGAGTTTTGATACGAGGAAGAAGATGAATGTTTTTGGGTCATGTACACTTTTAACCCTTAACGTTTATTGTTTTTTACACTTTTGGCCAAACTATCTTTTATCCTTTATAGGTGAAAACAAGTTATAAAATTAACAGTTTCAACCCTTAGTTTAAAGTTTTATGAGATTTAGTCCAATACCACACATTTTACAATAACATAACGCTTTTACTTTTCTTTCTTTGAAATGTTTCAAAGATGGTCTGATTTATATGGTTTGATAAAGTTCGATTAGTTAATGTTGTTCTAATACCTTTTTGTTACATAAATCCTGCGATCTCTATAAATATTTGTATTCATATATGTATATCACATATATCATATTCACGCGCCTATTTAGTAATTATAACATAGTAACATCGATATGCAAGGGACGCCATGTTAATGGTTGGCACATCATTATTCTTGCACAGGGCCCCCAAAATCCACAGGACGGCCCTGCTTATATGAGACATCTCAAAATAACAATGTAGCTTTTTTTTTTATCTTGTCGATCTCTAAGCAGACACATATAATGGCTTTGCATACTTGAAATGACAATCAATGTACTAATGATATGTTGTTTGGTGTTTAGTTTTATTGGATTATGTTCCAATTATAGTGATTATGGCCATAAGTGATTCGTGTGGTGCAACTTAACAATCTCATGGTGGTAATAAACTCTGTAGCTGAATACGCAGAACAACTTCAATTATTGGATACGAGAAACCAAGATTCATAAATTTTTATTTTTCTAAGACACATTACCAAAATCTACTATCTGTGTCAATGGGTGAGACTTTGATCCTGCATTTGTGTCCAGTAATAACAATTTTGTTGATACAACCAAGTCGAGCTTTTATCATGTTTCTCAAGTTTAAACCAAAAAAACTTATGCATTTTTGCCTAAGCTTACTTTTTGGGCTTTAAGCATAATCTTAAATAGCTTATGACAAATGATCTCATACGTTTCTGCTGAGTGTTGGATTAGCTTATGCCACTAATAGCCCAAAAAGAAAAGGGCTAATTCTCTAAAAAAGCACAATAGTTGTTAAAAATGACAGTTCTACGTAGCTAACTAAAAAATAAATAAATAAACTCTTGAGAACACTAATGTTGACATTTTTGTCTTTCTTTAAGTATTATGACCATTTTGCCATTTCAAATTACATAAATTGTCCCTGTGGGTTTGTGAAAATTGCACCCACCGTCCCTAAGCTAAATTACATAATGGTCCCTGTCATTTGGAGAAAATTGCGTCCACCATCCCTATTTTTTTTTCAAAATTTTTTTTCCAATTTTTTTTTCGAAATTCTTTTTTTTTTTAATCTGAAAAAATTTTGAATTTTTTTTGTAATATTTTTTAATAAAAAATTCACTTGTGACAAAAAAAAATCAAAAGTAAATAAGAAACATGTGAAAACGTATAAAAATGTACAAAAACGTATACATCCGTAGATTAAAACGTAACAGATAAAAAAAATATTATGGACTATGGATGCAATTTTCGCTAAACCATAGGACCATTTATGTAATTTACCCTAGGAATGGTGGATGCAATTTTCAAAAATTCAAGGCTAAAATGGTCATCATATAATTTTTTTTATTACTCACATGAAGACAAAAATGTTAACATTAATATTCAAAATAGTTTTTTTAGTTCGCTACTCTAATATCGATGCTCACAAAGAATGAGTTACTCTCCAACAGTATTCCGCCCTCGGAAACCACCCAAAAGAATCTCACGATTCGACTTTACCTAAGGATCACAAAGATCTCTACCAAGACTCCCACCCGGAAGTATCAAACCCCAACTAGATCCCCAATGATCTAGGCTTGGTCACTAAGACACAAGACTTCCCTTACAAACAATAGAATGAATGAATATATGTTTGTTCAACAAAGTCCTAACCTAACCTAGAGACTCGATTGTAGTAGAAAGGGTAAAGATAAGAAGACCCTCGACACAATCACAAGAGTGGATTAGGTTCTTGTGATTCTTCCCTTGCAAAGATATGTGTTCTTCCAAAGATATTAGTGTGAAAATCAAGAACACAAGATTAGAGATAGAGAGATTGAGAGATTTGAGAGTGTTTAGAGAGAAAGAATCTAGAGAGAAAGAATAATGGCAAGGGGTGAGGAATACAAGAGGCAAGGCATGGTATTTATAGGTAAAACCCAAACCTGGGAATATTTTACCGAGGCCGGCGCGTCACCCACGCGTTGATGCGTGGGAGGCACGCCAGACACCCAGGAAAATATTCCCAAGGCTTTGGGTGTTTGGCATTATAAATGCCTTACCTTGCTAAACCCCCAATTGTACTTCACACTAAACCTTAACAGTAATCATTCTAAGGTTTACCAACTCAAATAGCCAATTTGGAAAATCATTTGTGAAGTGTTTAAAGAGAAAACAAATTACCAAGGATTTAAATTGTAGATAGGGTAATTTGGAAGAGGTAGAAGAGTATCTCCTCACATGGCATAGAAAAGAGAGAAAGAATATGCCAAGGAATATTTCAATGCTTGGGGGGGAAGAATGTGATGAAGGGTTGAGATGAAATGGTTTGAATTGGATGGCTAGGATCAAAGGGAGCCTCCCTTGGATTTCAAACAATTTGGCATGTGGAGAAATGTGGATGGATGAGATGATCTCACTTAGAATGGATGGCTAAGATCAAGTATGCCTAGGTTAGGGTTGAAGAGGATATTCCAAGGAATATGCTTTGCTTGGGGGGAAAGGAGAAATGAAGGGTTGAGATGGTTTCATTTAAAATGGATGGATGAGATCAAAGGGAGCCTCCTTTGCTTGAGGGGAAAGGTTGGATCAATGGTTGAGATTGTTTTGGTTTGAATTCAATGGCTAAGATCAATCACATGTGGTTGTATAGGGAAGAGGGATTTGATGGATGGTTGAGATGTGTTTGATTTGAATTTGTTAGGAATTAAATAATCAAAAGAATCTGAAGATTCAGCATAAAGGTTTAAAAGAAATACGACAAGTATGTTTCTGCTGATAAAGCACAAAGCACGTTTCCACTGATGGATTCTACTAAAGACCGTTTCTACAGAAGGTGATTCTGCTGCTGCTTGATTCTGCTGCTGCTATGACTCTGCAGCTATGACTCATACAAACAGCTGTGTAGATAAGTACGACTTATTCTACTGATTCATATACAAGATAATATCTTAGTTGTAGTCATCAAATTGAACACTCCAAGTGAGTTATAATCCAAGATACATGTTGTATCTTAATGACTATGCATGCTAAGTCATCATCTAAGCTAGAACAAGTGATTAGTCATAAGCTAGTTATTTGTTGAGTCATGAAGTTTGTAAAAGATCTTTCCTTGGACTATAAAAGGAAAATCTTAGATGTGTGTATATATATATATCAATCCAGAATGTGCATGTGAAAAGATACACACAGACAATACAAAGAACAAACATAAGTCACATAAGATTCAAGGTCTTGTAACCCTAGTGATAGTAAAGATCACTCGTATTATTTTGAATAATATTGAATCATTTGGTGTTAACTATTCCATTTCCATATCCAAAACATAAATCTTCTAAAGTGTGGTTAAGTAGATTCCGCATACTTAATCATATTCACACAAACATATCTTATACACAAAGAACGAAGGCTTAACCACCTTACCGTGTAATCGACCCTCAACAAGTGGTATCAGAGCGTCAGGTTGATATTTTTGTTTTAGAAGAAGAAGCTAGAAATGGATGTTGAGTCTATTCAAACAAATGTTGCTGCAAAATTACCAATGCTCAAACAGAATGAGTTTGAGATGTGGAGGTTAAGAATAGAACAATATTTTCAAGTGCAAGATTATACACTTTGGGAAATTATTGAAGATGGAGATTCTTTCAAGTCTACAACCACTACATCAACAGTTGATGGTAAGGAAGTTGCAAAGCTGCAAACCAAGCCACAAACTGCAGAAGATAGAATTAAGAAGAAGAATGACCTAAAGGCCAGAAGCATGCTGATGATGACCATTCCAAATGATCAACTTATAAACTTCAGTAAATTCAAAGATGCAAAATCATTATTTGAGGCCATTATTGCAAGGTATAGTGGGAATGAAGCCACCAAGAAGACCCAGAAAACTCTTCTTAAGCAACAGTTTGAAAATTTCACATCAACCAACCATGAATCTTTAGACCATATGTTCAACAGGCTACAGAATATTGTGAGTCAACTTGCTATTCTTGGAGTTGAAATACCTCAAGAAGATTTAAACTCAAAATTTCTGAGAAGCTTACCTGAAGAGTGGGCTATGCATGTTGTTGTCTGGAAGAACAAGTCAGACATTGACACTATGGATCTTATGGATCTGTATAGCAATTTTAAAATTGTTGAGCAAGATTTGAAGAAAACTGGAGGTTCTAACTCAAGCACTGGGAACATGGCATTTATGTCATCTCCTAGTAATTCAGTTCCAGTTACTAATGAGAAAGTTCATGATGGTGTAAGTGCTGCAAGTTCATCAAGCAGTACTTTTGGAATTTTAGATGAGAAAACATGTTGTGCTTTTTTCATAAGCAAGCATAATGAATCCATGTTAACTCATGAAGACCTCCAAGAGATCAATGATGATGATCTAGAGGAAATGGATCTAAAATGGCAAATTTCTCTTCTTAGCATGAGAGCTAAGAAATTCTATCAAAGGACGGGGAAAAAGATCACAATCAGTAGCAATGATCCTGCTGGTTATGACAAGTCAAAGATAGAATGCTACAACTGTCACAAGATGGGACACTTCTCAAGAGAGTGTAGAAGACCAAGACAACAAGATAGCAGAAATAGAGATGTTGGAAGTAAATCCAATACAAGGGAGATTTCTGAACCAAAAGCTATGGTAGCTATTGATGGGTTAGGTTTTGATTGGAGCTTCATGGATGATGAAGAAAAGGGTTCTTCACAGATGGCTCTTATGGCATTTACTGCAACTGAGGTACATGATCATAAATCTTGTTCAAATACTTGTACTGCTCTTAAAGACTTAAAAATCTTAATTAAACAGTATGATGACCAAAAGGTTCAGCTAGCCAAAACTGATCAAGATCTTTTCAATTATAAATGTGGTTTAGAATCTATAGAGAGGCAAATCCTATACTATAAAAAGAATGAACTTACCTTTACTGATGCTAAAACTTTACTTGAAAATGACAATCAATTTAAAGATCAAATCATTGAGGCTTTAAAAGAAGCATTGGATAGGGTTAAGACTGAAAAAGGAAACATTCAATTGACTGTAGAGAAGCTTGAACATGCTTCTAAAAATGTAAACAAAATAATAGACAGTCAAGTGAATAATAAAGTTAAGTCAGGATTAGGATATAATACAGCCCCACCTCCTTATAGAGGTATCCCAAAACCCCCAGGGATAGACCTAGAGCATTCAGGATTACCTGAATTTCAGCTACCTGAGTTACAATATGGAGTTCAACCAAACTCTAACATAGTAGCTGATGAGCCTAAGAAAGAAAGTAAATGTTCATGTAAAACATTACTTTTTCAGGACAAGGTGTCCTTTGTAAATAAACAGGTTATGTCTAAACCTGAAGTGGTTAAGAAAGCAAGAACAAGAGTTCCTAAGATAGTCAAACACAATACTGATAGGCCTAAGACCAATGAAAAATATGTTAGGCAACCAGTTAGATATTGTGAACAATATAGAACCACAAACAAGCCCAGAGGTAACCAAAGAAATTGGAATAATCTCAAGTCTTACCAACTAGGTGATGACTTTGCTTTTCACAATAAAGCTTGTTTCATTTGTAGTAGTTTTGACCATCTTGCAGCTTTCTGTAACCAATGGGTATCTGGGTATGAAAGTAATAGAGTGAACTACAAAAGGCAAACACCTAAATCTCATTTTCACTCTAATGATAAAAGATCAAAACCCAAAACAGTCACAAAAGCAGTTCCTGCTGATAGAGCAAAAACTGTTCCTGCTGAAAGGAAAATGGTTTCTGCTGAAAAACCATATATGACTGTTTACCCAAAATCAACAATTAAGGGTGCAAAAACAACTTTCAAATATGCATCTAATATTGTTCAAAGGCCCATTCAAACAAAAGCAGTGGTCCAAAAACAAGTTTGGAGACCAAAGGGTACAACTACAAAGCTAGCAGTTTCTTCTGCTAAGCATACTGCTGCTAAGGGTAACAGGGCAAATGCTGTTAAGGCCTCAGCATGTTGGATTCTTAAATCCAATGTTGCATCAACAGTCCTCAAGAGATTACATTTCATTGATGCAAGAGGCAGATCCAAGTCAGTGTTGGCTTGGATCCCCAAAGAAAACTAATTCTTTTATTTTGTGCAGGGACATTCACCAACAGATCATGAAGATCAAGGATATTCAGATAGTGGGTGTTCAAGGCACATGACAGGCAACATGTCTTATCTTTCCAACTTTCAATCAATTGATGGTGGATATGTTACCTTTGGAGGAGGAATTGGAGGAAAGATTACTGGTAAAGGTACTATCAAAACCAGTAAATTAGATTTTGAAGATGTGTTTTATGTGCAAGAGCTTAAGTATAATCTCTTTAGTGTCTCACAAATGTGTGACAGAAAGAATAATGTTCTTTTTACTGAGACTGAATGTCTTGTACTTTCTCCTGATTTTAAGATGCCTGATGAAAGTCAAGTACTTCTTAAAATTCCTAGGAAGGGCAATATGTACGGTGTTGATATGAATAACATTGTTTCTAAAGATGCTTTAACTTGTCTTGTTGCAAAGGCCACATTAGATGAATCTATGTTATGGCATAGGAGACTTGGTCATATTAACTTCAAAACCAAAAATAAGATTGTTAAGAATGGTTTGGTAAGAGGTTTACCTCAAAAACGTTTTGAAAATGATCAAACATGCATTGCTTGTCTTAAAGGCAAACAACACAAAGTCACTTGTAAGCCCAAGATTTTTAACTCTATCCATCAATCATTGTTTATGCTTCATATGGACTTATTTGGACCTGTTTCAGTAAGTAGTATAATGCATAAGAGATTTTGTCTAGTTGTTACTGATGACTATAGTAGATTTACATGGGTATTCTTTTTAGGAACTAAGGATGAGACTTCTAGCATCCTTAAGACCTTCATTACAGAGATAGAAAACCTAGTAAGCAAAAGAGTAAAAGTCATTAGATGTGATAATGGGACAGAATTTAAAAATAGAGTTATGGATGATTTCTACAAAGAAAAAGGTATTAAAAGAGAATTTAGTGTTGCTAGAACTCCTCAACAGAATGGAGTAGCTGAAAGAAAGAATAGAACACTAATAGAAGCTGCTAGAACTATGTTAGCTGATTCAAAGTTGCCTATAACTTTTTGGGCTGAAGCAGTCAACACTGCTTGTTATGTTCAGAACAGAGTTTTAATAGTACAGCCTCACAATAAGACATCATATGAACTTTTTAGAGGTAGAACTCCTGAAATAGGATTTCTTAGACCTTTTGGATGTCATGTGACAATTCTAAATACCTTAGACCATCTTGGAAAGTTTAATGGTAAAGCAGATGAAGGATTCTTAGTTGGATACTCTATCAATAGCAAAGCATTCAGAGTATACAACATAATTTCTTTTTTTTTTTTTAAATTATGTTGTATACTCTGAATGCTTTGCTATTGATAGAGTATACAACATAAGAACTAGAAGAGTAGAAGAAAATCTGCATGTGAGATTTTTAGAAAATAAATCTAATGTAGAATGTCAAGGACCAAAATGGCTATTTGATCTTGAATCTCTAACCCATTCAATGAATTATGTGCCTGTTGTTGCAGAAATTAATGATTTTTCAGGTTCACAAGCAACGGATGAGGCAAGGTTAGACAAGAAGACACATCAAGATTATGTGATAATGCCAATATGGTCAAATACAAGTGTGGAATCAACTTCAACAAATGGTGAATCTTCTTCTGGCAAAGCTAAAGAAGGTGTTGAAGATAAAAACAGAGAAGGAAGAACACAAGAACAACAAAACGTTCCTGCTGATAAGCAAATTGTTTCTGCTGATATTTCTTCAGAAGAAACAAAAGCAGACTTTTCAGAAGATGAGGTGGATTTAAGTAATATTCCATCTGATTATCAAGTTCCTTCCACTCCACAATCAAGGATTCACAAAGTTCACTCCCTAGAAAATGTGATTGGAGATGTACAATCTAGTGTGAAGACAAGACAACAATTGATGTCTTCAGATCAAAAAGGGATTCTTGATGCCCTTTATGCTTCAAAGCAGCATGAGTTTTCAAACTCCTGTTTGTTTGTATGTTTTCTCTCACAAGATGAACCAAAAAATATTCATAAAGCCCTAGAAAATTCAAGCTGGTTAGAGGCTATGCAAGAGGAGCTTCTTCAGTTTAAGATTCAAAAGGTTTGGGTGCTAGTTGATTTACCTAATGGTGTAAGAGTAATTGGCACTAGATGGGTTTTTAGAAATAAAAGGGATGAAAGAGGCATAGTGATTAAGAATAAGGCTAGATTAGTAGCACAAGGGTACATACAAGAAGAAGGGATAGACTATGATGAGGTTTATGCTCCAGTAGCTCGAATTGAGGCAATTAGGCTTTTCTTAGCTTATGCTTCATTTATGAACTTCACAGTTTACCAAATGGATGTCAAGAGTGCATTTTTATATGGTTCAATTGAAGAAGAGGTGTATGTTACACAACCTCCAAGCTTCACTGATCCTGACCATCCAGACAAAGTGTACAAGGTAGTTAAAGCTCTATATGGCCTACATCAGGCACCAAGAGCTTGGTATGCAACACTAGCTTCCTATTTATTAGAGAATGGATTTCAAAGAGGAAAGATTGATCATACACTTTTCATCAAACAGCACAAGAAAGATCTTCTGTTAGTACAGGTGTATGTGGATGATATTATCTTTGGATCTACAAGGAAGGAGATGTGTTTAGACTTTGAAAAACTTATGAAAGATAAGTTTCAGATGAGTTCTATGGGAGAACTTACATTCTTTTTGGGTCTGCAAGTTAAGCAATCATCTGAAGGCATATTTATTAGTCAAGACAAATATGTTGCAGAGATTCTTAGAAAATTTCAATTTGCTGATTCAAAAATAGCAAGCACACCAATGGATCCTGAGAAGCCACTTCTTAAAGATGCAGATGGAGAAAATGTGGATGTACATACATACAGATCTATGATAGGTTCTTTAATGTATCTTACATCATCCAGACCTGATATCATGTTCTCTGTTTGTGCCTGTGCAAGATTTCAAGTAACTCCAAAGGTTTCTCATTTAACATCAGTCAAAAGAATTTTTAGATATCTCAAAGGTCAACCAAAGTTGGGTTTATGGTATTCTAGAGAATCACCTTTTGATTTGATAGCATTCTCAGACAGTGACTATGCTGGTGCTAGCTTGGACAGAAAGTCAACAACCGGAGGATGTCAATTCCTTGGATGCAGACTTATCTCATGGCAGTGTAAGAAGCAAACAATTGTGGCAAATTCAACAACTGAAGCTGAATATGTAGCTGCTGCAAGTTGCTGTGGTCAAGTTCTATGGCTTCAAAACCAACTTCTTGATTATGGGTACAATTTCTTACATACCATTATACATATTGATAATAGTAGTACAATTTGCATTATTAAAAATCCAGTGCAACATTCTAAAACAAAACACATTGAAATAAGACATCATTTTATAAGAGATTGCAATGAGAAAAGGTTAATTCAAGTAATGAAAATTGCTTCAGATCAAAACTTTGCAGATCTTCTTACCAAAGCTTTTGATGTTGGTAGATTTCAGTACTTGGTAGCAAGTACTGGAATGCTTAATCTTTAAATTTTTCAATATAATGTGTTTTTGTATATAGATTTTTGTTAATGCATCTAACTTTGTTATTTAAGACTACTATTAACAATATTTGAAGTTATTCATACAGTTAGTTCTATGATTATTCTAATTCAAAACAAGTACTTTGTACTTTGTTTATTTGGTTTTAGACTAACAGTTTCAGGTATAAATGTTTGAGCTGAAAGGCTATTTCAAGTGAAATCTGCTGATCATTGCTGCTGAAAGTTGATCATTGCTGCGGATCATTTCCACTGATATAATAGGTTCATGATAGAAAGAGTTTGGGATTTCAAAACTCCTTAAAACTTCTTTCTTAAAATCTGATTATGATGTTTCACATTGAATTGATGATTTAGTTGATCAGTTAACTGATACAACTCACTTTCTATCATTTTATACTCTCAAGTATAATGTGACTAATCTACGGATATCTGATAGAAAGAACAGCGAGCAACAGTGAATCTAACACTTGTGTTAGAGGTAACAAATGCCACGAGCTGGAAACCCTGTAAAGAAAGCCTTTTGAATAGGTTTATCTATACACAGGCGGTTATTTATAACTGAAAACATTGGTTCTCACACAACCAGAGGTTGCTTTAAACCGAAATTTTGACTAAGTGTCTGTTACACACTTAATCCCTTCAAAATGGTTGTAAGCAGTATGATTTTTCATAATAAAATCATATACATACTGCTAAGGCAAAAGTTTCTTAAAAGGATTTTTAAAAAAGATGACTTTAAAAACCATCATCAGATGGACCATGAGTCAAAAACGTCCATTGAATCACCTCTCATAGGAGTTAACACACCTAGAAGTGATGAGGGCAGAATCTTAAACTCTTAAGGAATTGATGGCTTCATGTACAAATTGTCTGAAAACATGGAACAATGCTAGATCAGATGATGATGTTATGATTGTGAGAAAATCTTTCAAACAAGGGGAGGATATAAATATAAGATGTTAATTGAATCTCAGGGGAGGAAACAAACATCTCAGGGGAGGAAATTCAAGCCCAGTTTAAGGAAGATTAACCAAAAGAAAAGACAAGATCATACAAGATGATGACATAGAGGTTGAAAATGACAAGAACATTCTTTAATGTTGTATTCAGAAGAGATAAAGCATTTCAAAGGAGAAAGTTCTATCTAGGTCAAAAGTTGAAAAGATTCAATTTCAGTTCACTACGTTTGTTCATCACTTGCAAAGGTAAATTGATAGATGATATCTTGTTAAAATCAAAGGAAGATTGCACCATCTTTTAGTCCAAGAATGGAGCAACGATCAGAAAGCAGATGTGTTCCAGAGAAAGATAAGTTCATTCACTCAGAAGAAAAGAAAGTTCAGATCAACCAGTCTGAAAATAAAGTGTTTGAAAGATCTTCACAAAGTCCTCATTTAATTCAGGAAAACATGTTTGAATGTGATTCATATGTTTAGGAGAGGATTGTTAGGAATTAAATAATCAAAAGAATCTGAAGAATCAGCATAAAGGTTTAAAAGAAATACGACAAGTATGTTTCTGCTGATAAAGCACAAAGCACGTTTCCACTGATGGATTCTGCTGAAGACCGTTTCCACTGAAGGTGATTCTGCTGCTGCTTGATTCTGCTGCTGCTATGACTCTGCAGCTATGACTCATACAAACAGCTGTGTAGATAAGTACGACTTATTCTACTGATTCATATACAAGATAATATCTTAGTTGTAGTCATCAAATTGAACACTCCAAGTGAGTTATAATCCAAGATATATGTTGTATCTTAATGACTATGCATGCTAAGTCATCATCTAAGCTAGAACAAGTGATTAGTCATAAGCTAGTTATTTGTTGAGTCATGAAGTTTGTAAAAGATCTTTCCTTGGACTATAAAAGGAAAATCTTAGATGTGTATATATATATCAATCCAGAATGTGCATGTGAAAAGATACACACAGACAATACAAAGAACAAACATAAGTCACATAAGATTCAAGGTCTTGTAACCCTAGTGATAGTAAAGATCACTCGTATTATTTTGAATAATATTGAATCATTTGGTGTTAACTATTCCATTTCCATATCCAAAACATAAATCTTCTAAAGTGTGGTTAAGTAGATTCCGCATACTTAATCATATTCACACAAACATATCTTATACACAAAGAACGAAGGCTTAACCACCTTACCGTGTAATCGACCCTCAACATAATTCAATGGTTAGGATGGAGGAGCCTCATTAGGGTTTCCAACAATTGGCATGTGTTGAAAATGAAGGGTTGGCATGTGTTGTAAGGGAATGGATGGTTGAGATGTAGTGTGTAAGGGAATATTTAAGGGTGTAAGAGATTGTGTAAGAGAATATTTGATTTAGATATGATTGGACATGATTGGTTTTGTCTTTTGTATAAATGGGATTAAGAGATGATTAAGGCATAATCTAATTGTCATTAAGAAGAAAAGGTTTAGACAATTAAGATTATAAGTTGAGAAAATCATAGGTTACTTATAAGTTCAAGTAACACAATGTCGAGAATCCATAGTTTCATATCTCGTGACTTTCCATGACTCGACGTTCTCAACTAATACCTTGGTTCAAACAAGTTAAGTGCTTTGCCTTGATGTAAAGCATAACCCAAGTGGGAAATGATGCGTTTATGCAAAGTGACCTTTGACTTAGTTTGACCAATAAGGGAGTAAACCCGTTACGTAATTAGAGAAGACGTAAGCACGGGATATGAGCATATGGATGCTTCAACACGATGTCACGTGAAATATACAAGCTCCTTAAGTTTAGAAAGGCCTTGGCTAGAGGCGGTAGTTAGAAAAGATGAGTTGGTGTTTTTCCCGTAAATGGGTGTATTAAAAATGGGATTTCTCAAATCTCAAAACTCGTTTCGAGTGTTCTCAATTAAGCACATAACATATTCATACCTGTTTTGAAATATCCACATTTGTCGGGTAAGGGGAATGCCGACTTTCAAAATTCGCCCGGAACCATACAGACTCCTGGCGCGTCACCCGCGCGTTGACGCGCGGGCAGCGCGCCAGGAGCAGACATTGGCTCCGGCGATTTTGAGCTAACGTTTGTTATTTTATGTGTTTCGATGGTTTATTTGTCATCATTAAAACATAAAGAGATCTTGATCATGTTGCCTCAATACTTCTCTTGCACGAAAAATACGTGACAGGGCAAATAATCCAAACTAAGACTAGTTAATTTTATGTAACTTTTTTATTGTAACTTTTTATTTCGTATGAGGTTTAAATTTCGTATTGTAATTTTTTTTAAATGAAATTTATATTCAAATTCATAATTCATAATTCATAATTCAATACAACAGAAGCAATACGGAAAACATAAACACGATACGAAAATACAAAACATAAAACACCGTTAAGCATTTCTTCTATTCTATATAAGGGTGTTTCTCAAAATGAACCACATGTGAAAATATTGGAAGTCTCTCCCACCAAAGCGTTCTTTAGAAATGTTGTGTGCATTCTCGAAACGAGCATTGTCCTGGCTTGTACGCTGCAAATTCTTGTAAATATCATCGAATTTTTGACATTCACTGATAAGTCTTGCCCACTTAGCCATGATCATATTTTTGTTACGATGGTCACCGTCAGACTGTTTGTTGAATCTTTCTACAACCTGATTCCAAAAAGAGCGTTCATTGGCGATGTCTTTGTCTTGGGAAACTTCAGGCCACATGTCAGCTAGCAAGTTTTCTTCTTCAACTGACCAACGATTAGTCATTGTAAAATGGTTTAGAAACTGAAGTGTGTGAAGAACAGTATGTTATGGTAAGTGTGTGAAAAATATTATGTTATGGTATGCTTTATATAGGGGTGTTTAGAAATTTAAAATTTGAAATTCAAACGTAAAAACAAGCGGGATAATATTTTATATTGGAATTGAAATTCAAATTTCAAAAAATGAGCGTGGTATATGTAAAATTCAAATTCAAATTGAAACGGGCGGGATTTACTTAAAATTAAATTCAAAATGAAATTCAAATTTCAAACATTTACCTATATATAGCCTCATAAACTGGATTGTATAACTTTATACACACACAACACACACATATACACATAAAATTAACAAATTCTCTCCACAACAATGTCTCACAAAAACTTCTCCCAGCAATTCCCAAGTCACCGTGACTTCTCCCAACAATCCCAAGTCACCGTGACTTCTCTAAACAATTCTCAAATGAACACGACTTCTCTCAGCAATTCCAAGCTCCAACATGATTCCAAATGAACCAGTGAACACTCCACCGGAAGACATCTTTCTGGTATTCACTCCGGAAAATGAATCGGTATCCAATCCACCGGTTGTCCAACAACAACCCGATCAACCGACAAACAATCCACCGGCAAGATTTGGGTTGACTGATGAAGAACTCCTGGAGCAAGATCTCCAAGTCTTGAGAGAGTATGCAGAAGCCGAAGAACGTGAGGCAGCTGGACGTAGGGCTCGGGAAGATGCTCGTATCGAGCAGGCAAATAGAGAAGCACCATACCGATGGGCCATGGGGTTAGGCCCTATTCAATCAGAGTCTTCGACTTCAACTGACGAGGGCTATGTTTTAGATGATTCATTTTATTAATTCGTAGTTTTATTATCATTACCGTATCGTAGTTTAATGTTTTAAATCGTAGTTTTTAATAATCTAATGTGTTTTTTAATTAATGAAGTTCATTTTAGTTAATATTGTGTATGTTTTATTTAAAAAAAAAAAAAAAAAAAAAAAAAAAAAAAAAAAAAAAACGACGGCATCACATTTTCCAATGTCAAGAGTTACAGGCAAAATGTGGTGCCGTTATGATTTTTGCTGACGTAGTAGTACTTTTTCCTCACGACACAAGCGTACCCAATGCTCTAACCATGCGCGTGACCCCACTCCCTCACGAGTGAGCCATCAATATCATCACTACATGTAGTCTAAAAAAGTACGGTAAAATTATTATGTATAGTACTCCTGCAGCATTATTTTCAAAAAGAGTAAATTGCATTTTTGGTCCTTAAGGTTTGACCAAATTGCATGTTTCTTCCCCAAGATTTCGAAAATGCAACGGTAGTCCTCATTTTAAAGTTTTTGCTACATGTTTGGTCCCTGATCAACATCAAATGACCAAATTACCCTCGCTTTCTTGTTTTTCTATTTTCTTTTCAGTTTTCTAACATAAATGGTCTATGTTTTATTTTTGAAAAAAAAAATTTCAAAAAAAAAATCAAAATTTTTTTTAAGAAAAAAAATCTAATAAAAATTTTCTTAAAAAAACCGAAAAAATTCTAAAAAAAAAGTTTTTTTTGCAAATAAACTTTTTTTCCTAAAAAAAATTCAGAAAAAAAATTTAGAAAAAAAATTTATAGATTTTTTTTTCTAAAATAAAATTCTAAAAAAAAGCAAACAAAGTTCCGAAAAAATTCTGAAAAAACTTTTTTTTTCGAAAAAAAAATTTGAGAATTTGTTTTAGAAAAAAAAGTTCTAAAAAAACTTTTCCTAAGAAAAATTTCTAAAAAAAATTCTAAAATTTTTAAAAATGTATATACATTGCAAAAATGTATGTAAAATGTATCTAAGTTTAAAAAAAATGCCAATGATCACACACTTTTTTTAGAATTTAAAAAAAAAAAAAAAAAAAATTTTGGCATTGCCATTTTGCGAGTTTTTAATTTTTTTTTTCTAAATAAAATTTTATTAGAATTAATCATTTTAAACTTTTTTTTGTCAAAAAACTTTTTTTTTAGAATTTTTTCAGATATTTTAAGAAAATTTTTAGTAGAAAAAAAGTTGTGATCCTTAAAAAGTTAATTCTAAAAAAGTTATTCAAATTTTTTTAGAAAAATTTTTATTAATTTTTTGTTTTGGAATTTTTTTGAAATTGTTTTCGTATTTTTTTAGAATTTTATTTTAGAAAAAAATCTAGAATTTTTTTTTTTCTTTTTTTCCGAATTTTTTTAGTAAAAAAAGTTTTTTAGACAAAATTTTTCTTTTTTTGAATTTTTTTCGGATTTTTTAAGAAAATTTTATTAGATTTTTTTTATAAATTAATTATTTTTCTTAAAAAAAAATTGAATTATTTTTTTTGCATTTTTTTTAAGAAAGAACATGGACCATTTATATTTGAAAACCGAAAAGAAAATAGAAAAAAAAAGAAGGTGAGGGTAATTTGGTCATTTGATGTTGTTCAGGGATCAAACATGCAGCAAAAACTTCAAAATGAGGACCACCTTTGCGTTTTCAAAACCTTAAAGACCAAACCTGTAATTTAGCCAAACCTTAGGGACCAAAAATGCAATTTACTCTTTCAAAAACGTGTTGACCATGCGCCTGACCCCCCTCACGAGTGAACAATCAACAGTATCACCTCTAGGAAAAAAAAGTACGGTTAAATTAATATGTATAGTACTTCTGTAGCTTTTGTTTTCAAAGACTTGTCAAGAAAAATGTTGACCCACCACTAAAATTCGGATGTGACCTACGGTTGGGCACATGGCAAGCTTTTATGGTGTCCTTTCATTTTTGCTATAAGAGATTGTTTTGCTTGAACTCATCACTCATCTCACACACACAAAATGAGCAACAACAACAGCAAACAACCGCCAGATAACACCGCCACTAATAGTACACACACAATGAGCAACAGCAACGACAAACAACTGCTAGAGATAGCACCCTTAGCAACAAACGACAAGGCACAAGCTCCGCCCACTAGTACTCCAACCGTCAAGAAACTAAACTATGTCGGAATTAATTTGGTGGGAAGGAGTTTCAGAGATATCAGACCGAGGGAGAAAAATGATAGCATTCACATTCCAGGAATTAGTAAGCATGATGTGACTACGCCAAATCTATCTCAGTCAGATGAAGCATCCTTTGTTCAAAAAAATAAAGATAAAGCATCCACTAGTAACGTGGATGACGAGACTACTATAGGCTTTCTGCTCAAATCTATAGAAAGAGGAGACAATCGTGGCAACCAACTTCCACCATCTATTTGCAAGGTTTCTAGAATTCTTAGAGATGATAAGGAAAGTTTTTTCACCCCTCAGCTGGTCTCTATAGGACCTATACATAGAGATGATCCGAAGTTGCAAGAATTTGAATGGCTGAAAGAATGTTTTCTTGCTGACCTATTAAAACGTTGTGAAGATTCCACGCCAAAGAAAACATTATTAGATGCATGTCTGCTTGAGGTAAACACTTTAATACCCAAAATCAGAGAATCTTATGGTGGTGTGATCAAGAACTATAGTAACGATAAGCTTGCCAGGATGATGGTTATGGATGCTTGTTTCATACTTGAATTCTGTTTCAAGCATGAAAAAGCAGATTTGTCTTTGCCAAATAAGATGCAAAACAATCGTATTGCCATGGATCTGATGTTGCTAGACAACCAAGTCCCTTTCTCTGTTCTTCAAGCTTTGTTTAACTGCGTCATGGGGGAAGAGTCTTTCACTCTTAACTACATTCTCGATGAATATTTGGCACCCTACAGTAAGCTATTCTGTTCTCTGTTGCCTGAAAAAAATTCAACCACAGATGTTGACTCAGCATTGCCTGTTTCAACCACAGATGATCATGTTCTTGGCTATCTGTACAAACGCTACCAGCTTGTAGTTGCCAAGTCATCAAATTCTATACACACTGAGCCATCAAAGCTTGCAGATGAAGAAGGAATAGAGAATACAGCATTCCACTCGATAGTAGAACTGGAAAGATCTGGGATGAAATTTAAGCCTCACCAAGAGGGTATCTGGTCAATGACCATTAAATTCCAATCACCTCATTTTCCATGCTTACCCTGGTTTTGGAGAAAGCCTACTCTTCTAATGCCAACCCTGGTTATTGATGATATCACTGAGTTAATTTTAAGGAATTTTATTGCTTACGAGCAGTCGTTCCCTCAAGGTCGTTATTACTTTACATCATATGCACGTGCCATGGATATGCTTATTGATAGTCAAGTGGATATTGCTAAACTGGTAAAATCAAAAGTCCTTGTCAACATGCTCGGCACAAACCAAGAGGCTGCAGATATGATCAACAAGATATGCAGAAACATTTCTATTACAGATTTCTCTTACACCAAAGCGTTCAAAAAAATGGATAAGTACTACAATGGTTTTTGGCCCAAGCATATTGCAATGGTGAGACGCGTATATTTCAGTAATCGATGGAGTGCTATTGCACTACTTGGTGCAATCATTCTGTTTTCTCTTACCGTGGTTCAGACCATTTATACCGTGGTTCAGACTGTTTATACAATCAGGGCTGCATAATTGTATACTCGCTTTGAGCTGATGGAAGTCCATGCAAAATCTCATGCAGTAGAAGATGTCATGTTGGGTCAATTATTTAATTGGTCTATTTTAATTGTTGCTTTTGTTTTCCTTATATGTCCGATAGAGATGTGCTTGAATAAAGGAGATTGATGGGGATGCCCACGTTTCCATGTTTTCATCATTTTTGGAAGTAGTGGTTTATGTATTTGTTCCTTTTTAAAAGGGACAAGTCTTATGTTTATGATATGCAGAAAATTACTCCGAAATATCTCTCAATTCTAACTTGCTTCTTTCTAATTTTCTTAGCCATTGTCATCATGATCGACCTACATCATCTGCTTTTCTTTATTCATTGTTCACAAAGTCACTTATTTTCCATGCTTATATTGACTTATTTAAGTATCAGTAAGTGCTTCAGCAAAATGTTTACATGTTTTCAGATTTTATAATTATTAGTTTACTGAATATACTGTAAAATTATACTCGTAATTCACTATCTCAAAAACTCATAGTAGACTTAAACCGAGTGGTGTTAAATGGTATTTAAGAATTATTCATATCACCGGTAACTCGCGCCAAGTAACTCGCGCTGATGTTGTGCGCGCTGTTTGGACACGTGGTTATTCCTGAGTTGTTGATAAGCAACGTGTCTTATATCTAACGGAAGTGATATATATGCTTGCGCGTTGAAAGATCATTTTCATAAAATACAAATGTGTGGTTCATTTTCGTAACAGACTATCATAAAAGGTTCATATAAATTTTTTTCTCAAAAAGTAAACATGTGCAACAGGGAAAAGATGAATAATAAAACATGACACAATGAAAAAATAGTCTTTAATGTCAAAAACTTTCTTAAATGGCTAGTATAATTTTATGAGTTGAGATCAATGTACAACTCGTATTTGTTATAAATTCAATGAACTAATCCTATACACTCATTTTTTCATCAAAATAAAAAAACCCACTTTCTACATCTTTTTTAAAAATAAAATATCTTGCAAACGGTAAATCGTCAATGAAAAAAAATACATCATCGTAAAACGATAATTAAATCATCTTTTTATAGACGGGCACTTCGATATATATTTTCGACAAACTTTTTTTTTGATATATATTTTTTTCAGTTACGTCTGGAAAAATCACATGTGCGATTTCATAAATCACATGTGATTTGTTATACGAATCACATGTGATTTTTTCAATCGTAACTGAAAAAAAAATGTCAAAAAAAAGGTTCGTCGAAAATATATCGAAGTGCCCGTATATAGATAGATGATTTAATGCTCGTCGTGATAGTATGATTCTTTTTGCGTAACGATTAACGGTTTGTGAGATATTTAATTTAAAAAAAAAATGGTGAAACTTTTTTTTTTTTTTTTTTTTTTTTTTTTTTTTTTTTTTTTTGATAAAAAAATAGATGGCCATGGTTCATTGGATCTATAACAAATATGATATCAATATTGAACTTTTCTTATAATTTTATTAAAACATGCTAGAATAACAAAAATTTTTTCCGGTTTGTTTGTTGTAATAAAATAACGAGCATTATTATGAATTTAAATTGTTTGGCTTCACTATGTACTCTCCCCGTCCCACATTATGTGTCCACATTCTTAGTTGGCGTTTGAGTTTAAATTGTATTATTTTCTAAACCTGAATATCTATTGGGTTAATAAACTCTATGTCAATGGATGATACTTCAATTATTGGATGCAAGGAACCAGCAAGATTCCTAAATTTCTATTCACTATCGAAAACGACACATGACCAAAGGCTATGTCAATGGATGAGACTTCGATTCCTTCATTCGTCAAGTGTACTGCGGCCATTCGTCAATTGTACTGCGGCCATTCATCAATTGGGATATGGCCGTTCCTGATTCTCTTGACGAGAATCTGGCAGTGGCTGCAACAACATCCCGTGAATGTCTCCGTAAGTTTTGCAAGGTTATCATGGAGTTATATGGTGTTGAGTTTTTGCGAAAGCCCACATATTCTGACCTTGAAAGATTATATGCTCATCATGAGCATAAGCATGGGTTTCCTGGGATGATTGGAAGCATTGATTGTACAAGTTAGGAGTGGGAGAATTGCCCAAATAGTTTGAAAGGTCAATATGCTAGGGTTGATCACAGGCCGCATCCATTCATTTTATTGGAAGCGGTCACCTCTCAAGATTTTTGGATTTGGCATGCGTTCTTTGGTGTCTCCGAGAAGAATAACGACGTAAACGTTTTACGTCGTTCCCCTGTTTTCAATGATATCAAATCTGGGAGAGCATCAGACCTAATTCGAGGTTAACGATGTACCTTATAAAATGGGATATTTTCTTACTGACGGGATATATCCACAATGGTCTGTTCTTATTAAGTCCATTTCAAATCCTCTCACGGGTGATGATAAAAGAATTTTGTACAAGAGGAAGCACGAAGCAGCAAGAAAAGATGTGGAATGAGCTTTTGGTGTGTTGAAGAAGAAGTGGAAAATGCTTAAAGTTCCGGCTCGAGGGCTTTATAAACAGGATCTCCAAGATATTGTGTATACATGTATCATATTATATAATATGATCATTCGACACAAGCAGCGGACAATATGTCCTACATGGTTTGAAGATGAGGGCCATCATGATCACGATCCTTTGAGATCGCAAGAAGAATCGTTAGTAGTTACTCAGGAGCTATTTGATTCATCAACTCATCTACACTTAAAATCTAATTTGATCGAACGCATTTGGAGAAATCGTAGAAATCAAGGCAATCAAGAGAATGAAGACGAAGACGGTAGTGACGATGACGATGAAGAGTTTTTGTGATCTTTTTAATTTTATTTGAATAATTTACATAATGTTTTTAATGTTTATTTGAATTAGTATTGTAATTTTTTATTTTAATGAATTTTAAATTTGTTGTTAAAAAAAAGACCTCGGTCATCGACTGTGGCAACTTGGTCGTGTCTGTTCAGTGAAGAGAGAAAGCTGATGTGGCAGGCTAATGACCCGATCACGACTGCTACTAGCCTAACACCATTTACTTTGCTTCATATGTGATAATTTCACACCATATGGCATTTTTATTATAGTATATCAAGAATCGTGAAATTATCTTAAGTTCTATATTAGTACGACAAGATTATCTCAAATTTATCATAAGTATGTGATGAAAAATATGTTGTTATGTTAAACATTCCTTTATAGGTGAATATGTTGAAGATCCATTTTCATGCATAAATATTGAGTCCATTGTTTATGATTTAAAACAATATAAGCACCTTTAGATATGATTTTGGATGTTGTATGCATTCAAGATAGACTTCGACACATTCTCAACCCGTTTGACTTGTCTATTGACCCATTTACTTTTAGTGCAGTTTACTTGATTTGACCCGTTTGAGATTCAAAACAATCCAAATGGACTTATATGTACGTTTTGAGTCAAACTTGCCACATATATCTATTAGAGCAGAGAAGTATTGCCACAATGTGTAATGGGACTTTTAAGACTCTCAATTGTGTTGGTGGAACATAGACGTTAATCTAGAATTGTTCATAAAGGAGTGCAAGTCTTGACCAAGACCTGAAGCGTGTCATTGAATGTTATGACTGAAGACCTGTTCCGAAAGCTACTTATCTATTATCTTGTTGATCTCTAAGCAGACATTACACATATAGCGATCTTTGCATACTTGTAATGACAATCAATGTGCTAATGATATGTTGTTTGGAGTTAAGTTTTATCAGTTTATGTTTCAATCATATTGATTATTGTCATAACCCAAAAGGCCATGACGTGTGTGGTTTAGCTTAAGAATGTTATGGGTAATAAACTCTATAGCTGAATACGTAGAACTTCAATTATTGAAAGCCATGTCATTTCTACTGTCCACTGGAAGTGAGGAACCAAGATTTGTGAAAAATTATTAACCGAAAGTGACACATTACCAAAGTTTACCATCTATGGCAATGGACGAGATCTCGATTCCGACATTTGTGTATGATAGCAGTAACACAACACTATCTTATACTTGATGCGATAATGGCTGTGTTTTCAACATTGATTGTTTAGTACTGTTAAGGTTATCTTCATTTCATTTATTGTTTTCATGTGACTTCAATAAATTGAAGAATCTTATTAAACTTCCTATAGAAGCACCATAAGCCATAGCGTCATATTTGTTTCCTACTGATATTTCATTCGTTGGGTGTCACACAGTCCCACTACCTGCATAGATTAAACAAGACGAGTTTTCGTCGAGTTACTTGAGAAAGAGTACAAAAAGTGGGAAAAAACAAGCTTGACATATATAAGAAATCGACATCTTATAGGGTTTTTTTCAAAACGTTATGTAATCTGTAGGTTTATATATAGGCATGCAAATAAGTCATAGTTTTTATGGAGTTATTCAAGCTTAAGCCTAAATCATAAAGACTCGTGAAACCAGCGATTTAAGTTTGAGAATAAGCTAAGGTCATCTACTATGAGCTCAGATTAGCTATTTTCACGCCATAGCCGCAGTCAAATAAGATAAAACAATCTAGGAGGTAAGCAAACTCAATCAAGAATTTAGTACTTAACCTAAAGTAGGACCCGTATTATACAAGAACTACCAGGCCCCCTAAATTAACTCGTTCATTTGTGACCTACAAATTTATCTTGGATTCCCGACATTTCAAAATCATCATCTTACATATATGATAACAATGTCGAAAATGTCTCTTATATAAGAAGATATGGCATCACTCGTTCTTTCTTCAGACATGGCTGAGGGGGGAAATAGGCTGAGCACTAGACAATAGTTAAAGAGAGGGCTATGGTCACCAGAACAAGACGAGAAACTCGTTAACTATTTTACTACCTACGGCCGCCATGGTTGTTGGAGCTCTGTTCCAAATCTTGCCGGTATTTCTCCTTATTTCACTCATTATGCAGAATCGAGTAATTATATAACCTCCTAAAAATCCTCTAAGAGGTCACTTCACAAAGACTTAGTGATTCCAAAGCTGCAAACAAAACACTTGATACGCCATATGACCCGCTTGCAAAAATCAAACACCAAAGGATGCGTGTACACCATCCAAATATGCAAAACTTATTATTAATATATTTACGTTTTTATGCTAAGCAGGATTACTAAGATGCGGCAAAAGTTGCAGGATACGATGGAATAATTATCTGCGACCAGGTTTAAAAAGAGGAAGCTTTTTGTTGCAAGAAGCCACACTCATAATTGAGCTACATAACATGTTAGAAAACAAGTATAAAATACCACGAGCTACTTTATACGCAATTTCTTTGTATACTTTCTTCGTTCAAGATATTTAATTTCTTTTGTTATGTGTTTAACAACAGATGGGCACAAATAGCAAGTTACTTACCAGTTACCAGGAAGAACCGATAGTGCTGTGAAAAACTTCTGGAACTCCAATACGAAAAAGAAACTTCTTCAGTTCCAACTGCATATGGTCAATGATCAAGAGCTTCGTGTTGATCAAGAAACGGAAAATGAAGTTGATCTTCCTCCTCTTCCCCCATCATTCATGAGAGAGTATTTTGACACGATACTTGATCAAAATTGGGATCCAAATCATCTGATAATGCAAGCTAGAAGCGAGAGCGACAGTATGAATTTGATCACTAATAGTTAACCAAATATTCAGTTCATAGGTCATAACTTTAACAGTATTTGAACTCTCAAACTTTATATTGACAGTGATTCCTGAACAAGCAATCCTGTCTTCTCGTAGCCTCGTAGGTGAATTGTCTTGGCACATTTGAATAACACAGATCATAACTGACAGCATTGTTAATATAAATTTACCACTTAGAGCAGTTATGTCTACTGCTAAAATAAAAAAAAAAAAAAAAAAAAAAAAAAAAAAAAAAAAAAAAAAAAAACTGTATACTGTATCTATACTTGAATATTAACAGATTTCGAACTGTGAAGTCAGATATCATAAGTTCAGATCACATATAGTGAGATAACTCAATACAAACGAAAGTATGAAAAAAATCAATGATTTCATACAGGATATTAACAAACATCACGAGCTTCGCAAAGTCTTGTGTAAGTGTGCATGTTAGTAGTATCATACAACCATACAACAAAGTAGAAACATTAAACATCTAAAGTGAATTTAAAACCAACAACTACTCGTCATCTTCATCTTCTTCAAATTCTTCTTCATCATCCTCGTCGGTTTCTTCTTCCACATCCTCATCGATTCCTTCACCCACATCCTCGTCATCAACTATGAAACCACCCAACGTTTCATCAGTTTCATCTTCATCGTCATCATCTTCAACATCAACGTCCATCGCAGAACTCTTTGTAGTATTAGTACCACTTCTACTTGTACTCGCTCCCTTCTTGTTTTTCTTTTGGTCTTTTGATCTAGTCTTATACTTGGGTTTTGGGTCATTTCTTAGTTTCTTAATCAATTCAGTGTCTTCCTCACTCTCACCCGTCCACACATCATCATCCTCGTCATCATTCGCTCCACCTTTCTTCCTCTTTCGCCTGTTTCCCTTTTTTGCTTTTTTATTACTAACTTCATCTTCGTCTTCATCACTTTCGTCTTTATGTTCTTCAAGAAACCAATCCCAACTATGTATGTCACGGATCATTTTCTTCGGGTAGTTATCAAACTCGTGTCCCATAACAACAAAACCGAACTCTGAAATTTACCATCAAATCAAAATAATATATAAGCAAAATGCAGTAAAACGAAATTGTCAGTCGATTAATTCTAGCTAAAACTCGATACTTTCAAACTCATATCCACTTATTATTTGATACATGTGTACTTCTAAATCTGATCATTTTGACTTGACATGCGAAAACCAGAATCACATCTAAACACCCTTTCATCTAAAATCTCAGCAACCAAAATTTTAAGCTAGGACTGTTCGATAACTGTAATGTTATATGCTAATACTTTGAAATCAAAATAAGTGAATCTAAACAAACATACATGTAAGAAACTATACTATAGTCGATTTTCAAGTTTTCCCCATAAATCCCTGGACTGATTGGAACTAAATGAGACAGAAAAAAAAAAAAAAAAAAAAAAAAAAAGACTGTGGAATCTGAAACAATGACAAATGTATGCCTGTACCAAACCTAGTTACGGTTTATAATGTCTGGTGTGATGCCAGAGATTCAACCTTAGCAAAGTTGTATAAAGCTAAAACGCCGTCACTTTTAAGTTTCAAGAATTAAAACTCGCGGAGTATGTAACTAGATTTGAGTTAAATGCCATATTGAACCGATGAACTGAAAACCAAAAGTATGTTTGGGATCAACAAATGTCAAAATGTATGGGAGTCCAATCCTACTATATTCAAGTTGGTTTCAATTCAATATTTTTCCGAAACCAATTCTTAGTTCAATGTACAACCATATCAAAATAGACACCAAGGGACTAGGCATATATAGCAATATTAACCCGCCTGTTTATAAATTGGATACTTTAGGTTAACTTTTATCTCAAACGGGTCAAACAGAAAAAGACAACGATTTCAAAAGGCAAAGTCAAGTCTATTTTGATTAAAAATACCAGTTTTGACCCACACCCGTTTGACACATTATCTAAACCGACGACAATGCGTAGAACATTTACCACCTAACAGGCAAAGATTAACAACTCCTAGCATGGCCGAAGCATAAAAAAACTAAAAACAAAACATGCTACTAAATACATGTCCTTTTAGTCACTCTATTTCATTTAAAAGTCATTAAAAATTGGATATTTAAGCTGAAAAATCAACATTCTTTGATAAAAATAACACTTTTATACGAATTTAAACATTTTATATACAGGCTACTTTTGGCATAACTGGCTGTAGTTGCAAGTTTTTTTAGAAAAAGCATTCCTTAAGGTAGCTGTATATTATAGAGTGTAAAAGGACAAAAAAGCTAAACACTTCTATTATTAGTGTTCAACATAGAAGTTTTTAAACAAAATCCAATCTTCCGTTGCCAAACACGCATTATATTCTAAACGCTAAAAGCCATGTTTATATGTTTAGCAAAGAGCATATAAGAGCGTTTAGCGTTTTTAGTTAAAAGGTCATCTGGCAACAATAATTTATCTTTTCTAAACGCTACCTTTCATATGCTACTCAAAGAAGCATTTTAGCTTTTTCGTCATTTTACACTTAATAATTACACACACATACAACTACGTCACCAAACACTTTTACAAAACATGCTAGCAACTACCACTCACTAATGTTCCTAGTTTTTCATCATTTTACACTTACTAATTAAGTGTACAGCTACATTACCACTTTTATAAATCAAACAAATACTCTAACACCTACTAGTAGCTAACTATATATAACTTAATTGCTAACTGCTAATCCTAGTTTTGCCAAAAATACTATGAACGCTAAAAGCTCGTCACCAAACACAAAATATACTTAGAGGATGTTTGTTTTGGCCTATATAGCAGGCTTAAGGCTTGTTTGGTTTCCGGTTTATGTTCCATAAGCTAGCTTTTTGTTGCTTATTCTGAAACATTTCGGCTTATATATGCTTATCATTTCATAATAAGCTTATATAAGCCGAAAAGTTTCAAAATAAGCCACAAAAACGGTGCAGAAAACCTTATAAGTCATAAGCCCGCAATATAAGCCAAAACAAATACCCCCTTTAGGGGGTGTTTGTTTCGGCTTATATAGCCAGCTAACCCCAGCTTATCGCTTATTTGGTTTTCGGCTTATGTTTCATAAGCTCACTTTTTGTGGCTTATTTCAAAACAATTTGGATTATATAAGCTTATCATGTCATAATAAGCTTATAGAAGCCGAAATGTTTCAAAGTAAACCACAAAACTGGGCTTATCAAACATAAGACGAAAACCACATAAGCCATAAGCCAGCTATATAAGCCGAAACAAACACCAACTAAACTTTCCACAATCTCATAATAAGCTTATATTCATACAAAATCAAACCTTTAACAGGATCATCAACATCACCACCCCCTAAATGCTTAAACCCAACAGAAAACTGATCACCCACTTTAATTTCCCCCTTCTATAAACCTTAATATCATCATTTTCAAATTCATGAACCCAAATGGGGTTTTTTCCATACACCACGAATTTCAAAATTCCTTTCTGGGTATTGTAATTCAATGTAATGTGATGACGTGAGACTGTTTTGTCGGGTGTTTGGGACACTGATTTGCGGCCGAGTTGGATTGGGGTGGTTGGGTTTTTTTGGAGCCATTTTTGGATTCGAGTTCCATTTTTCATGTTTGACTTTTTGTTATTGGTTTTTGTTATTTTTTTAGTTTTTGTAACTAGATTTATGTATGGGTCTGGTCTAAATATCATTTCCTGGGCTAGATGTGAATGGGACGTAATGAGTATACCACATTTGAACACATATTAGATAAATCACTTTTTCTTAATATATATTATAAAATATACTATGGAAGATATGAAATGTTATGTACATGCTTTTATAAGAAGCAAACACACATACTTCATGTGAAGATAGCGTGCAAATACACATACTTCATGCAAAGAGAGGATATTATGTAACATATGCATGATTTAGACATTATAAATAAGAGTAGTACCATACGAGCAAAGGACACAACCAACTCTACCTTCTATACTAGTAATACTTTGTAGTATACAATGTCTAGCATTGTAATGCTCAGACTATTCCTAACCATCTTTCTCTTATCATCTCTTTTACACTCTAATGCATAAGCTCTTAATGCTCAATACTGACTTGATCGTCGGAGGGGGTTCCCCCGGGCTCAGCCCGGGGACCTCTCTAACGATCTTTCTTTGTCTTTTCAGCACTGATACCGAAGACCCGATAGTCAAGGTCAAAACAAGTTAGAAGGTCAACCAATCACCTTGACGAATGCGGATTTTGGTAGCATCATTTGGCGCCATCCGTGGGACCTGAGCAAAAACTAGCTTCTTATGCTCACCGTGTATCATCACTTATCACCCGTTTTAATCTTGAATCGATATGCTAAAGTGAGCAAATATCATAAGAGATTAAAGGCAAAAACAACTTGAAATAAAAGAGCCCAATATAAGATTTTGAGTAAATAAAACTCAACGTCTAAGTCTAGCTCTTAAAAAAAATGTTGCCTGATGTAACAATTTTGGCAAAGGAATGTCTAGTAGTTTAATTACGTACTATAAGAAATACAATGAAAAGCATCAACGGCTTGAACGTACAAGTAAATGATGCACGAGAAACTACAAAGGAATAATGTGTAACAGATAATACATTGTTCGTGACCTTATGGCTGTCCGAAAACATTCGGTAAATTGATATCCCTGATATATCACTTGACAATGAGGTTTGGTTTTTATCGCTAAAATATGCTCTTGCAACTATTACTTTCACATTGTTCATTTTGTAAATTATATCATCTTATTTTTGCTTAAATATCAAGGACTAACATGAAGAAAAAAGGAACAAAATTGTGTGTTCCGCGTTGTAACAGGATTTCATTCGCAGCAAATCACATAAAAAGATATAAACACTCAAAAAGATGTGAAAGCTCATCAAGCATGTAAAGTGAAACTCCATGAGTAGTAAGTCCGAGCAAAGGACGCGAAAGATCATCGCGCAAATCTACTCCAAAGACGTGAAACTCAAACACGCAAAAGTGGTGCAAACACTTGAATGATTATCACCCGACATTAAAGGGATGAAAAGCTTTAAGTGGCTAATCGCAAGCTTATTATAAAGCTATGCAAAAAGGTCCGGACCAATACAATATCCCACCATTAAAGGGATCATAAGCTATATTGCTTACAAAGACGCGAAACTCATTGCGCAAAGTGGCATGTCAACACTAAAGACGCGAAACTTCATCGCGTAAGAGTGACGTGGTCACTTCAATCATTATCTCCCGACATTAAAGGGATGAAAAGCTATAAACAGCAAATACACAATGTGGCATGTCCACCCCAAAAGATGCGGAATTGTAGCACGCAAAAGTGGAAAACCACTTTAAAGACGTGAAGGTTCATCACACAAGGCAACAACTCCATCTAGAAAACGCTAAACTCCTTGACACGAAAGTGACATAGTCACCTCAATGAAAATCTCTTGACGTTAAAATGATAAATTTCTATTAAGAAAAAGCTTAATATTAAGCTAGATAAAATGGTTCGGACCAATACAATATCCCGCTATTAAAGGGATCATAAGCTATATTGCTTACAAAGACGCGAAACTCATCGCGCAAAGTGGCATGTCCACACTAAAGACGCGAAACTTCATCGCGTGAGAGTGACGTGGTCACTTCAATCATTATCTCCCGACATTAAAGGGATGAAAAGCTATAAACAGCAAATACACAATGTAGCATGTCCACCCCAAAAGATGCGGAATTGTAGCACGCAAAAGTGGAAAACCACTTTAAAGACGTGAAATTTCATCACACAAGGCAACAACTCCATCTAGAAAACGCTAAACTCCTTCACACGAAAGTGACATAGTGTTCTCAATGAAAATCTCTTGACGTTAAAATGATAAATTGCTATTAAGAAAAAGCTTAATATGAAGCTAGATAAAATGGTTCGGACGAATACAATATCCTGCCATTAAAGGGATAAATAGCCGAAATTAGCTGAATATGCAAAGTGGCATAACCACTTAAAAAACGACAAAACATCATTGCACAAAGCAATACACTTCCAAAATGATTGACAAAAACGAAGCACGATTAGTTTATACATGTTGCGTTTACAATTAACGTGTACAAACTAGGGGGCTTAATAAGTATACCACATTTGAACACATATAATGCTAGATATATCTTTTTTCCTTAATATATATTATAAAATATACTATGGAAGATATGAAATGTTATGTACAGGCTTTTATAAGAAGCAAACACACATACTTCATGTGAAGATAATGTGCAAATACACATACTTCATGCAAAGAGAGGATATTATGTAAGATATGCAATAGGCAAGGTAGTACATGCACGTACAAGAGTCATATGCATGATTTAGACATTATAAATAAGAGTAGTACCATACGAGCAAAGGACACAACCAACTCTACCTTCTATACTAGTAATACTTTGTAGTATACAATGTCTAGCATTGTAATGCTCAGACTATTCCTGACCATCTTTCTCTTATCATCTCTTTTACACTCTAATGCATAAGCTCTTAATGCTCAATACTGACTTGATCGTCGGAGGGGTTCCCCCGGGCTCAGCCCGAGGACCTCTCTAACGATCTTTCTTTGTCTTTTCGGCACTGTTACCGAAGACCCGAAAGTCAAGGTCAAAACAAGTTAGACGGTCAACCAATCACCTTGGCGAATGCGGATTTTGGTAGCATTAGGACGAGATAACTTGCTTGCGAGTTATTTGAGACTAGCTTACAAAATATTCGAAATTGATTTAATTTAAACAGCTCGAGTTAGATTTTCGTTGGGTTGAGCATTGGGTCAAAACCGACCAAAACTAACTAAGACCGAATTGAATCAAATCGAAAACCGATTTTGTGGAAGATATGAATTGAGAACCAAACCGAAGTGACCTAGTTTCGTTTTTTGGGTTCATTTGCTTCGGTTCGATTTATATCGAACCGAACCGAAATAAAACTGAAAGTCATAAATATATACAATTGAAAATCGAACCGAATATGATCAGTTCGGTTTTCGGTCTATTTTGAGTTCTAGCTAAAAAAATACTCGACTCATTAAACTCGTGAACCTAAGCTTGAATTACATTTTTACCCTTTCATATACGTATAATATATAATATTATGTGTTTAATGTTTAAACCTCACAAGATACATATATAGAGGTAGTCTAGAAATGAATCGAAAATGATGATAATATATTTTAGTTAAACCATGTACAATTAAGCACTCAATTATTCTTAATTTTTTTTCTTAAGAAAAAAAAAATAAAACTTTTTCCCTTTTTGTTTGTGGGCGCGCAGAGTTTTTTATATCCCCCAACCCCAACTCCATCTTCACATCCTCATCATGAACCCCATCAATCTCTCTCACCTTAAACCAAACAAATTCCTTAAACCCAACACAAAACGAATCACCCACTTTCATCTCCCCCCTTCTATAAACCTTAATCTCATCTTTTTGAACTTCATGTACCCAAATGGGGTTTTTTCCATACACCACGAATTTCAAAATTCCTTTATGGGTATTGTAATTCAAGGTAATGTGATGGCGTGAGACTGTTTTGTCGGGTGTTTGGGACAGTAAATTGCGGCCGAGTTTTATGGGCGTGTTTGGGTTTTTTTTGGAGGGTGATTTTGGAGCCATTTCTGGATTCGAGTTCCATTTTTGAAGTTTGACTTGTTTTTAAGTTTTGATGATGACACGTTTATAAGACGTGGAGTATTGATTTTAGTTACTTTTTTTTTTCAATGACAATCAATTACATTGTAATGTTTTCAGAATTAAAGTGGTGTCAATTTTTTCATTTATTTGTCTTGCAAGTTTATGTCTGGAACATCTGAAAGAACCCGAAAACAAATGAACGTTATTTTATCGTAACCGCATATAATTGAGTAATGCCATTTTCTTGATTAAATGAGACTAAAAAGACATTTCAGAGAACTAAAAAATCAAGTAATACAACAATCTAAAGCATGTTGTACATACCAATCAACCACAAAAGCAACAATTTAAGGAATAAAAATACAAAGTTAACAAAACTCTAACAATCATGTAAGTATATATTGTCATCCGCATGTTAGTTTAAGGGAGTATTATGCAGATATACTCTGCTACATCCCTCGCATAAGAAACACAGCTAAATCATCAAAACATGTTGATTTCTTTTTGTACATCACTACTTCCTCCTTCTTTATGATTAATTTATTACCATATATCGTCGCCTTTCATCACTTAACTTATTCCGTTATTGGTTAACCTTTTTCACATAAATAAAAGATTTGTCTATCTTTTCTCAATTCTTTTTTAAAAAAATTTCACAAACAAGAATTTGAAATGATGCATGTATATTCTAAAGCAAGTTGTACAAGCATGTACACCCAACACGAGAAGGGCTAAAGTGTAACATTATGGAGTTAAATCAGAACACAAGTGAAACGGAGATACAATTCCAATACAAAGCTTATAAAGGGTTACAAGGGAAAACAAAACAAAGTACACGATACAAAAGGGGCAACAATAATACTAAGCCCAAATCATAAGATACTAAGCCCAACATAACAGCTTCTAAATATCTCTAAGTCCAGCAAGTATCTAACAGGGTGAAGTCTTCTAAGCCCAAAAGCAAAACCTTCGCCCATAAAGTGTAACATTATGGAGTTAAATCAGAACACAAGTGAAACGGAGATACAATTCCAATACAAAGCTTATAAAGGGTTACAAGGGAAAACAAAACAAAGTACACGATACAAAAGGGGCAACAATAATACTAAGCCCAAATCATAAGATACTAAGCCCAACATAACAGCTTCTAAATATCTCTAAGTCCAGCAAGTATCTAACAGGGTGAAGTCTTCTAAGCCCAAAAGCATAACCTAGCTTCCAACTAAACCTGCCGCAAGAAAAGAAATGCGGCTGAGCTTACAAAGCTCAGTGAACAGATATACAGGTAACAATGCAGAAATAATAAGGGAAGCGATACAAAAGAGATACAATAAATAGAGTGAGAGAGATCACATGAATTATAAGACAAAGAGTACGATGAACGGTTAAGGTATAAGGTGAGTGTCTAAGGTATAAAGTGTAGGTATCAGTATGTTTACCCCAGGCCCAATCAATATACAATCCAATCCAATAGTAACCCAATATGGAGTGATCAACTCCCAATATGTGAGGGGTTGGAATGCACGCACACCCAGTCACCAAACAGTATAGCAATAATCAATGTAGTCAATATAGTCATCACAATCAATCAAATCTAGGATGCATCCATACCCCCTGCAGGCCAATCATAAGCATAGCAGTAGTCGATAACAAAATCAGGGACGGTATGGTACATCTCTCCAACCACACTAGAGTACATAACATTGGTGCATCAATGCTATGGTTGTGGCTACTCCACAACAAGTAATACCTGGGTAAAAATACTGAAGGGTCAAGTAGTCAAGGTTCAACATCAAAGTGTAAGTGCCAAGTCATAATCAAAGGTTCAACGTCAATATCAAAGGTTCAGTATCAAAAGTTCAATATCAAAGATTCAGTATCAAAGGTTCAATATCAAAGGTCAATGTCAAAGGATCAGTCAAAGATGTAATATCAACGGGTCATAATGGAGAGGTCAAAGCCAAAATTCCCATTCCACAAGGTTCATTATTCCAAGTCCAAAAGTCCCATAGTTCATAATTAAAGGGTCATAATGAGAGTTTAAAACAAAAGTTCATTTTAGCAGGTAGCCATTACTTGGTTTAAAAGGTTCGTAGTACAATCCCATTTAAAAAGGTTTATAACAAGGGTTCATTTAGAAAGATCTTCCAAAAGATGACATTTGTAAAAGTGATCTTTAATAAAAGTTTTCATAAGATATTCTTCAAAAGTGTGTTTATGCAATTATAAAATCTCATATAAAAGTGGTCTTACAATTATATTAAAAGTGTCGTTGTAAATTAGTTACTCCTTCAAATGTTCCCATGTCATAATTAATAAAATAATTTTCACCTCTCATTATAATATCCCAAAAGAACATTCAAAGTCTCACAAGAGTTTCATCTCCTGCTACAATATCCCAAAGAATATCCAAGGTCTCACAAAGGTTCAAAGATTAAGATCACAAAAGGTTATCGAACGGATCATAAGAGTTCAAACGAATAACAATAGGATCGCAAATACCGGTGGAACCCATCAATCATAGAGCCAAGTACGAAGGATCATAACCAAGACCAAACGGAAGTCATAACACGATAAACAAGTCAATAGAGAGAGAGTGTGCACTCTTACTGAAAGAGTACGAAACATCTACCTTAGCCGAGTCAAACAAACCGAGATCAAACGAAAGGAGAGAGGTCATTCCCGCTTCACCGAACCTAGAAGGAAGTGGATTCGAATTAAGAAGAGTTCAAATCACGTAAGTTACCTATTTTAGTTATCTTTCCATTTTTAGTAACTTTTCATATTTAGCACCTTTCTATTTTAGGTACCTTTCCATATTTAGGAGATTTCCAAAATTATTAAGTTTCCACATATTAACATATTCATATAAGTTAGTTTATCATTTTACCAAGTTCCATAGCCTCATATTTTAAGGATTTCATTTTATACACGTTTACTGGAAGTCTGGAATTAGGGTTTCGTAATGTCACTTAATATATTTTAAGGTTAAAACTGTCAATATTACAAGTTAAGGGTCACAAGTGATAATATTCACATTATAACACATAAAAATAAGTCAAGAATGCCAAATATGTCAATTTACACTTTACATCCTTTAGTTTCCAAAGTTACATATTAATCCTTTAGTTTATCCATCTTCCAAATTTAAACCATTAACTAATATGATTAACACATAGGTCATACAACTTGCACAACTGACATAAACCGCCCCTACACCTTAATACAGCCAAAACATGCATACTTTCATCATATTTACATTATTAGCCCCTCTAGTTATCATATTTACACTATAAACCTTCTAATTATCAATTATCTCTTATGTTTCAGAATTTCAGCTTTTAAACACAATCAGGTCACCAATATACGAATTTTTATTCCATATCAGAACTCCAAAATAAAATTCACGAAAATTCACACATGTACTTAAATGTCTTAAGAACCCACACTAATGTTTCTAGAATTTATCAGTTCGCTTAACCCCACACGAAAAATACCCAATCCCAGACAACTCAGAAAACCAACCAGCAGCAGTACCCAAAAAGTATCCGCCTCCTGGACCTATCATCCCATTCAGGAAAAATTCATGAAAATTCATGGTATTACCCAACATAAAGAAGTTAAATACTGGAGAGTTTCATGGCCCAACTTTGTATAGTTTGAAAATGAAAAATCGGTAAAGTGGACTGATTTTCAGACTCCCAAATTCAGCTTCAGCACTTAGTCCCACAAAAATCAAAAATATGAACAAATCAACTTGAAATCACTCCAAACCAATTGGAAAACTTTACTAAGACATAAATCTGAGTTTACAAACAAAAACCATGAATTTAACTTTTACCAAACTCGACCCATAATAGTTACAAGTGCGACCATCAATTCTGTCCCAAATCAAACAACCCAAAACAAGACCTAATCATCATAATAATCATCATCATCATATCATCATTATCATCAAACATGAAAAACAAATAAGAATTCATATCATCACATACAATTCGACATACATACATCTATATTCAAATTCGTATCAAATTAATTAACCAAACTAGTTACATGACATACCAAACCAATCCACACATGAAACCAAGCATCCATAACATATAACAATTATCAAATTAACAAAAAAATCATCCATGGTGTATGAAGGGTGGCGGCCAAAATCACAAGACAAACCAAATCCGTTTTGACTCTAACAAATCACATCAAGGTGTTACAAATATTACCACAAACATGCTTTAATCATCAAATCATTAAATTAACCAAAGTTTATCAATTTCCTCATAAAAATTATTATGGGTCGATTATCATATGTTCATGTATATCAATTCGAATATTTTTTTTTCTTGCGTATAATGATATTCGTAATGAAGGAATTTAAGGAGATAAACAATAATCAAAATAGAAAATACCAAACCCTTCTATGGGTGATTTATGGGTCGAATGGGGAAGAAGAGCCAAAACCAAGCCTCCAAAAGCTTCCGAACAATCTCCAATGTGCACCAGTTCTTCTTACGAACACGTACGATTTATTATCAAGGATCAAGAAACAAAATTTTTGGTGTGCAAGGTATGTAGGGGTGATGGAGGAGGCGTACAAATTTTTCCAGGGAGAAGGAAATGGTTTTATTTTTAGGTTAATTGAAATTAAGGGAAATTGTTGCATTTAAATTTGGTAAATGGGCAAAGTTCATGGGATTTGATCCCTATCTTCCAATTCACGGCCAAAAGGGGGGGGGGGGTGGGGGAAGGTCAAAGTTTTCAATTTTATTAAACAAAATAACTTAGGATAGTAATATATATTTATTAGATTTTAGGCCCGCCCCGATGGGGCGGCTAGCTTTAAGAATTTGATTATACGATAAAATTAATAGTAACATAGGTATGAACGTGAAGCAACATAAATGAAATAAAATAAATATGTTATTATTAATCAAATAATAAAGTTGAACAAAGCATAAGGTTGAAAAAAAACATATAGTTTAAAATCTATGAAGAACTTCTCTATATACAACGTTGGTTGTAGAATTGGGGTACTTGCCGTCTTTGTCACAACATAACACTTTTAGCCCTCTCTTGCTTTTTACTCTTGAGACTGCTACATAAAGTTGTCTGGCTAAAAAATGCTAAAAATTATATATAACTATTATTGCTTAAATTTATTTTAATTTAAATTATTATTTATTTGTATGGTAATTGTTATAAAAAATTAAAAAAAAAATGTAATCGAACAATATTTGATCGCCACAAAATACAGTCACATGGTACCCACCGCCGCATCGCGCGTACCCTGCTAGTAGTTTATAATCTATGAAGAACTTCTCTATATACAACGTTGGTTGTAGAGTTGGTGTAGTTGCCGTCTTTGTCACAACACAACACTTTTAGACCTTTCTTGCTTTTTACTCTTGAGACTATTATATAAAGTTGTTCGTGGGAAAAAACAGACCGTTCCAAATATAACCCAACTTTAGACAATGTTTGGCCTTGACTTTTGTTAAGTTGGAAAGACATCTTCTTGTCGGATGGGATTATAATCATTCTAGGTATGGAGCGAACCTCACCCACTTTACCACCTGATATAAAATGCATAATAGAATAACGTTGAAGAAATATAATGTTGAAATTAAACGTACGAATATTAAAGTTTTTTTATTGTGTACAAAAAGATAATAAATAAAAGAAAACTTATAGTTGATAAAGGACTCTTAATAGACTACGTTTGTTGTAGAATTGCAATAGTTGTGATCATCTTTGTCGCATCATAACACTTTTAGACCCTTTTTGCTCTTTACCTTTGATACGGCTACGTGAATAATAAACCGGGAAGAAATAGGGAAGAAAAAAAAAATCAACGGAGCTAACATGTAAAGACACTTAGAGACACTTGCATCATCCATCTAAAACCAATACAACAAAATTGCCCCAATGATAGAATCACCATAATGAAAAAATAAGATTTGTCACACTTCTCCATTGAACATATCTCAGCAAGAATAAAGCATTAAAACACTACTGATATCCCAAAAAAAAATAGCAAGCAAACCAAATCATGAACAAAATCTTAGTTTACATACTCACACAATTATTATCTAACCTACTACAACATAAAGGTGATACTATCAAGTCTATGACGAAATTATAACCATACAATTTTTTAATTTTAGGAGACTTTAATATACTTATAGCTATGTCCAATTGACAATGACTATGAGACTTAACATAGCAAGACAACAGGGCAAATGAATCAAAGCATCACTGGTATCCATGAATTGCCTAATCTGTGCATCCCATACGCAAGCTTACCGACCAGCATACCCTTTTGACTTTAAATGCAGTCCACATCATTAACCATTAGGAAACGTTTGTACATTACAAAATCTGCACAAATAGTTAATAGAGCATTGCACATTTGATCAAAAATTAAAAATAAACTATATCAAATATTAACAAAACAAAATAAAACCGGATCAAATGTGAAATTAGTAGTGTATAAGAATGGGTAGTTTAGTTCTAAACAATAGAAAGAAACATATGTAATAAACCTTTCATTAAACAATAGAAATAAACATAGTTCTTTAAGAAAAGGATTGTCGTCTTATTTTTTTATACCTTTTGACTATTTAGCTTTTTTGCGTGCATTGACACTGCCAAAGGTTTGTAACTTAGGACCCTGGATATAGCCAACATGTCAAATCTGAAATGAACCCATTTTAAGCTGGCACCACCCAACCCAACTATTTTTTTTACTCTAATAATTAGAAACTTAGAAGTACATAAGCTCATAAAAATAAGCATTTGACAAGTTGCAGGGAGCATTGACCTTTTGAGCGTTCTATTAACCAATGCTGACATAGTCCATGAACACCATCGGCTTGGCATTCTCGTAATCCTTTTAACCAAAAGTGGCCTCAACTTACTTTCTATGATGACATTGACGACCATCAACTGCCTCAACTCAAGCGGTAATCGTCAATAGGCAACCATGTCAGATAACCTTGCACATTAATTTATTAATGTCATTATTTTGTTAGTATGTCCTGTCATTAAATCATGTGATCAAGGTATAAAAAATCTATTTATTATATAACTTATATTCATGGTACCACTTGGCCACAAATTCTCTATAGGATAAGAAGCTTCATCTTATTTGCATTGTAACTTGAGCATGTGACCCGGATCACTACATCAACATCGCCACTGCATTTACGGTTACAATTAGTTTACCTAATGCATGGTTAAGCTCCTACAACTATGAAATATAGGAATAGAAGGCAGTGAAGTGATCACTCCTAACATTGACTTGTATATAAAAGAAAACATAGAATAAACCAAAACAAATGGTAGTAAAGTGATTACTGATTAACATTAAGTTTGATTTGTAATTTGCTCATTAACTTAATAAATGAACACACATATAAACACAGGGTTAAGGGAATTGAAAACTCAGTAGCTCATGAACTTAATGTTACCTGTGCAAATAGTTTGGTTATTATACGTATGCGGCTCAAGTTTTCAGAATCATAAGAATCTTGGCAGTAGCTACATCAACCTGTAATATATTTAAAAGAAGTATGATTATTATATTGAGAAACAATTTAAAGTCACCTTATCAAACAACATCAATAAGAATTTGTCCTCCTAATGACCTATGCATGTCCTTAAAAAATCCATATATACTAAAGCTGATGAACAACTTTAATAATTCTAATAAGCAATCCCAAGGCTAGCTTTAAGAATTCTTTAAAAGATAAGAAGTAGATAATATTATGAGGATATAATGACAAATAAATGTTCTTGGTTAATTATGTGAGAAAAACATAAAGGGTCTTTTCCAAAAACACATAAACACACACATTTCAAAAGGCCCTCATTTACCATGTTGCATGCAAAGACAATAGAATATTGTGATTGCTCTAGTTGTGAAGAACATGACACATGATATGATGGAGTCATGTTCAAAGGGATATAAAATTACACTTCTAACCTATATTCTTCTTATAGTTGACACTGAACTGATTGTGCAAAACGTTGTTGCCTACACAATACTGCAAACACAAATTATATAGCTCTCCAAAGAAGAAACTTGAGCCTGTTTTTACCTTATGTTTTATATTAAGAGTATTGTACAAATATAAAATGAATTATAGAAGTTAAACTTACTTGCGTTATTTGTGATTAAGACTCGCGCAAGAGTATTACAAATATCCATCCAAAGGAACCATCTCAAGACCTGCATAGAGGAAGATGATTTGCCTAACCCTGAAAAAGCCAAAATTAAAATGACTTTAGACGGTATGAAGTAAAACCTCTAGATGTCTAGCAAGTTAGGTACTTCACTAAAATATGGAGAATATTGTAGCGTTGAATAAATATACTTCACACTAAAGATTCTACAAATGCAAATTTATGTACTTCATACTATTAAACCTACAATACAACAAAGGATCATAAACACACCTTGTAGGTGTAAAATTAAAGAAAAATGGTAGACAGTTATATATCTGTACCTTTTGGTCTTTAGGAGTATCTTCATTTGTCAATATAGATTCATGTGTGAGCAAAGGAAATTCTTCAGGCGGTATCTTTTGGAGTTGCGTTTATGGGAAACTGCTATCTACAATGTCGAACGGGCCTGCTTTTTATGATTTTGCCACATATAATTTTCTGATATCATCTTTGATATTCATAGGAAAACGTACAAAGCATAAAACACCACACAACATAACCCAACAACTTAATCCTAAAAAAAATACTAACACAAATCACACCACAACAATACCTTGAGCTTAAGTTGGAAAATTAATCGATCAGATCGTGTATATATTTTCCCAATTGTTTCTCTTCTCACGTCAATCCTATATTATCAGCTTAAAACAAAAACCATGAAATTGAGAATTACGCCATCACTTGGACTATGCAATCATGAAAAATCCACAATTATCATCAACTCTCCACAAATATTTTAAGCATGATCAGCGGCAGCCTAACTAAATAGGTAGCCTAAAAAGCTTAAATTCAAAGTTTTAGAGGGTGTTTGGGATTGCGTTTTGAGGTTGATTATCGCACACGCAAAACTATTTTACCATACACTAAAAAGCTTAATCTATTGTATAGATACCTGACTATAGATCGGAAAATGAGAACCATCGTATGTATATAGAAGGTAGATATATAACTCCATGCACTCGAATTCGCCTGCATATCATGTGACAAATAATTATAACCAAAATGTTACCTAATATCATAATTAGTCTGTGAAAAATCTGTTTGGGAAAAGCAAATTCAAGCTGCTTATTTTTCCTGTCACACATAATGAGATATAGCAATACAATATTTTTATCTAAAAATCCTCATAAAGGTTTCATAAGCAATCAAAATGCCCCCTTATAGTACTTGGAACAACGCAATGAAAGCACTTATCCCTGGTGGTACTACTGAACAGGAGGTATACTGTGATGTGAGCCTCATTTTTCCAAGAACATCGAGGTTTTGACTTATTAAAAGTACTATTTTTATTGCCTTTATGAAATGTCCAATCTCTTGCTCACGTAAGGCAAGCCATCTTTCATTTACAGTCGATGTAAGGATTAGTATATCAGTGGTAGTAACACCAAGACTATTGTGGTTACCTTGAGTATTTTTCCCCAAAAATCAATCTCTTGCTCACGAAAGGCAAGCCGTCTTTCATTTAGTGTGGGCCAATTTGAGCCAAAAACAAAACATGGCCACATCAGCATTGTTAATATTATATCCGTAAAGCCAGATGAGGCAGTTTTGGAGCAATAACTCTCACTATGGAGAGTAGATGCTTTGCAAGAACTGTTTGACAACTCCTCCTTGTAGAACTTGAAGCGCCACCGAAAAGAATAAATGTTTCAAAGTTAGTTAATTTGAATATAAATTCACATGTTTAGTTAAGACTAATGATCCAAATGATGTATCAGTTACTTTGAAATGGATAATTCAATATACAAATTGAAGTCAACTCAAATAAATGTAAAGCTCATGAGATTGATGGAATTTCCAACATTTCTAATATTGTAATTCCAAATAATTCGTAAGCAGTTGGACGCAAATTTGAATTAATCACCAAATATAACTTTAGTATACAAATTTCAGATGTAGCAGTTTCAGCTCCTGTACATATGAATAGTATAAATGGAAAGGGTCTAAAAATCTCAAACGGGTCAAAACATGACAAACTGCATTAAACAACCTAAAAAAACTTATTTTATACATATAATGTTTGTTATGCAATTGATTAATGTTCATAGAAAAATAGATAGATGATGATAACATTGTTACAATCTAACTTAGTATCATACGGAGTAATAATTTCTCATGATGCTTGCCTTTGTATATTACTGAGCAATCTTGAATATACCTTAACTCAAGATAATCTATCTTCCAAACAAATCGCTAACAACCAATAAAAACTCAAGAAGTATAAACTTTGCTAACCTAGTCCAAGTTAGAAAAAGTTTAATAACATACTTGATGGTCATGTTAAGCACCTCGTAGAGGCGTCGATTTGGACTTAACCCGCTGCCATGTTTGTGAGAATGCACTGGAAACCGAATCCCATCAATGGAAGTGTTTGAGGTACACAGATAAAAAATTGGAATGGAGGGGTAATATGGCTATCACTATTAAGTATTAACGATATTCTATTTTTACTCTCCCACCTAAAACTCCTTTCACTCTATACCAGACAATATATTATTAACATCGCAACACCTTTATTTACATTCTATGTACATGCTTTGTTTACTCTCCCACCTAAATCATTTAAAGTCTCAAGTGGCACCGTACTTGTTAGGTATTTTTGTTCTACAAATTAGGGACAAGAATATATTTGAATTTTTTTTGAAAGTATACATTTTTAAAAATCAAACGGGGTTAGTTTATTGTAATTGAAATATAGGTTTAAAATGATTCATTCATTAAATTATGACCAAAAGATAAAGATTTAAAATCAATGAGATATACCAGGTTACACTAAAATGATAATATTCAACAAACATGAACATGTAAATTAACATCATACTGATTGACAAAAACATGATCAAATAACATAAAACATTATCATCAAAAAATGAAAATTATTAACAGTATCATCAACAGGTTCTTCTAAAAAGATGTACTTGACATGAAAAATTATCAAAATTAGATTATAACCTGTAATTTATACGAACGTGAAAATCTAGTATGAACAAATCTGCAAATATATATATATATATATATATATATATATATATATATATAATGAGCAAAAATTAAAAAGATTAAAGATAACATGAAATTTAAATCGGTTGTATCAAGACCTGATTTTTTTTCTTGCTTTTTTTAACCATCTTCAAATTTATAAACGATTATAGCTTCATCATCCATGGATTGGCAGGTTTATGTCGATCCCCAATTATGATAATGATTCGGCATACTTTTTAGTTAGGGTTTTGTGATTGGGATGATAATCGATTGAATAGTGGTACAGATTAATCATTTGTTATTGAACGGTATCTGAAATCTTGATTTAGTTTGTATAGATCTACAATTGATTTTGTGTTTGGTGATCTCATGTTTGTTTTCTTGATCTGGTGTTTCATTTTAGGGATATCGAATTAATAATCCATGGTTCTGATGAACTTTAAACTTTATTATATTTTTAGGTTAGGGTTTAAGGGAGAGGGTTTGAGAGGAGGATCTTGTGTGTGTTTTTTGTTATGAGTTGAAATGTTGCAAATGCTACTCGTTTAAGGAATTCCACCCAAAATTGCATCAAAACAATCGACAGCTATTAGATATTAGAGATGACACGTGTCAGTTGATTAGTATTTTTGAGGGATAAATAATAGGACAAGCTTTCTTTATAGGGGAGGTAGATTTCTAAGGTTGTGTACAAGTTTTAATGTTTTTTTGGACCCGTTAGGTCACGTATCGTGCAATATTTGTTTCTTAGTCCAGATTTTATATTCTTGAGTTTTAATAATCTTGTAGTAGCTGAATTATTATTTACTTGAAGTTACATGTTCACATTTGTGATCGCACAATAATCGTTTTTGATTTAGGACTTGTTTGGTAACGTACATATTTCTTCAAAATTTCAAATTGGAGGGCATTTTCATAATTTAAACGTGTCATGAAAATGTGGGTTTTACAACTATCTCTCCCTCAAAAAAAATTTTGTCTGCGAAAATTGAAAAAGGAGAAGGTAGCAAAACAAAACGAAGATACACCAATTTCGAACAGAAAAAGAGTAGTTTAACTCGCATAATTTTCAGGCATACAGAATTTCAATGAATAGAGTGATCTTGTTTCCCAATACTTGACCTTAACGATTCAAAGGTGGTTTCGGTTTCTGATGTGCGTTTTATTAGTACAAGTTTTAAAATTTATAAACACGAATTATCCGATTATTATCTAGCACATACGAGCAAGTATACTCGTCCGGTGTAATAAAGGTGGGTAAGTCGAGATCGTCCCAAGTGATTTGGTGGTTTTAGTAATAAGAAAATCGTTTGTTAAATAAGGGTTGTCAATCCAAATTTATGTAAAATCCTAAAAGAAACTCAATAGAAACTAAACATATACTTGTGTATAATTCCTTGATTGGTAATTAGGAGTATCGTAACAATTTGAGTACAAAGTTTCGTGTAAAACTTGTTATGATGCGCAACTAAAAATGAGTAGTTATACAATCTATGATGTATGTCATGTTTTCACTACCACTAAGAATTCTATCACCTAAATGACTCCTTTCGGACATATCAAATTAGTATGACAATCCTATAAACACATGGTTGTTTAGAAAATCAATTCTTTTCTTATGAATTCCTACGAATCCTTTCGGTCCTTTTTTCGTGATGAAATCGTCTCAAATCTATTTTAATAAGTAAATAAGATGGTTGTCAAGCATCCTATTCCATACTAATTTGGTGCATTAATATTTTGGAATAAAAACAAGTTGAAATTCCTTTCGGACCTATTTTTCAAGAAATTGTTTTTACCGACAAATTAAGCGAGAAAAGATGTTATTTCAACAAACTCATAAAATAGATATGTTTTCATGCGTCACCTTTTTCATAAAATAATACTCCATTAACCAATCACATCATATACACAAGTATATCACAAATTACTCCATAGCAATCATATTAAAACACAAGTAAATAAGAAAACTTTCATAAAACTTAAAGTAACAATGGTTCATTATAAGTATCAAGATGTACCTAGTCTTGAGAATTACAATGAATAAACTTGTGGAACTATAGCAACCACACTCCTCCAATTGCTCACTAACGTAAGTAAACAACTCCACACTCGAACCAATGCTTGAGACTCTAACTCAACACGTTTTGGACGTTTTTACAACACTTAGTAAACTTTCAGGCAATATAAGATAAACTAACAAGATTTGGTGTAATACTAAGTTAGATAATGGTGGTACAAGTAACTCTAGACCCTAAGTGCTCATTATATAACATAATGACACTTATCCTTCAAGTAAAAACGTCCATCATCAGTTAATAAGCAGAAATGATCAGCCACACATAATTATGGGGAGTAAATTCGCCAATAAATGCAAAACTTGTTACTTCAGTTAACCCCATCCGATCGGTTTCTCACCATCCGATCGGATGGTCAATCTTTGGCATGTTTCCAGCCGATCCGGTTGCGAGTTGCAACCGATCAGTTGGAATTTGTCTGAACCGTATTTCTATGTCTTTTCTTCGTCGTTTTACGTTGCATGCATTATTTTTCGTCGTGGCATGACTTTGTCCATTAGAACTTGATATTTCCTTGATAATTTTATGTAGACAACCTTTCTTTATCAAATCCTTTTGTCCATGCAACGTTTCTTTCTTCCTTGAATCTCTTGAAACTCTCCAAAAATGCATGTCCACTTCATTACTTCATCTTTTAATCATTTTTACCTGCTTTTGGCTATATTTGCATGCATACACACTTTTCCACGATTAAGTAACAAATATATACCAATATGACCAATTTCTACTCATAAATCAAACAATAACGTGACTAAAAACATGTTAATTTTGAGCGTTATCAGTTTCCCAGAGAAGGCATGTCGTACAAAATCCCAAATCGAAGAATCACATACCGAACGTAATAGATGATAATCGTATCCCCTTAAAAGATATTCAAAGAAAGATGTAAGATTGGGTGGGTATTCCGTTCGCGGACAAGGAATTGAACTGATCAAATGAGAATGTATCGAGTGATAGCACCACGAAGGTGACATATATAAGTTTAACTCTTCAAATTTATAAATAGTTTCGTCTTCAATACAGCCTTCCAAAGGTATTTTCGTTAACCGACAGATCTTGATTCTCAGGATCCAAAACTTCATATTTTAACTCATAACAGATCACCATGAAATGGATTCACTGAATAAGAAACGGAAGCATAGCAAGGCATAGGTGTAGCTCTTCATGGTAACGAATCAAATCCATATAGACAAAAATGAGTTGATCGATAACATCAAATGGCAGGAAGCTCTACAACGGAACTTAGGATTTACGAAAACATCGAAGTCAAACAATTACGTGACGCATATCCAAACGTATCAAAATGTACGACGATAAGGCAAATCAAACGTACAGATCGAAAGAATCCTAAATTCTCACTATTCGCAGATCGTCGCAAACAAAACAGAAATCTAAGTCTCCACTAAGGCACTTCTCGAGACATCCTATGAACACAACAAGTGCACGTTATATGATGTAAGTATTATCACGTTGGCCAGACGTCATAATACTAGCATCATATAAATATACCCTCATGATGGTCATACTTTATCTCAAACAGTGAATCAAAACTACAAATCCACCTATCAGTCAACTAACTCCTGGGTTAGACCTATTCAAAGATCAATAACGAAACGATGTCAACAAAACAAACGAAGCTCGGAAAGACATAACAAAATCAAATAATCATCATCAGAGAGAAACATGTCGCTAAGGCATCAATTCCTCCATCACAAGGTTCGTTTCAAGAATTCGTCTCTTTATAATCTTCTTATGTCCGAGTTGTCAGTCTTCATCCATCTTCCAATTTGAGAGTGAAACGAAATCATTATCTTGAGTTTGGTTTCTCAAGCCTTCTGTAGTTTCTTCTTGGAATGTGACTGAGTAATTTGAATCTCTGGTACGATCTTCAATCTCCTCATTATCCAGTCTGCTTCCACTCTCAATTCATCTTAGTACGACTAAGATGAATAAGGAAGTGAGACTGCATGTCTTCATCGGCTCTGGGTTCGCCATCTTGACCAGGTTTTGGGTTCTGCACGTCAACTCTTCTGTCTTGCGAGGAATGTCTTCAACACTTCAGGGTAGTCACCGTTGTTTGTCATCTTCAGTTATTGTCCCGCTCCGTCCTCCGGTGGAAGACTTGGTGGTTCAGCAGTAGTCATGACCGGAACTCAGGGTGTCAAAATAATTTTCAAAATAAGGTTCATTCCTCGGTGTTCAAAACAGGTGTATGAAAACTTCATAACCGCGAAAGTAACATACGAGTCTCCATAGTAAAAGTGATATCAAAGTTTAACAACCGGTAATCGTGATAGAGAGTTCAAAAAGGGTTCAAAACACCAAAGGTAAGACATGGTAGAAAAGGCGTCAGCATCTCGAATGCTTGAGCAATCAATCTCATATCGGAATCAATTAGAAGTTGACTTTTCAAGGAAGGACAGGTTAACATCGCAAACCTTTATCGTTCAAAGAGGAAAAGAAGCATTCTTATACCCGTGGTTAAATACCACAAGACTTCTCATGGAAACAAGGATGGATAAAACAAAATCAAATAACGTCGGAAAGCTTACAGATGATTACCAAAAGCTAGAGACGATCGTAGCGTGCAACAATTACATCATCGTCATGGAGATTTCTCAGAATGTCCGAAAAGATATCAAAAGGATAAACAAATAGATCAGAGATCAAAGATAAAATCAATATAGCGTTATGCATTACCATTCAATCTTAAATGCCTTCAAACTTACTAGTAGTAGACTTAGGTGGTGCAAAGATTTCTAACTTCCAAAGGATGATTCCAAAAAGGCATAGCTAAACGTAAGGCATGAATCACAGTAATGCGGAAGCAAAGATACGTAAGCAAAACCTTAAGGTCTACCCATTCCTTACTGGTCAAAACTTAAGTTCATATAGGGGATTCCTAAAGCAAGTTCTCAAAGCGGTTTCCTATGTTCCTACAGTGGAATCTTAATGGTCCAAAACTCACAGGTCATAGCCTAAGCTCTACGGGTGTTGAACCCGCCGATCCAAACCTGTAGCTCTGATACCATAATTGTAACACCCCAACCCGAGAAGGGCTAAAGTGTAACATTATGGAGTTAAATCAGAACACAAGTGAAACGGAGTTACAATTCCAATACAAAGCTTACAAAGAGTTAAAAGGGAAAACAAAACAAAGTACACAATACAAAAGGGGCAACAATAATACTAAGCCCAAATCATAAGATACAAAGCCCAACATAACAGCTTCTAAATATCTCTAAGTCCAGCAAGTATCTAACAGGGTGAAGTCTTCTAAGCCCAAAAGCAAAACCTTCGCCCATAACCTAGCTTCCTGATACGTGGGAATCGCACCAGGCTTTACCTCTCGAGGGATCTCGAGAAGCTTACAACCCCCACCAGGCAGTGTACCTGATCGTTGTAGTATAGTATAGTGACAAGTACCGGGGGATTGATCGTTCAACTCAGGAATAGTGTCGCTAGGATTAGAAAGCCTCCTAAACTAAGTCTAAAGGTGAGGGATGATTCTTTTTGTGTTTTTATATTTTATTAAAGCAAGTAAAATCTTTGTTTTTGGAAGAGTGGGCGGAATTAGTTGCTAGTCAACTAACCCAATAACTAAAAATGCAATCAAAATTAAATAACAGAAATGAAAATAAAACTAATTATACTAATGTGGTGTAAACTATGATAGGGAAAGTTGTGTTTACTTAGGTTTCATTACTCCCTAGATATCTTTTACAGGTTGATAGTTTGTTACAATTGCATGGATGACGGGTTATATTCCTTAATACTAGTCGTAGGGTCGTGTACAATATTCCCTAACTCTATAGGATCCAACTTCACTCCTATGTCGAGCCGTTAGAAGCTCCTAACATGGGATCATTAGAATTCTCCTACGCATTAAATACAACCAAAAATCATAGTACACCTCTGATCATGTTTCTTAAGATGTTCAAGCATGTTACCAATGGAAGTCTGCCAGTTTTTTTAAGCCTAAAATCGAATACAATCATTTGTAAAAACTATAAACAAACAATCAACCCATAATTAACATCTAGGTTTCACTACATCTAAGCAAACACACAAGAGATCTAGCCAAGCATGTTAAATTGAAGACAAGTGTAAGATATATTCAAACAACACATAGACATATTGAATGAATTGAAAGAGTACTTATCTCAATTAAACATGAAAGGTTTCAAAGGGTAAAAACCCTTGAAAAAGCTGTGAAAATCGGACTAGGGTTTCTCTCCAAAGTTACTCCCTAAAAGTTACACACTAATAAATGAAAATTGCAAAACTATATATAGATTTTACAAGGTGACGGCGTCAGGAAGAAAATTCTGACGCCGTCAACTCGCCGCCCATAATGAAATCGGATTGCCTAGATCCACTTTTGACACCGTCATGTGTGATTTTGTTCTGGGCCGTCACTAACATTTGGACCATGACGGCCTAGGGTGACGTCGTCATGTCCCTAGTACAAAACTCTCTGGACCGTCACGGAATTTATCCACTTCCACCTCTTGTATTACTCTTGATGCCGTCATTAAGAGACTCTTGACGCCGTCAGGTACTGTTCCCAGCAAGGAAAATTAAGACTTTGCTGTTTTCTTCACTTTTATGCTCCAAAAACGTCCAAAATGATTCCTTTTCCAGATTTCACTCCAAAAGTACCTAAAATTACAAAAGGAACGATTTAGGGCATTATTTGATCAAATAAATTCGAATCCGGGCTTAAATGACCCCTTAAAAGTGGTTCACTTTTCGCCTCATCACTTCCTACTAAACCTGCCGCAAGAAAAGAAATGCGGCTGAGCTTACAAAGCTTAGTGAACAGATATACAGGTAACAATGTAGAAATAATAAGGGAAGCGATACAAAAGAGATACAATAAATAGAGTGAGAGAGATCACATGAATTATAAGACAAAGAGTAGGATGAACGGTTAAGGTATAAGGTGAGTGTATAAGGTATAAAGTGTAGGTATCAGTATATTTACCCCAGGCCCAATCAACAAACAATCCAATTCAATAGTAACCCAATATGGAGTGATCAACTCCCAATATGTGAGGGGTTGGAATGCACGCACACCCAACCACCAAACAATGTAGCAATAATCAATGTATTCAATATAGTAGTCACAATCAATCAATTAATCAATCAATCAAATCTAGGATGCATACATACGCCCCTGCAGGCCAATCATAAGCATAGCAGTAGTCGATAACAAAATCAGGGACGGTGTGGTACATCTCTCCAACCACACTAGAGTACATAACATTGGTGCATCAATGCTATGGTTGTGGCTACTCCACAACAAGTAATACCTAGGTAAAAATACTAAAGGGTCAAGTAGTCAAGGTTCAACATCAAAGTGTATGGGCCAAGTCATAATCAAAGGTTCAACGTCAAAGGTTCACTATCAAAGGTTCACTATCAAAGGTTCAGTATCAAAGATTCAGTATCAAAGGTTCAATATCAAAGGTCAATGTCAAAGGATCAGTAAAAGATGTAATATCAACGGGTCATAATGGAGAGGTCAAATCCAAAATTCCCAGTCCACAAGGTTCATTATTCCAAGTCCCAAAGTCCCATAGTTCATGATCAAAGGGTCATAATGAGAGTTTAAAACAAAAGTTCATTTTAGCAAGTACCCGTCACTTGGTTTAAAAGGTTCGTAGTACAATCCCATTTAAAAAGGTTTATAACAAGGGTTCATTTAGAAAGATCTTCCAAAAGATGACATTTGTAAAAGTGATCTTTAATAAAGGTTTTCGTAAGATATTCTTCAAAAGTGTGTTTATGCAATTATAAAATCTCATATAAAAGTGGTCTTACAATTATATTAAAAGTGTCGTTGTAAATTAGTTACTCCTTCAAATGTTCCCATGTCATAATTAATAAAAGAATTTTTACCTCCCGTTATAATATCCCAAAAGAACATTCAAAGTCTCACAAGGGTTTCATCTCCTGTTACAATATCCCAAAGAATATCCAAGGTCTCACAAAGGTTCAAAGATTAAGCTCACAAAAGGTTATCGAACGGATCATAAGAGTTCAAACGAATAACAATAGGATCGCAAATATCGGTGGAACCCATCAATCATAGAGCCAAGTACGAAGGATCATAACCAAGACCAAACGGAAGTCATAACATGACAAACAAGTCAAAGACAAAGTCAAGAGAGAGAGAGTGTGTGCACTCTTACTGAAAGAGTACGGAATATCTCTTCCTTAGCCGACTCAAACAAACCGAGATCAAACGAAAGGAGAGAGGTCATTCCCACTTCACCGAACCTAGAAGGAAGTGGACTCGAATTAAGAAGAGTTCAAATCACGTAAGTTACCTCTTTTATTTATCTTTCCATTTTTAGTAACTTTCCATATTTAGCAGCTTTATATTTTTGGTAACTTTCCATATTTAGCAGATTTCCAAAATTAGCAAGTTTTCACATATTAACATATTCATATAGTTAGTTTTATCATTTTACCAAGTTCCATAGCCTCATGTATTAAGGATTTCATTTTATACGCGTTTACTAGAATTAGGGTTTCGTAATGTCACTTAATATATTTTAAGGTTAAAACTGTCAATATAACAAGTTATGGTTCACAAGTGATAATATTCACATTATAACACATAAACATAAGTCAAGAATGCCAAATATGTCAATTTACACTTTACATCCTTTAGTTTCCAAAGTTACATATTAATCATTTAGTTTATCCATCTTCCAAATTTAAACCATTAACTAATATGATTAACACATAGGTCATACAACTTGCACAAATGACATAAACAGCCCCTACACCTTAATACAGCCAAAACATGCATACTTTCATCATATTTACATTATTAGCCCCTCTAGTTATCATATTTACACTATAAACCTTCTAATTATCAATTATCTCTTATGTTTCAGAATTTCAGCTTTTAAACACAATCTGGTCACCAATATACGAATTTTTATTCCATATCAGAACTCCAAAATAAAATTCACAAAAATTCACACATGTACTTAAATGTCTTTAGAATCCACATTAATGTTTCTAGAATTTATCAATTAGTTTAACCCCACACGAAAAATACCCAATCCCAGACTACTCAGAAAACCAACCAGCAGCAGTACCCAAAAAGTATCCGCCTCTCGGACCTATCATCCCATTCAGGAAAAGTTCACAAAAATTCATGGTATTACCCAACATAAAGAAGTTAAATACTGGAGAGTTTCATGGCCCAACTCTTTATAGTTTGAAAATGAAAAATTGGTAAAGTGGACTAATTTTCAGACTCCCAAATTCAGCTTCAGCACTTAATCCCACAAAAACCAAAATACGGCCAAATCAACTTGAAATCACTCCAGACCAATAGGAAAACTTTACTAAGACATAAATCTGAGTTTAAAAACAAAAATCATGAATTTAACCTTTACCAAACTCGACCCATAACAGTTACAAGTTCGACCATCAATTCTGTCCCAAATCAAACAACCCAAAACAAGACCTAATCATCATACTAATCATCATCATCATATCATCACATACAATTCGACATACATACATCCATATTCAAATTCGTATCAAATTAATTAACCAAACTAGTTACATGACATACCAAACCAATCCACACATGAAACCAAGCATCCATAACATATAACATTCATCAAATTAACACAGAAATTAACATTCATCAAATTATCACAAGACAAACCAAATCCATTTTGACTCCAACAAATCACATTAAGGTGTTACAAATATTACCACAAACATGCTTTAATAATCAAATCATTAAATTAACCAAAGTTTATCAATTTCCTCAAGAAAAATTATTATGGGTCGATTATCATATGTTCATGTATATCAATTCGTATCTTTTTTTTTCTTGCGTATAATGATATTCGTAATGAAGGAATTTAAGGAGATAAACAATAATCAAAATAGAAAATACCAAACCCTTCTATGGGTGATTTATGGGTCGAATTGGGAAGAAGAGCCAAAACCAAGCCTCCAAAACTTCCAAACAATCTCCAATGTGCACCAATTCTTCTTACGAACATGTACGATTTATTATCAAGGATCAAGAAACAAAATTTTTCGTGTGCAAGGTGTGTAGGGGTGATGGAGGAGGCGTACAAATTTTTCCAGGGAGAAGGGAATGGTTTTATTTTTAGGTTAATTGAAATTAAGGGAAATTGTTGCATTTAAATTTGGTAAATAGGCAAAATTGATGGGATTTGATCCCTATCTTCCAATTCACGGCCAAAGGGGTTGAAAAAGGTCAAAGTTTTCAATTTTATTAAACAAAATAACTTAGGATAGTAATATATATATTTATTTCTAAGGTTGTGTACAAGTTTTAACATTTTTTTTGACCCGTTAGGTCACGTATCGTGCAATATTTGTTTCTTAGTCCAGATTTTATATTCTTGAGTTTTAATAATGTTGTAGTAGCTGAATTATTACTTACTTGAAGTTACATGCTCACATTTGTGATCGCACAATAATCGTTTTTGATTTAGGACTTGTTTGGTAACGTACATATTTCTTCAAAATTTCAAATTGTAGGGTATTTTCGTAATTTAAATGTGTCATGAAAATGTGAGTTTTACAAAGCACCTAAAACATAATTTTCAATAAAACATACTCATCAAATTCATATTAGATGCCTATAAAACCCATTTAGACACCAATTATCAATTTTATTCCTTTTTTCCGGAAGAAATCAACTACATCAGTAAACCAATATACGCGAAACAAACCAAAAGAAACCTACCTAAAACTACAAATGAAGTGTGTGGGTAACAATTACATATGTTATTGCTTATTCTACTGAGCTTATAAAATACGCAAAAACAACAATCATGTTTTTATGCTCAACCATATTAATACACTTTAAATGACTATGAGATTCGAAGAACGCTTATTTGGATTATGTACAACTGTGTGAAACTCGATGTGTGAACACAAAATATAACTTAACCTTCACTTGTTCGCACATTGTCAAATAAAAGGTTATTTCTAACCAAGGAATTCAACTTGCAAAAGTAATCTAGAGTATGCACAACTGTATGAAGCAAAGTGTATGAACACCACATGTTTAGCTAGCTAACAAGTGAATTACAAATCAATATTTAATGCAAAATAGGAATTGACTAATATCGACTAACAACTACTTTTCTTGCTAAATTAAGTAGAGCACGTGCATGACTCGCGACTATTTTGGATCATATCAAATGTCTATATGTATGAGTCAACAAGGAGGTCGCAAGAGGGACCATCTATACAAATAAATGTGAATGTTGTGTGTTTGTACTATGTTAATATGTATGAGTCGACTATTTGTGAAAGCTATAGTACCCCGCAACATTTATTTTCAAAAACTTATCAAGAATGCATAAATATTAACGATCATTAAAATTCGGATGTGGTCTCAAGTTCAATTAGTAAACAACCTTAAGTGAACACGATAATCTCCTGAAAAGAAAAGGCTTTATCTGGTTTGATCGAGTATGTGTGGCGGTGGGTTCAAAGTTTAAACTCTTTGGATTAGTCGGCCTAAAGGTCGGAAATCATGCTTAAAAAAAATTGATGTGACCATTTTTACCTTTTAGAGATGGGCAAGTGGCAAGTTTTTATGATGTCTTTTCATCTACAGTAATATTTAATACTCCTTCCGTTTTAAAATTATTGTCAGGAGATAAGAATTACAAAGCTTAATAAAAGTGGGGCACTTTTGTTTTCAACCACTCAAAGAGAATATTCCCCTATTATATTCTCTAGTTTTTACGGAAAGTGGACAATTAATTTGAGAGATTATAAAATAAAAATGTGGACAATAATTGTGAGACGACGTAGTAAATGAAAGGAATTTTTTTTTTTTTTTTTTGAATGACACCTTCAAACGTCATATTGCCAACGTCAGCTTTTTAATGCATTTACTTTTTTCACCTGCCATTCACATGTATAGTACCCCGCAACAATTATTTGCAGTTGGGCACATGTATAGTACCCCGCAAATTTGGGATTCGATTTGCATGTTTTTTTACCTTTTTTTAGGAAAAAAAAATTGACTGGTTCTTCATAAAGTACCACAAATCCTATCCAGTAGCCTGCCATTCACATGTATAGTACCCCGCAGCAATTATTTGCAGTTGGGCACATGTATAGTACCCCGCAAATTTGGGATTCGATTTGCATGTTTTTTTTTACCTTTTTTTAGGAAAAAAAAAAAAAAAAAAAAAAAAAAAAAAAAATTGAACCCTGATTGACAGCCATATTTGGGATTAAATTTACACACTACTGGGACCACTTTTATAATATTATTTTATGTTAGACATAATACATTGTATATGGCTTATATGTCAGATTATTTGACAATGACACATCTCCATTAACACAACCTCCGACCAACCTAAATATAATACACGCCATTACCACCATCAAGCGACCAAACTGCCGCCGTCACCGGAATCTGTGTCCATCTTTTACAAACAAACACTACATGCATTTTTTATGTTCTACCATTTATTTTCTTTTCAAAACACACACACACACACACACACACACACACACATCGGACCTACTGGCCATCGTCGGAACATGAAACGTTCGAGCTAATGTCTCAGGCGCCGGATCTGGAATCGGATTTCTAAACCATGTCGGAATCTGAAACGTGGTCGCGGTGGCTGTGATTTGTGGCGTTAGTTTGGTGGAGCAGTGGGTGTGATTCGTGGTCGCGGTGGCTGTGATTTGTGGCGTTAGTTTGGTGTTTGCGCGAGTTTTGTTTTGTTGCTGTTGTTTTTTTTTTTTTTTTTTTTTCGGGTGAGTTTTGGTTTTTGAGAGAGAGAAGGAGATTTTAGATGTATGTGAGAGGTGATAAGATATGTGTGTGACAGAAAAGAGTATACTTTAATAGTGTAAATAATGATTGGTGGTGTGTGTATGCTGAATAGGTGGTGTGTAAAGACACATACCCTTTTTTTTTTTACCTTTTTTAGGAAAAAAAAATTGACTGGTTCTTCATAAAGTACCACAAATCCTATCCAGTAGGCAAAAATGAGATGCTTAGACAAAAAAAAAATGGAAACACTAGAATTTTGTTTTGGGAAAATTTGTTTTCGCATCGTATGAAGTTGCTACATGATGGAGCAATCATTGGATCGTATCTTGGATCCGAGTAAACAATCCTGTCTTGTAGGTGTTTTGTCTTAGCACATGAGGATCATAGCTATCCGTTACGACCACAAAAGAATAATGCAGATCATAACTGGCAGCTTCTATTCCTGTTAAGTAGAAAACTTATCATCAGTTAAGCATTTAATCACATGAAGACCAACCAAATTCTGTTATCCACTGGTTCAAAACTAAAGTATGCCCATACCGTATCATTTTATAATCGCCATGTAGAGTTACCTTTTGGCGATTGTTTTTCTTGGATATCTTTTATATAATAAAACAAAACCCCTAGTGGTTACTTTGAAAAAAGAATATTTATGTATTAGGTAACATGTATTATTGATATACTAAACAAGTAGAAGATAAATACAAAAAAAATATAGATAAGATGCAATACTAGAAGATATATAAAAAAAATATAGATAAGATGCGATTAAATTTTTAAATGATTATTTTTAATAATAAATAAATATAATTAAAAATTATAAATCAAACAAACAAAAAGATTAAATTAATTTGAGAGATCCTAGTTTTCAAAGAGAATATTCCCCTATTATATTTTCTAGTTTTTACGGAAAGTGGACAATAAATTTGAGACATCCTAAAATAGAAAGGCGGGAATTTTTTTTTTTTTTTTTTGAATGACACCTTAAACGTCATATTGCCAACGTCAGTTTTTTAATGCATTTACTTTTTTCAGCCTGCCATTCACATGTATAGTACCCCGCAGCAATTATTTGCAGTTGGGCACATGTATAGTACCCCGCAAATTTGGGATTCGATTTGCATGTTTTTTTACCTTTTTTTAGGAAAAAAAATTTGACTGGTTCTTCATAAAGTACCAGAAATCCTATCCAGTAGCCTGCCATTCACATGTATAGTACCCCGCAGCAATTATTTGCAGAAAATGTTAAACCACCATTAAAATTCGGATGTCACCATCATACAGTTGGGCACATGGCAAGCTTTAATGGTTTCCTATGATCTTTTTTTCTATAAGAGATCGATAGTTTTACTTGAACTCAACCCACCCTCATCTGACATACACACTAAAAACACACACACAATGAGCAACATCAACAACAACAACAAACAACCGCTAGACCTCACAGAATCCTTACTGGTATTTGACGAGGCACAAGCTCTGTCTACTACTAGTGTCATTGTCGGGGATGTAGAGTTGGGCATTCTTGAATTTAATCAGCCAGCTGCAGTTCCGAAAAATCTGGTTCAATCGGCTGAAGCATCCACTACTACTCCAACAGTCAATGAATCAGACAATGCTAGAAGTAGGATGGTGGGAAGGAGGTTCAGAGATGTCAAACCTGTTGGAATTATTATATCATGACCTTCATATAAATAAACCAAGTACATCAAAGTGAGCATAGCGGAAGCAATTATAATAAGATCGAATAACATGTAATTAATTAATCAATAATTTAAATAGTAAACATACCTTTATGATTCTAGCCCGAACAAGAATCAAAGCAATCTTCCGGAACCAAGAACCCTAATTAGGGTTTAAAAGGATTATAAGAATTACCCCTTACCTTTTTGTAATTCAATCCAAGAAACAATCAATAGTGTGATTGTATCACGTTCTTGTACACACGTACTAATTCAAGAAAAAGTTTATGCAAGTAATAAACACAAAACCTTGTTTTGATTCAAGAAAATCGAAACCCTAAAGGGTTGTTTTGTTGGATCGACCAAAGAAAAGAAAAGGGAGAGAAAACACCAAGATGTGTGTGTACAAGTTATGAGAAAACAATACATCTTGGGTTTGCTTATATACTACACAAAACTTGGAGCTCAAGGCACATAAGGAGGTGGAAACCTCCCTATGTCGATTGGTTAAGGATCCCTCTAGGGGATTCTGGAACCTTCTCTTGTTTCCATGTTTTGTCTAGTATTACTTTCCTAATCTTCGTTTAATAAATAATTAGTCATTAATCATTAAATACTAATTACTATTATTTATTTTGTGTTTAATAATTAATTATAACATTTATAAATAATTATTACTTTTACTCTTCATACGTATTGTGTGCAATCCCGTGATCTCGAGTTCGATCCTAACATACGTCTACTAAAATAATGTCCATATTCTAACAGCTCCCACTTGGACATATTTTAATAGTGTAATCACATCGGTTAGCGTCTTGCAACACGCCGATGCCTCTAGTACGATCTCGAGTAAGGCTCCTGGAAAAACCTTTTAATGATTTCTCATTATTATTATCATTTTGTTTCTAATACCATGTTAATAAGGATATGGATTAAAGTCATTCCTTAATTAACCATTCTGTTTCTCGTTGTTTATTATTGATCAAGATTACCAAATCTTCTGAACATATTCAGGGGAGATATTGGGTACGGCCGTACATGCATCTTACCAACCCTACGAGGGGCCCAGCAGTATTAAACTCCAAAAATAAATTTGAAGGAACAAATTCTATCTTGAATACAAGCAAAACCCACAAACTTTGTAACATTTTCGAAAACAACCCTTATGACTACCAGTTACGTATAGCGTTAAGTTGTTCCACAAAAATGTACTACATTCATGACACTTATCTTGCATCTCAAGTCTGAGGATAACTTCTCATGATTTACTTAATAACAAAATCCATAAAGTAACATCATGTAGTTGGGATAAGTCCTATATTCAGTATCATCGAATATCATCTGAAATGGCATGACTACGCATCAATATAGTTTAAGTATATTATACCAACCTTCAGATTTGTCTTAATTTAATAATATTCCCATATTATTAACTGACAACGGACAATTTAGAATAACATTTATTCATGGATTAAACATACAAATATAGGATACAATTTATTATAAATTAAACATACCATGTATTTAAATTTATTATAATAATTGTTTAACATCCCTGATCCAAATACTAAATAGATCAATGCATGATAACTTTTGTTGATGAATTATGTCTCAAGCAATGACATTCATACTTGTCGACAAGACATAAATCATCCAACTTTGATCTATCGGAATTTTAAGAATACTTATTTCAAGAATTCAACTATTGAAATTCTTATATGTGCATAGTCAACTATTTTGATAATGCCATATTTCATAAAAATGTGAGACATCCTTAACCACTAATTTATGATAATTAAACTTCCAAACATTTTAAAGTTTAAAGTATTCTTATTCTTTTAATGTATAATGCAACTATGCTCTTATATAAGCATAACTAGTAATAGCCAAGGATGAAATTCTTACCATAACTAGTATTGAGTGTCGTCTCAATTTCATTTGCATCATTGTATGCAAACAACAATATGCTATTAAAAACTTCCCGTAAACCTTAATATCTATTGTGTAATGCCCTTCAAACTTTCAAGTTTGTTAGCTATGACAATTTTCACAACAATTTGAAAAATTGTTCATCTATAGAATTTTGAAGCTGTTCCAGATTTAGGATGTAATTCTATAATCAAACATATTCTTTATAGAATATTACACAAGTTATCTAATAACTATTAATTAGATATTAATATTGCCAAATCATCTTGTAATCAAGTATGATACAACAAAACATGATGTACATGAAAAATCTTTGAGTCATACTTAGATTTTTATTCATGTCTTACATATCTATTCAGACTTTCCAAATAATATATCATGTTATATATTAGATTTATAACCCGCACATGTTTCAACTATAAACATTGATTCCAAGGTTGTATGTCTTATTTTCTAAATCTTTCAAGTAAAGTTTCATTCCATACTAAGAGTTAACTTTTAACTTATATGGAATGTTACTTTTATATGTTCCACAACATATATGATTTAAGAAATTAAACATAATACTCCCACTAGCTTTTAGGAATACTTAGAAATTATCTTATTTCAATTATAAATCAAAACATGGATTTAACAATTAAACATAAGAGTAATCTTCTAGATGCATGTATTTATCCATCCATGGATTATTGCACCATGTACACTTCCAAAGATTTATTTGAATTCATAAACTCCTTTTGATTACTTATCGTCCTCGCTCAAGTAATCACTCATGAAAGAGTTTTGATATTCTATTGTCAATTTCATATAAATGAAACTAAATATGACAATCATAATCTTTATATATTTAATGTGTTTATAATAGAATATTCAATCACAGTTAATTGCTTAAGTGTGATTAATAATCTTGTCATAAGACATGCATTAAATACGTGCACAATATTGTCCATATGATTTCTATACAAAGATTTAAACCACAAGGTTACCTTATCTTTGAAGAAACTCATCTTTATTTTCTAGTCTAACTATTAAGATAAACCACATTTCTAAAATTGATTATCTTTAGCATCTTAATCATTCATATCATGTATACTTTACCCAACTTCATATTTGATAATGTATCGTAATGATTATCAGGTTTACAAGAATCCTGTAAATCACAGCCCTCAGCATATTAATCAAATATCTGAGATATATTACTATTCTATGAATGATAATTCCATTATCTTGATATTTAACATTTAACATTTAAATGTCAAACTTTATTATCATGTTGAGATTTAACATTCAAATGTCAAACTTCATCATGATATTTACTAGTGTATTTTAGAAGATTATGTATCTTGTAATTTTATCTTTTAAAGATCAAAACTCCCACTTGCTTTTTGTAATTTAAAGACTATCTTTAAATACTTAGCAAATAAAGCAACAATACAATATTCTCTTTTGGGATATTACAAATACATATTGACAGCTCCTGACTTAACTTTGTTAATAACCTCTTCATAAGCAGTTAAACAAATTTGGAACTTCAATTTAAGACTAATGTGATTCATCACATTCATCACATTCCATCATATGATAATGTCTTATTAATCTTCTATGTTGGAGTTTTATTAAATATGTCCAAGTCATACTCAACATTCTAACCTTGATATCTTTTGGAAGAAAAGAAGTCATAGTTATCTTTAATCAAACAATATAACAAGAGTTTGATTTTCCTAACTGAACATACCATAAACATTTGATATTTCATTAGTATTAATATTGTAAGACAATCTAACAATATTAAAGATAACCTTATTCCTTTTGACTTGTTTATTTACCAACTAAGTCATTTTAATGGTATAATAATATTCAAGCCAATTACATGCTTTATAACACAAGTACTTTTTACAAAGTCTCTTCATGTCCATGTCTTTACAAGAAAAACATAAATTGTTATAATCCCACTATACGTTATAACTCATTTAACAATTTAATAACTTCATGTATATGTCTTAATTAAAAAACACAACAAGATAACGTCTTACTTTATTATAAGTCTTGTAACAATTAAAAGACTTTATGTTTATATCTTTACAATGAAACATAAACATGTTTAACTAAAGTAATTATGAACACCATCTTTTGGCTTCAATAGTAATTTCAAGTTAATATATTACTTCACAATAATGTAAATAATATTATTTCTTCATTTATTTATGTCATTCCAAGAACACATAAATATTCAGATTGAAGTAGCATTAGATTACTTAATTAATTTATGTCATTCCATGAATTCATAAATCTATAAATTAAAGTAGTCTTGATATCATATTGACACATGTTCTAATAGGTATCTAATTTAGAAACTGCAAATTCTCATAGTTCAATTACATCAGTTGATCTGCTAATAATGAAAATATGAAATTCACCTTGTTGTTGCAATCTAGTTAAGCTCTCACATAACATAAATTGTAACACCAAGTGTTTCTTGAATTAGCCTAGTATAATTCATATCAGAACATTATTCTAATTTAGAAACTGCAAATTCTCATAGTTCAATTACATCAGTTGATCTGCTAGTAATGAAATATGAAATTCACCTTGTTGTTGCAATCTAGCTAAGCTCTCACATAACATAAATTGTAACACCAAGTGTTTCTAGAATTAATATTAGAACATTATTCTCTTACCTTGTAGTCAAGAGAATCCATTAAATCATATCTTTATGAGTTGTTTCTTGCACACATTAAAGATAACATTTCTCCCACTTGTGCATGGAACAACCTCATATAGTTGATAAACAACATGCCATGCATTTGTTTATGTGTTCAATATGATTGTGTCATAGATTTTAGCATAACAAGTATATGTAAAACAACAATGTTTAGTAAGGAAACGTACAAGACTATCCTTAAAAGTATGAGTGTCTACTCTTGGAAAGTAATTATCTTTAGCTACCAAGATGTCAAAGCTTGTAACTCCCAATGAATTAAAGATTATTACAATAATTTCTTATTCAGTAATAAGTACACAATACTCCCACTGAATTTGACAACATTTAAAATGTTTCATATCCTAGTGAAAGAAAATAATGTACTTTTAACTTTCCTACACCTTTAATTGTCCATACGTTACAATTACTTATGCACTAAAAGTGTATTCTACTACGTAAATGATGGACTATCCACCAAATGCTTTTAACTTGAAAAATTGGGCATGCAATTTCTTCCTTAACAGGTCCACCATCCTACAATGTATGTAGCACCTTTAAAATAGTCAAAACAACTAGTTTGTCTTTAAACATTTTGCAGTAATTAGTCTAGCTTCTAATTATAATAACTCATAAAATGTCATACATAATTTTCTGTTAACCAAATATCATATTTTTTACTAAGAATTTGATCACCGAATGAGGATGATAAAATCCCTATGAAAAATATTCGCAATTTTCTTAACTATTAAAAAATTTGCTATGAGTTATATTAGAATTTAGACATATCTAATATTCCTATTATCCTTTCTCATTCATGAAAAGGAATAGGATTGTGTCTCACTCTTCCATCATAGAAAGGAGACTTCTTTTGTCTTTTAAGTAAATATTTCTTAATCAAACATTTGTTTGAAAACAGAACTAGATCAATTTATCAAAGCCCAAAATACGTTTACGGTTTGAACGTTGCATTAATACATTAAAATGAATTACAAAATTCAATTTCAGTATTTTCGATAATTAGATCTTTAAGAAAATAAAATACCCATTGGTAAATATTCATATAAACCATAGTATTTTCTTAAAGCTAGGATCCTAATTGACATAGTACCATTACATCAGTTGATCTGCTAGTAATGATAGTATTCAACAAGGTAATTGTCGAACAATAATTGCCAATATCATATTGCAATTCCTAGATTTATGGGATTTACAATCAAAAAACTTTTGTAATGTAAGCATGTTTCATCCCCATCTTAATGCCTTGAGTCCAAGTCTCACTTCCTACTCAATTTAAGTCGTCTAACTTAAAAACTGCAAACTCACAAATCCATCACATCAGTTGATCTGCTAGCAATGAATTTATGAAATTTACCTTTCCATTGCAATCTCGCCAAGTCTCACTTGACGTAAATTACAACTTCAAGTGTTCTTAATTAGATGGCATTCGACTTAATTTATAAGGGTATAACTATTTTGATGTGATCAAAATAATGTATGAAGAAGCATGCATACAACTTCATAACATTGGTTTTACAAAACATTTTTATTACCAATTAGCTAAGAGTAAAATAACAAAGTTTTGATTGAGGTATCGGGTTCACCAATTAAAGAATAACCATCAATTATCGTCCACTATATCGTACTTTTGCATAAGCCCGAAAGCTTAGTGTTTCGGATAATCATTGTGGAATTGTGGATTATTCACCCTTAAGATGACAATGCACATGTAATGGTTGTTCGGTAAGTCTAATTTACACACAAACGAGCGTTAAGACAGAATGTTGTCTCTCTAAGGCCACAATTTAATGCGTTGCCATCCTTATACCCATCTTATAGTGTGTAAACTTCGGTCGAGCCTATTTAACCATTACGTACAAAAACATTAATCAACCAATCCTTTGAAATTTAAACTCTTAAAAACCAAAACAATTTCGCCATTATTTAGTCCGTATTATTTTTCTATTCAAAAAATTACCCTTTTCGTTTATAAACATGTCTAACATAATAATAAACAAAAACAAGTAATATAAAATAAAAAATAAAACAACTAAATAAACAAATATACATAATCATAACAATTAAATATGTATAAAACATGTAGCCACATGCAAATCTTATTCAATAGTCCTATTAATAATCAAATCTAGGTGTATAACGTATTAATTCAATTGAGGCTTTCTTCTTCTTGGAAAAAGAGCCACATACATCGATAAATCGATTGCGTAAGCCAAAATTAAATAAATACCACATAGCACATAATTGATTACTTAATATTGGAGTTTTCCCCAATTCGACATCTATTAATAAATTTACATGTTTCGATATAACTTAACCATTTAAATTATAACACAATATAAAAATCCATGCAAATATGCACTTTTTCATGGATTTAGCTTAACAATTAACATATTGCACCAAGATCGTTTACTAAAGCGCATAACAATTACATGACATCCTAGGGTTTCTAATCATATTAAAAAAAATTAAAAACCATAAACCCTAAAACCCTATTAAGGTCAATCGACCCATAAAATATTTTAGGGTTAGGAATCTAACAAATAAACCCTAAAAACATGTAACTAAACGAATCAAGATCCAATTTTTTATGCGTTTCGATAATTAATTACACATTATAACGGCTCTAGATGCCACTGTTGGAATTATTATATCATGACCTTCATATAAATAAACCAAGTACATCAAAGTGAGCATAGCGGAAGCAATTATAATAAGATCGAATAACATGTAATTAATTAATCAATAATTTAAATAGTAAACATACCTTTATGATTCTAGCCCGAACAAGAATCAAAGCAATCTTCCGGAACCAAGAACCCTAATTAGGGTTTAAAAGGATTATAAGAATTACCCCTTACCTTTTTGTAATTCAATCCAAGAAACAATCAATAGTGTGATTGTATCACGTTCTTGTACACACGTACTAATTCAAGAAAAAGTTTATGCAAGTAATAAACACAAAACCTTGTTTTGATTCAAGAAAATCGAAACCCTAAAGGGTTGTTTTGTTGGATCGACCAAAGAAAAGAAAAGGGAGAGAAAACACCAAGATGTGTGTGTACAAGTTATGAGAAAACAATACATCTTGGGTTTGCTTATATACTACACAAAACTTGGAGCTCAAGGCACATAAGGAGGTGGAAACCTCCCTATGTCGATTGGTTAAGGATCCCTCTAGGGGATTCTGGAACCTTCTCTTGTTTCCATGTTTTGTCTAGTATTACTTTCCTAATCTTCGTTTAATAAATAATTAGTCATTAATCATTAAATACTAATTACTATTATTTATTTTGTGTTTAATAATTAATTATAACATTTATAAATAATTATTACTTTTACTCTTCATACGTATTGTGTGCAATCCCGTGATCTCGAGTTTGATCCTAACATACGTCTACTAAAATAATGTCCATATTCTAACAAAACCAGGGGAGAAAAATGTTAGCTTGGACATTCCTGAAATTAATCAGCCAGATGTGACTACGCCGAATGAAGCATCCACAAGTAGTCCGATCATTTACCGTATCTCGGAGCCCCAACCAATAAAACGATACAACATGCATGAAAGTTATGAAGATAACATTGGCTTTCTTCTTGATTGTGCAGAAAGAGGACAAAATCGTAGCAACCAACGTCCACCATCTATTTGCAAGGTTTCTAGAATTCTTAGAGATCATAACGAAAGTTCATACGAACCTCAGCTGGTCTGTATAGGACCTATACATAAAAAAAAAGAAGTTGCAAGAATTTGAATTGCTGAAAGAATGTTATCTTAATGACCTATTAAATCGTTGTCATGATTCCACGCCAAGGGAAACATTAGAAGCATGTCTGCTAAAGGTAAACACTTTACTGCCCCAAGTCAGAGAATCATATGCTGGTATCGAGAACCATAGAGACGCTGAATTTGCCAGGATGATGGTTATGGATGGTTGTTTCATACTTGAATTCTGTTTCAAGCATGAAGAAGAAAATTTGTATTTGCCAAATAAGATGCAAAACAGTCGTATTGCCATGGATCTGATGTTGCTAGAAAACCAAATCCCTTTCTTTGTTCTTCAAGCTTTGTTTGACTGCTCCATGGGGAAAGGGTCTTTTACTCTTAGCAACGTTCTCGATAAATATTTGGCATCCTACATTAAGCTATTCCATTCTCAGTTGCCTGAAAAAATTTCAACCACAGGTGTTGTTGACTCAGATTCAACTCATGATCATATCCTTGGCTATCTGCACAAACGCTACCAGCTTGTAGTTGCCAAGTCATCGGATCCTATACACGCTGAGGCATCAAAGCTTTTAGATAGAGAGGGAATAGAGAATACATACACAACATTCCACTCGATAGTAGAACTGGATAGATCTGGGATGAACTTTAAGCCTCACCAAGAGTCTATTTGGTCAATGACCATTAAATTTCAATCATCTCTTGTTGCATGTTTACCCTGGTTTGGGAGTAAGCCTACTCTTCTAATGCCAACCCTGGTTATTGATGATGGAACTGAGCTAATTTTAAGGAACTTTATTGCTTACGAGCAATTGTTCCCTAAAGATCATTATTACTTTACATCATATGCACATGCCATGGATATGCTTATTGATACTCAAGACGATATTGCTAAACTGGTAGAATCAAAAGTCCTTGTCAACATACTCGGCTCAAACCAAGAGGCTGCAGATATGATCAACAAGATATGCAAAAACATTTCTATTACAGATTTCTATTACACCCAAGAGTTCAAACAAATGGATACGTACTACAATGGTTATTGGCCTAAGAATATTGCACGGCTGAGACGCATATATTTCAATAATCCATGGAATGCTATTGCACTACTTGCTGCAATCATTCTGTTTTTTCTTACCGTGGTTCAGACCCTTTTTGCCATCATGGCCGCATAATTGTGTACTTGCTTTGAGCTGATTGAATTTGACCGTCTGCTTTTCTTTATTCATGTTTGATAATAAAGGCCTATAGGCCCCCCCGCCCACTTGTTTAGGCGCGTTTAATAGTTAGGGTTTCTTTTGTGTTTTTTCTATTTAATGTATTGTAATGTGTTAGTTATAGTTGCATCTGATAATACTATGTAGATTTGCTGGTTCGTTTGGTTGCATATTCTGTAAGTTTTTGATAAGTTTGTTGATTTAGTGGAACGTATGGTTGAAATTTGAATTTTGGGAAATTGATTAATACGCCATAGACTCATTAATCTGGAAACTTGAATTGATTACTTTACTGTGGGTCTTTGTTTTGAATTCCTTTGTTATCGCATCTACACAACAAGTTGAAATTGATTAGTTTCTTTGTGAATTGATTTATTTGTTTACAGCCCGCAATTATTGAGTTATATTTAAATGAATGTTTGGTTTACTATTCGACTTTCTGATTTGTACGGCTGTGAATGGTTCAGTTTTGTTTGTTTTGAACCTGGTTTTGTTTGGTGACACAGGTTATGATGGATTATCGGTGACGGTAATGTGATGATACAGTCTTAACTAATCTGACTTGAGAGAAGAGTATGTAGAGAGAGAAAGAAGAGAAACACCCAAATGAGCTTTGCTCATGGGCCTCGTTTGGATTGGATTGGACATGGATTACTTGTTGTAAGTTCGATAAGGTTGACTATGTAGACCATCCAAATCTGCAAAACTTAGTATTAATTAATACCTTTACGTTTTTATGCTAAGCAGGTTTACAAAGATGCGCAGAAGTTGCAGGTTACGATGGAATAATTATCTGCGAAACCAGGTTTTAAAAGAGGAAGCTTTTCATTGCAAAACTTATTATTAATTAGGAAATAAGTATAAAAGACCACGAGCTGCTTTACACGCAATTTCTTTGTATACTTTCGTTAAAGATGTTTAATTTCTTTTGTTATTTTCTTTAACAACAGATGGGCACAAATAGCAAGTTACTTACCAGGACGAACCGATAGTGCTGTAAAAAACTTCTGGAAGTCCAATACGAAAAAGAAACTCGTTCAGTCCCAACTGCAAACGGTCAATGAACAAGGTGGTCGTGTTGATGGACCATTGCCATTGGTCAAATATGATCAAGAAACGGAAAATGAAGTTGATCTTCCTCCTCTTCCACCATCATTAATGAAAGAGTATTTTGACCCTATACTTGATCAATATTGGGATCCGAATCATCTGATGACGCAAACTGGAAGCGAGAGCGACAGCATGAATTTGATCACTAATAGTCAACCAAATATTCAGTTCATAGGTCATAACTTTAACTGTATTTGAACTCTCAAACTTTGTATTGACAGTGATTCATGAACATACTACAAAACAATATTTCTCAATAATAGAATAAATCCATGCTCCAAGTTTTTGACAGTGATCGAGTGTGTTGAGCCCTGATCAAACTTTTTATGCAAAGATGAGATGCTTAAACTAAACACAAAAAACGGAAATCATAATAACACTGCTAATAACTTTTTTGATAATTTACTGTATGTATAATTAGAATATTAATAGATTTCTAACTGTGAAGTCAGATATTATAAGTTCGGATCACAATTAGTGAGATAACTCAATACAAATGGAAGTATGAAACAAACCAAGGATTTCATATAAGGATATTAACAAAGACCACGAGCCTCGCAGAGTCTTGTGTAAGTGTACATGTTAGTAGTAACATACAACCATACAACAAACTAGAAACACAGAACATCTAAAGTGAATTTAAAACCAACTACTCGTCATCTTCATCTTCTTCAAATTCTTCCTCTTCATCATCATTGTCGGTTTCTTCTTCCACATCGTCGTCGATTCCTTCACCTGCGTCCTCGTCATCAACTATGAAACCACCCAACGTTTCATCATTTTCATCTTCATCGTCATCATCTTCAACATCAATGTCCATTGCAGAACTCTTTGTCATATCAGTACCACGTCTACTTGTACTCGCTCCCTTTTTGTTTTTCTTTTGGTCTTTTGACCTTGTCTTATACTTGGGTTTTGGGTCATTTTTTAGTTTCTTAATCAATTCAGCATCTTCCTCACTCTCACCGGTCCACACATCATCATCATCGTCATCATTCGCTCCACCTTTCTTCCTCTTTCGTCTTTTTCCCTTTTTTGCTTTTTTATTACTAACTTCATCTTCGTCTTCATCACTGTCTTCTTTATGTTCTTCAAGAAACCAATCCCAACTCCGTATGTCACGGATCATTTTCTTCGGGTAGTTATCAAACTCGTGTTCCATAACAACAAATCCGAACTCTGCAATTTACCGTCAAAATAATATATAAGCAGACATTTGTTTGAACCCATAAGTGTAGTTGGCTTAAAATTGGGGGTGTTTGGTAATGCATTTAGTGACTATTATAACTTTGTCGCATAACTATAGATGCTATATAAGGAGGCATAAAGACATCCATCTTAAGAGTAGCTATCATATCTCGACCGTTACTATGTATACTAAATAACAAAGTCCTTGAACTTCCATCTTGGAAGCGGTTATTACCATTTCAAAATGCAGTCAAAAGAAATTGGCTGTCGATTAATTCTAGCTAAAACTCGATACTTTCAAACTCATATATACTTATTATTTGATACGTGTGTGCTTTTAAATCACATCTAAACACCCTTTCATCTAAAATCTCAGCAACCAAAAATTTAAGCTAGGACTTCGATAACTGTAATGTTATACGCTAATACTTTGAAATCAAAATAAGTGAATCTAAACAAACATGTAAGAAACTATACTAAAGTTGATTTTCAAGTTTTCCCATAAATCCCTGGAGTGGTTGGAACTAAATGAGGCAGAAAAAAAAAAAAAAAAAAAAAAAAAAAAGAGAGAGAGAGAGAGAGAGAGAGAAAGAAGAAGACAATGTGGAATCTGAAACAAGGACAAATGTATGCCTGTACCAAACCTAGTTACGGTTTATAACGTCTGGTGTGATGCCAGACATTCAACCTTAGCAAAGTTGTATAAAGCTAAAACGACGTCACTTTTAAGTTTCAAGAATTAAAACTCATGAAGTATGTAACTAGATTTGAGTTAAATACCATATTGAACCGCTGAACTGAAATCCGATCAACAAATGTCAAAACGTATTGGAGTCCAATCCTACTATATTCATGTTGGTTTTCAATTCAATATTTTTCCAAAACCGATTCTTAGTTCAATGTACAACCATATCAAAATAGACACCAAGGGACTGGGCAGATATAGCAATATTAACCCGCCTGTTTATAAATTGGATACTTTAGGTTAACTTTTATCCCAAACGGGTCAAACAGAAAAAGACAACGATTTCAAAAGGCAAAGTCAAGTCTATTTTTGATTAGAGCTTGAATATCATATTTAACACACTAAGTCGCCAAGCTTGAAAGAAGGACAAGGCTTCAGGGTAAAAGCAACCTGACCGTTTTTGCTGGCATTAAAAATACCAGTTTTGACCCAAACCAGTTTGACACATTATCTAAACCGACGACAATGCGTAGAACATTTACCACTTTACAGGCAAAGATTAACAACTTCTAGCACCGCCGAAGCACAAAAAAAATGCTATCAAATACATGTCATTTTAGTCACTCCATTTCATTTATAAGTCATTAAAAATTGGATATTTAAGCTGAAAAATCAACATTCTTTGATAAAAATAACACTTTTATATGAATTTAAACATTTTTATATACAAATAAATAGTGGTAGTTGCAAGTTAACTAGTTAAGTAGCAGTATATTATAGAATGTAACAAAAGCTTAACGCTTCTTTTATTAGTGTTCAACATAGAAGTGTTTAAACAAAATCCAAAAGCTAACCTTTCGTTGCCAAACACGCATTAAATTCTAAACGCCAAAAGCCACGTTTATATGTTTGGCAAAGAGCATATAAGAGCTTTTAGCGTTTTTAATTAAAAGATCATTTGGCAACGAGAATTTATCTTTTCTAAATGCTACTTTTCATATGCTACTCAAAGAAGCATTTTAGCTTTTTCGTCATTTTACACTTAATAACTACACACACATATACAAGCATACAACTACGTCACCAAACACATTTATAAAACATGCTAGCAACTACCGCTAACTAATGTTCCTAGTTTTTCATCATTTTACACTTAAAAATTAAGTATACACCTACATTACCAAACACTTTTATAAAACAAACAGATACTCTAACACCTACTAGAGTACTAGTAGCTAACCATATACTAGTACAACTTAATTTCTAACTGCTAAATGCTGCTATAACTAACGGCTAATCCTAGTTTTGCCAAAAATACTCTCAACCCTAAAAGCTAAGCGCTAAACACTCTAAAAAGCTCGTCACCAAACACAAAATATACTAAGGGGATGTTTGTTTTAGCTTATATAGCGGGCTTATGGCTTATTCTGTTTTCGGCTATTGGTTTATAAGCTCGCTTTTTGTTGCTTATTTTGAATTTTCGGCTTATTATTTAAGTTTATCATGTCATAATAAGCTTATAGAAGGAAAAAATTTCAAAATAAGCCACAGAAACTGGGCTTGTGAAATATACCCCAAAAACTACATAAGCCCTTAAGTTTATCATGTCATAAGAAGTTTATATAAGCCAAAAAGTTTCAAAATAAGCCACAAAAACCGGGCTCATCATACATAAGCCGAAAACCACATAAGCCATAAGCCAGCTATATATGCCGAAACAAACACCAACTAACATTTATTCACACAAAAACAAACCTTTAACAGGATCATCAACATCAGTAACATCACCACCCCCTAAACTTTCCCCAATCTCATCAAATTCATCCCCCAACAGATACTCTTAACACCTACTAGTAGCTAACTATATATAACTTAATTGCTAACTGGTAAATGCTGCTACACCTAACAGCTAATCCTAGTTTTTCCAAAAAAATACTCTGAACGCTAAAAGCTCGTCACCAAACACAAAATATAATAAGGGGATGTTTGTTTCAGCTTATATAGCGGGATTATGGCCTATTTAGTTTTCGGCTTTCGTTTCATAAGCTTGCTTTTTGTAGCTTATTTTGAAACTTTTTGGCTTATATAAGCTTATCATGATAAGCTTATATAAGCCTTGGAAAAGCTTATATAAGCCAAAAAAGTTTCAAAATAAACCACAAAAACTGTGCAGAAAACCTTGTAAGTCATAAGCCCGCAATATAAGCCGAAACAAATACCCCCTTTAGGGGGTGTGGGGGTATTTGTTTCGGCTTATATAGCCGGCTTATAGCTCATTTGGTTTTGGGCTTATGTTTCATAAGCTCACTTTTTGTAGCTTATTTGAAACATTCGGCTCATATAAGCTTATCATGTCATAATAAGCTTATAGAAGCCGAAATGTTTCAAGTCACAAAAAGTGAATTTATGAAACAAACAACAACTATCATTTAACATTTATTCATACAAAAATCAAACCTTTAACAGGATCATCAACATCTGATACATCACCACCCCCCTAAACTTTCCCCAATGTCATCAAAATCAACCCCATCAATTTCCCTCACCTTAAACCAAACAAAATCTTTACCCCCAACACAAAACGAATCACCCACTTTCACCTCCCCCTTGTCCCCCCTTCTATAAACCTTAATCTCATCTTTATCAAATTCATGAACCCAAATGGGGTTTTTTCCATAAACCACGAATTTCAAAATTCCTTTCTGGGTATTGTAATTCAAGGTAATGTGATGACGTGAGACTGTTTTGTCGGGTGTTTGGGGGAGTGATTTGCGGCCGAGTTGGATTGGGGTGTTTGGGTTTTTTTGGAGGGTGATTTTGGAGTTCCATTTTTTGAAGTTTGACTTTTGACTGGTTTTGAAATTTGATGACACGTTTGGTAAGACGTGGAGTGTTGTTGGTTTTTGTTATTTTCAGTTTTTAAACTCGAATTATATGTATGGCAGGGCTATAAAAAATTACAATAACTAATTTTGTCGATATTTCATCATTGTTTTATCTTTTTGCATTTTGATGAGCATTTTTCGTTCCGGTGGCAAATTCGGGTCGGTTAGAGTATTTAGAAACTTTAATTCTTTCATTATTAGAATGTCATCGTCGTTCTTCCTTGACGCCTCGTACGATACCACCGCGGCCTCTCGTTTTATTCGCAACTCATTATGCATAATTTCACTATATTCAAACGGGTTACTTCCCGCAGTGATCGACTAGGTTTCAGATTTGGTTTTCTTGGAAGCACGTTCTTTACCAGGGAGACGTGGTCTCGTATCATCTCCAAATATCTCGTCACGGCCGGGTCCAATGAGTGTGAGATTACAACTAATCAAGAGTACATGATAAGAATAATATAAGAATGATCTTTATTTGATTCATGATTCATTACAGACAATGAGAAGCATTATATAAGAGTGTTACATGACCTATATTGGATAACTCCACTAATCAAGCTAATCAATATAAATGTACAACTAATAATATTGAAGCTATCCACAAATGAAAACTCATGTTCTTATCTCTTAATACCCGGTTAACAGTGAGATCAATGGCGTGGGCGCGTCCCATTTGAAGTGTTTTCTCAAGCGTCTTCTTGAGAAAACGCTTTTCCTCTTTTTATTTCTTAACGATATGCATTCCTAACATGGTCCATAGAATCAAGCTTGTTTTCCCCACTACAAGCACCCATATGGTGGTAACGTTTCCGAATTACATTGAACTTTGTGGCAATATTGGTTCAACGTATGCCACTTACTCGTTATCATGTCCTTGTTACGCGTTTGGAAAATCTTTTGGTTGAACTCGTGTAGAACCTTTTACCAAAACGAATCTTTAATTTGGTCGACTCTGACATTTTTGTCCTTGGAAATGGCAACATAACACGCGGCTAATAACGTTTCCTCAAACAATAACCAATGAACACCACAAGTTAATTCGGGCTCTGATTCGGCTTTGTTTTGGTTTGAGGGTTGTGTCGTGTTTGACGGTGGTGGTGCATTTTGTTGTTGTTGGAGGTTTTGGAATCCTTGGTTATGTATTTTGTTTTGTTGTTGTTGGAAAAGTTGTTCTTATGTGTAGGGCGGCATAGAGTATTGAGTACCAACCTGGGGAAAGTAAGCTTGTGATGATATCGATTGTGCGGATGAAGGTGTCGAAGGGTTTGATGAAGATGACGAGTTGGGTTGCGACATGTTGAAGAGGGTGTTGGTAAACGGAACGTTAATAGGAAATTGAGACATCTTTTGAAAGTGAATATGGAGTTTTTGTGTGAAAATGAGTGTTTAAGTGGGTTTAAATAGATTTTTAAAGTAATATAATTTGATTTAAAAAAGATAAAATTAAAAAAACTAGCCGTTAAAATCGACAGTTTGGTTTAAAAAATTTTGAAAAAATATTATCATTATCATTATTTTATTTTACATTGTTTACCAACGCACATTTGTTTCATCTGCACCCAGTATGGTAACGCGAACCAACGCTTCACCAGGTAAGCATAACGCCCGGCCCGACATTATGATACATTCTACTCTTACGCACAACTTGTACTTGTATGAGGCACGTGTCAAATTTTTAATGGAGTTGTCTAGTCGCCAAGTCGTCTAGGTTTATCATGAGAAATGACTTTTCTTTTAGTATCTATGGGTGCATAGGCAGAGCCAGTAGGGGTCTAGCGGGTGCTCGGCCACCCACAACCGGCTCAACAACCCCAACTTTTAGCTAATTTTCCGGCGAACGTTTTATGTGAAGTCTTCAAGCTGCTTTAATTAGCCACCGATCGTTTTCCTCAATTTTAAGCCACCGATCATTTTCCTCAATTTTTCAACTTGTTGAGTAGGTCTTTCAATGGTTTCAAATAGTTGTGGAACACTCTCTTCTATCATCGTATTGAATTTAGAGCATATTTGAGTGTTTGAAAATGAGTTCAAATCAATAACTCGAGTGAGTACCATGGATGCAAATTTGGTAAAGATAGGAAGAAAGATTAGAAATATTTATACGTACTATCTATAATGTATTTACCTCCTATTATTGAAAGTGAAAAACTTAAATTAATGTTTTGCCTAAATTACTTTTAATTAATCTATATCTTGAATTCTTGAAAATTAACCAAGAAATATTTGGCAAGGTTGAATCTTCTTCTATACAGTAAAACCTCTATAAATTAATAGTGTTGGGATCGGGATATTTTATTAATTTAGTGAGATATTATTATATCGATAAATTAATAATTTATTAATTTAAATAGGTTTTACATATGACCTTTAAATTTTCAAGTGTAATATACTTGATACAATGTATATTTATTAGAGATGAAAAATAAATTTGGAAAACAAGTTCCAATTAAAATTTTATGAATTCGTATTCACATTTTATGAAAATAAAATTAACACTTTCAGTTGCAATACGAGAAGACAACACATCAACACTTAGTGCAATAAGGAGATTTTTAGATAAACTCAATATATATTTGAAATTCAACAACAAATGACAATGAATTCCTTGTTTACTAAATATTCTTATGATTTTGAAGTGTATCTCTCACACACACGCATATATACATAGATATGTAATTTTTAGTATTTATTAATTTATAGTTTTGTCGAGACTAATATATATATACTGGGGTTTTAAAAAAAATTATTATCTTATTATTTTATCGATTGGAGTTCAAATTTGTACTGGTCCCAAGTTGGGACCGGACAAATTATTAATTTTATCGATGTTATTAATTTATCGAGTATTAATTTATTAAGGTTTTACTGTACAGCTCACGAATTCTTTAAATTTAATCTAATTTAGGAACACGATTGAATTCTTTAAATAATTTAATCGATCTATGCATGGCAATGGTTCACTTAATCTAATTTAAAAACACGCCAAATTAGCATTCACTCTATTGGCTGTCAAATATTAAAAGCAAATCATCTGACTAATTATACCTTTTATATCGAAATTTTTAATATTTGAGTGGCAAATTATAAATATAGGAATGATTTGATATATTGTATTTACTTGCCTATATAAAGAAACGCAAATGAAAAATCAAACAACAGTTACTAAGTTACAATTGGAAGTCGAAGAAATGGAAATGAAAATGAAAGAAATGTTGATGATCACCATACTATCAATGCTTTGCCTCGTATTTCACTTAAATCACCATACTATCAATGTCTCAATTATTATGTTTACCTGCTTATGAAGAGAACACTTTGCTGTAAAATTTTATTATTTTTTCCTTAAAATTAAAGCACATAATGGCTAATGAAGGATGTCTTGTAACCAAATTTCTTTATATCCAATTTTTCAGGGTGTATTCACTGGTACGTGTGGGACTAAATTAGACCATGGTGTGGTTGTGGTGGGATACGGTTCAAAAAACGGGAAGGATTATTGGCTCGTTAGGAACTCATGGGGAACCAACTGGGGAGAGGATGGGTACTTTAGGTTGGAGCGTAACATACACAATACAAGAAGCGGCAAGTGCGGAATCACAATAATGGCTTCTTAACCAATCAAGTATGGAAACAAGAACCCAACTATCTCAAAGAAAGTGAATAATGACCCAATAAGCAGTATCTAGATAGCACTATTTCGATCCCCTGAATACTAAATGGAGCAAATGAGCTATCTTGGGGGAACAAGTTCTTTCGACCCTTGGTGGCGCAGCCCATGTTTTATCAACAAGCTCATTCTGAGTTGTTGATATTTATCTTTTAAATGTATTGTGATGGTGTGATTGTTCTTCTTTTATGTCTTTTAGAAAGTGATTGTAATTTTCATTTGGCAAAATCATTCATAACTATATAATATGCTTCGATTCTTGACATGTTCAGGAAAGGACTCGAAACTGTAAAACCCATCCTCATGGTTGTTTTGTGGTCCAACACCACTCTCGAACCCATTCATCCATCCCTTTGACCACCTTTGCTACCTAAGTACCTGTTATTACGTCTAGATGATAAAGCCTAGAGGTAGAGAACATGACACGTAACGAGAACGATAATAAAACCTTTATGAAAAATAAATCGTCAACAACCAAGCTTTATTAATCAAACCGTAACATAAACAATACCCTAACTTCTATATGTATATAAGGAGGACAATATAAACCTTAAACGTGGAATAAAATCTATTTCCTACACTCCTGATATGATTACAATTGATCCAAACACTCCTAATCAGAAACGAATATCTAGACATACAAAGAAAAGTTGTTAAAAAAGGAAAATGCCATTCTGACATTGATTCTTAAAGGATCTTGAACTCGAATAGCAAAAAATGTTGGACCTCCTTACCAAGCAAGGATTGTCGACTGTTAAGTTGTTTACCATCAAAATTAGCCGTGAACAGTAGCAGTGAGCAGTAGCTGTGAGCAGTAGCCACAGCTCATTGCTCACCGCTCACAGCTTCATAAAGAAGCATTGGAAAAATGAGTTTTCTTAAAAAATAGCAAAGCTCACAGCTCTCATGCCAAACAAATACTAAAAATAAAAAAAACTCATTGCTCACCGCTCCTCGCCCCAAAAAACTTAAAAAAGCTTTGCGCCAAACATAGCCATAGTAACGAGATTTTATAGCGGCATATAGTTATAATGATATTTTGATTAAGTTTTTTGTGTAACTAATATATCATTATAATTATCTGCCACTAGAAAATCCCGTTACTATTCACGGGGTACTCGTATAGTTAATATAAAATATGTTTTGTGTGTGTAGTAGTACCAACCTTGCTTTTTGTCACATTGCTTTGAAAAAAAGGAAATTATGTTTATTGTTTGCTTCTGCTTGTTCATTACTCCGTATTTATTTGATACTTTTTTTCCCCTTCTTCTTCTTCTTTGGATAATATATAGTAGTATAAATTTAGCAAAAGCTTGATACCTCTTAATTTGACATCATGTTAGTGTTTTATTGATGATTTAAGGTCATACACCATAACTCTAAGACCTAGTTGCAATTTCATTTGTGTTGAAGACTGACCGAGTTGGTTGAACCATTAGTAATTAAGTCTACGAGTTTTATGTCATTGTACAAATTATTTACGGCATCCCTTAACACAATCTTCTGGCTCCATCCTTGTATGGTGTGTTTTGTTGTTGGAAAATGAGAAGTTTCTCATAAAAGTTTTCTTAGAAACATACATAAAACGTGTTTAAAATAAGTAATTTTTTAAATTTATTTACTGAAAACAGAAGATTTTATGCTATTATAACTATGAGTTGGAGAACTTGAATTTAGCGTTCTCAAGTTTTCAAAAGACTTTTTGAATAAAGAAGAGTTACTCTTTCCACAATTAAATACATGATATGTGACTTAGTTTTCAAAATGAGGTATGATATGCTCACTAAAAATTTACAAAAGAAAATTCACACAGTAAGTGACAATATCACTTGTCTAATCCAAAAAATTATACGAGAAAAATTAAATAAATAAATAAATAAATAAATAAATAAATAAATAAGGAAGTAATAATATTGTGGGATAAACTATTTTTTTTTTTTTTTTTTTTTTTTTTTTTTTTGCATTTTCTCTTTTATTTATCTCCAAATCCTACACACTTTAACTTTCCCTCCCTTTATTTCCTCACCCTCCCCTTTCACTTTTTCTAGCGTTTCATTTTCATACACTAAAAACACACACAAAAACACACACTAAACAATGAGTAACAACAAACATCCGCTAGACCTGACCGATATCACCATCTCCTTACCGGTAGCCACCCAAGGTACCGTCAGTCACATCCTACCTTATTTTCATTTTCTTTAAATATGATTTTGTCATTTTCTGCAGGTTTGACTATGGAGGACCATGATGCATCCACTAGTACTCCGATCATTGACGAGACTATAGGCTTTCTTCTTGATTGTGCAGAAAGAGGAGAAAATCGTGGCAACCAACGTCCACCATCTATTTGCAAGGTTTCTAGAATTCTTAGAGATCATAACGAAAGTTCATACGAACCTCAGCTGGTCTCTATAGGACCTATACATAGAGAAGATCCGAAGTTGAAAGAATTTGAATGGCTCAAAGAATGTTATCTTGCTGACCTATTAAAACGTTGTGAAGATTCCACTCCAAAGAAAAGATTAGAAGCATGCCTGCTAAAGGTAAACACTTTAATACCCCAAATCAGAGAATCTTATGCTGGTTTGATCAAGAACTATAGTGACGTTGAGCTTGCCAGGATGATGGTTATGGATGGTTGTTTCATACTTGAATTCTGTTTCAAGCATGAAGACGACGTAGAAAATTTGTATTTGCCAAATAAGATGCAAAACCTTCGTATTGCCATGGATCTGATTTTGCTAGAAAACCAAGTCCCTTTCTTTGTTCTTCAAGCTTTGTTTGACTGCTTGGCACCCTACATTTTTAGGGAGAACGGGTCTGTCACTCTTAGCCAAGTTCTCAATACAGGTTTGGAACGCTACATTAAGCTCTTCCGATCTCTGTTGCCTGAAAAAAAATCAAGTCTTAGGCACATATGTCTCTATAAATATTTGGCACCCTACATTAGGCTATTCTGGTCTCTGCTGTTGGGTGAAAAACCTTCAGGCGCCACATATGTTGGCCCACATTTGCCTAAAAAAATTTCAACCACAGATGTTGACTCAGATTCAACTCCTGCTCATGTTCTTGGCTATATGCACAAACGCTACCATCTTGTAGGTGCCAAGCCATCGAATATCCCGGCATCCCACTCGATAGTAGAACTGGATAGATCTGGGATGAACTTTAAGCCTCACCAAGAGGATGAATGGTCAATGTCCATTAAATTTCAATCGTCTCTTTTTGCATGTTTACCCTGGTTTTGGAGTAAGCCTACTCTTCTAATGCCAACACTGGGTATTCAAGATTTCACTGAGCTAATTTTAAGGAACTTTATTGCTTACGAGCAATCGTTCCCTCAAGATCATTATTACTTTACATCATATGCACATGCCATGGATAAGCTTATTGATAGTCAAGAGGATATTGCTAAGATGGTAGAATCAAAAGTCCTTGTCAACAACCTCGGCTCAAACCAAGAGGCTGCAGATATGATCAACAAGATATGCAAAAACACTTATTTGACAGATTTCTATTACTCCCAAGAGTTCAAACAAATGGATACGTACTGCAATGGTTATTGGCCCAAGAATATTGCACGACTGAGACGCGTATATTTCAGTAATCCATGGAGTATTATTGCACTACTTGCTGCATTCATTCTGTTTTGTCTTACCGTGACTCAGACCATTTTTACCATCAAGGCCGCATAATTGTATGCTCACTTTGAGCTGATGGAAGCAACCAATAAATTTGAGTGTCTGCTTTTCTTTATTCATTGTTCACAAAGTCACTTATTTTCCATGCTTGTATTGACATATTTAACTATCAATAAAATGTTTACATGTTTTCAGATTTTATAATTATTAGGTTACTGAATACTAGCAGGGTACCCGCGCGATGCAGCGGCGGGTACCCTGTGACTATATTTTGCGGCGATTAAATATTGTTCGATTACACTTTTTTTCTCTCTAGATATACTATACGATAAATCTGTTTCTTAATATTGCAAGTTGGATGGCGCCTGCGCGTTGCGATGGGATTTTTTTTGCTTTTTTTGATTTGCATTATTTTTGTGTAACAAAATTGATGCATCAATGTTTTTTGTTATTTTGTTATTAGTAGGATTTTACGTATTTGTATGATTTTAGTTGTGTTATCTGTTGTCTATATTTGTACATATATTTATTGTTTCCGATTTTTAGGTCGAGCTCGGGTTGTACAAAAATTGGTTTGTATTATTTTTAGGTAAAAAATATCCGTTTCTTGTACGTATTTGGTCTATATATAGTTTTTTTCATATGTATTATGTGCATAATGGCTGGATTTTTTTGGTTTTGTTTTGTGTTATTTTTATGTTACAAAATTTTGTGCATTCATTTTTTTTTTATCAAAAGTATATCCTAAATTTTCTATTGTATTTAATTTGGATTATATAAGTAATAATTGGCTGGGTATGTCATTTTTTTTTGTTACACTCTAAGTTTGTTTATTAATGCTTGCAAGCAATTTTTTTTCGGATTAAACCATGTATAGCCCAATAGAAGCAAAATTCATATAGTCCAACACATGCCAACAATTATTCCGGATTATAGCCCAGGAAGTAGAAAAGTATTACGAGTACAATAATATTTAGCATCATTCAACCCTAATTTCACATATACACTTTGCAGTTACAAACTCACCTTCTCTAAAATAAGCAGCCACACACAATTGACATCTCATTCCTTCTTTTGCAAATAAACATGCAAGCTCTACAATAACTCGTTCCTTTTAATTCAACAACCCACGATCGAACAAAGAATAATAATACACAAACCTCTGTTGTTGGTTTCTTTCTGGCACGAAACCGAGTACCACACACAAATGTGTCTCAGCTAAGGTCTCGTAATGAGGTATCCTAGACCTTTTGTAAAGGTCTCGGGTAAGGTTGTTTTTTAATGTTGTTCATTTTCTAAGGTCGATTATGGGTTGTTGAAATCTTTAAAGATCCGTTCTTGAAACGAAATAATAACCCTAGATCTTGTGTTCTTTTTGTATGTAAGAAATAGTGTTTTTATAGTTTGATTTGTGCTTTACATACTTGTATATTATGTTTTTTTATTTGTATTTGTAGACAAGAAAATGCTTCAACATCAAGAGTTTTGGAAGAAGACCATCTATTTAATTTGTCACGTTTTATTAAGACTATAGTTTAAGTATGTATTACTAAAGTTGTGTCGTTTATTTAGTTATTTGACAGTTAATTATGTTATGTCAGTTACTCCCAAACGTTATATTGGTTGGAGATAACTGTCAAGTATTATAGGGACATGTCGTTTAGGAAGAGTCATGATGTTTAACTTTGTATAAATGATGCGTGGGAATCGCAACAGGCTTTACCTCTCGAGGGATCTCGAGAAGCTTACAACCCCCACCAGGCAGTGTACCTGATCGTTGTAGTATAGTATAGTGACAAGTACCGGGGGATTGATCGTTCAGCTTAGGAATAGTGTCGCTAGGGTTAGAAAACCTAAATACTAGTTCTAAAGGTGAGGGATGATTATTTTTGTATTTTTATATTTTATGGAAAGCAAGTAAAATCTCGGGTTTTGGAAGAGTGGGCGGAATTAGTTGCTATTCAACTAACCCAAAACTAAGATGCAATCAAAATAAAATACTAAAAATGAAATTAAACTAATTATACTAAGGTTGTGAGCAGTAATTGGAGAAAATGTGTTTACTTAGACTTCACTACTCCCTAGATATCTTTTACACGTTAATTACTTGTTATAATTGTATGGATGACGGATTGTATTCCTTAATACCATTCATGGGGTGGCATACATAACTCCCCAATTCTATGAGCTCTTATCTCCTCCTACACCATGACCCAGCACAACTATAGGGATTGTAAACAGTGGCTCATGCATTAAATACAACCAATAAAGACCTAGTACGCCTCGGTTCATGTTTCTTAAGACGTTCAAGCATGTTACCATTTGGAGATCTGCCAGTTTTCTTAAGCCTAACATATAAAATCATTCATCCAAGACAAGAATAAACAAGTAATCAACACATAATCAACATCTAGGTTTCATTAGATCTAAGCAAACACAAAAGAGATCTAGCCTAGCATAATGGAATTGAGACAAGAACAAGATATAGACAACCAACACATAGACATATTGATTGAATTAGAAGAACACTTATCTCAATTACAATGCAAGGTATCAAGGGTTTGGAACCCTTGAAAAACCTGTAAAAGTTGCACCAAATTCGTCTTTAGGGTTTCTCCAAAACTTCTCCTTTTATGTGAAAAAACTAGAAAACTATATATAGGAAAATAGGGGTGACGGCGTCAAGAGCAAGGGTGTGACGTCGTCATCTCGCCGCCAAATACTTCCTCGGACGGCCTTGATCTACTTCTGACGCCCTGTGTGACGCCGTCATCAACTACGGTATTTTATTCTTGGGACTTTGACGCCGTCATGAGTTACTCTTGACGCCTTCATGTACTGTTCCCAGCATAGAAAACTGAGACTTTGTCGTTTTCTTCACTTTTATGCTCCAAAAACGTCCGAAATGGCTTCTTTTCCAGAATTCACTCTCCAAGTACCTAAAATCACAAAAGGAACGATTTAGGGCAATATTTGATCAAATAAAGTCGGATTCGGGCTTAAATGACCCCCTAAAAACGGATCATTTTTCGCCTCATCATATACCCTTACACTTGAGATTTGCTTGTCCTCAAGCAAATGCGCTTTTATTCTACTCAAAAGACAAGTTAGGGGTCATTTAACACTAACATAAAAGTAATTACAACAAATAATCGTTCCACTAAAGACCAATAGACAAGCTCGGAGGTCATACACAAGCACCTCACAAATAGTGTTTAGATACTCACATCTCTCGGGTGTAATAAAGTAATATAACATTATGGAAATGGAAGATATCTCTCACTACCTGTCATAGCAAAATAGATTACCATAGGCTTGGGAAAGGATCAAACCTCCACCACATGGCGTAAGCACCTAGGATAAACTATCAAAGAGGTCTTTTAAAGGGTTGTAACGTTAGGTATAGGGATATGAATTACACGGTTTTGTTGGATAAATGAAGTTTTACTGGTGGCGAGTTAACAATCTTGGTTAATTACATGTACAAGATGGCGTTGCTAAGCCAAGACTAGACTCGACTTAAGCTAACAAATGAGAAATAACAAAAACATAAAATGAACATAGAATGAAAAGGGATGGTAGTCCGTATGTTTTTTCTCTTTTTCCTTTTTCTATTTTTTTTCTTTTTCTTTTTCTTGATTTTTTCGATTTTTTTTTTTTTTTTTTTTTTTTTTTTTTTTTTTTTTTTTGCATACACTCTTACCCTATCATCCAAAATAATACATCATAGGGAATGAACATTCCCCTTACACTTGAATCTTTACATACTTTACATTAACTATTCTAATGACTCGAATTAAGAAAATCAAAACACTTGGAGCACTTTTAAGATTAACGCACATATGGGGGTAATAAATGATGTTCTTCCCCATTACTCCATAAAATAAGTACTTACCCATGAGTCCCAATCGTCCCAAAACAATATGTACAAGGATATGACTCGACTTAGCAACCATGTAATCAATTAGAAAGTTAACTTAGGGTTTAACAAATAACAATAATGCACTAAAAATGAGCGCATACACGGAAGGCTAAGGCGATTTGGGTGTACATTTAAGTGGGGTGTAACAAATTCTTCCTTTAAGTAAGATGCTTAAAGTTAGAAACGAAAAGATAGGCTCGGAGGGGTGTACTAAGGGTTTCGTGTACTAAAAATGAGTACAACGCTAAGGGTGTGGGAAAAATTAGTTGACTTAACTAGCCAAGTAATATAACTTAAATGGTCAAGTAATTATGATACGGGTTTAACACAAGGGTAATCCTAATGCCTCTTATCATGTAGTAAATCCTACTACACGAATGTAGTCTCACTAGCGGTCTCGGGATGCATCACTAACGCAAGTTCTAGAATCTAAATGCTACCGGTACACTCATAAGCACTAATAATGAATGCTTTTCCTATCAAATCTAAAGGCGAACCTCACATTTTTGGGTGGAAAATTTTTCTGAATATACGGTTATGTGCTAGTCATACAATCTCCTATCCATGAGACGCTTGCTATGGCTAAAGTTTCACTCCTAAATGTTGTAAAAAATTTTAAATTTGGCGCTAAAATTGCACTAACAAGTATTTCTCATAGTTTTATTACACATCTACCATCAAACAAAACAAACTCAAGCGAAAGTGCATATGTAAGGTATCATCTTTTTACCCTCCCCTTACACTTAAGATGAACATTGTCCCTAATGTTCAAGTAAAGAATGTAAAAGTGAAAAAGTAAAGAGAATGAAATCAAATACTCCCTTGATTCGCTCGGTATGGATTATAGGTTGGCCAGGTTAAATCTTCCTCAAAGAAAACGAACAATCAAAGCTTCCCTTCCAGAATATAAATCATCTCCTTGTCGAAAATAACCTGTAAATCCTGACAAAAAATAGACAAGACAACCTCGCGTAAAATCGGCGGCATCCTATATAAGTTTCTAAATCCTATAAAACAAGATAAGATATAATGCTTGTGGAATGAAGTTTGCAGATTTCCTGGAGATTATAAAACTTAATAATTCACAAAAACCATAAGACTCCGTTAGAAAAACAAAACCGGTAAAATTTCCAGATTTTAACTCCTGACGCCGTTAAGAGTAAACCCCTGACGCCGTCAGAATGGACCTGCAGAAATTCTTATGTTAAGTTTTCGGAAAATTTCTGGAAAAACTTGGTCCTACTTCCTGGAAAATCCTGCAAAACTTCATTATGACTCAATACAAGCATTTGACTCTAACAAATACGAATATACATGTTCATTTAATATTGTGGAGAATCATGATCGGGTTGTTTCTTAAAAACATATTTGGGGTTTCCCCTTACACTTATCTTTTGCAAAAATACTTTTAAGTTGGAGTTAAGACTAAGCCAAACAACATAGTAAAGTATTTCCACATTTTAATTGAGAAACATGATCAACCAACAATAAAAATAAAACATGCATACGGAAGCAAATAACAATCAAACAAATAAAATCACACAAAACATGGGTTGCCTCCCAAGAAGCGCTTTTCTTTATTTACGAGTCTTGTAGCTAGACTCAAGGTCATGGGTTACTACGTGACCTCATCATTGGTTCCACTCTCTAGGTCGTCTTCTAAACCAGTTTTGTATTCCGGACCTAGTTGCAAGCACTCTTTGTAGAAACCAAGCATCCTATTTCTAACATACTCTACTCCTCTGCGTCTATCCTCCTCATTCCTATAATAAGCTGCTTGCTTATGTTCCTTTTCAAAATTAGAGAGAAGGCGGTAGTGTTCGATCTTGTAGGGCATTTGATAAGCAACCTCATCATTCTCTTTCTTGAACCTAGCTATCCCTAAAGTCGGATCATAACTCATCCTAGTGGCCTCAAAAAATGGTTTTCCGAATACTATTTGGCTTAGGCAAGCATCTATCACCGGACGAGTGTCTTCCACTATCATAAAATCAATCTCATAGGTGAGATTCCCTATAATCACATGTAATCCCTTAACTCTTCCTACAAAATTACTTATCAGATTTTTACCGGACATCATCCTAAAATTGAGTCGCTTCTTCATCACCCAATTGTAATAGGTCCTAGTCATGATGTTCACGGGGGATCTAAGGTCGATGTAAGCTTTCCATATATGCATGTGCCCGATATTACATGGAATTTAATGTTAGAGGGGTCTCCCATTTTGATAAGGGGGTCGCCAAAGATATATGTTCTCTCGGGACTATCGAATAAATCCTTATGGTATTCCCGTTCTTCCTTGGTTGGCAACTTATCAAAGTATTCTTCTATAGGTTCTACCTCCTCTAATTCCTCATCCTTATTAACCTCAACTTCCCTACTCTCATCCTTACTATCGGCTTCTACTCTAACTTCATCCTTGTCACTCTCCTCTATCTCCTTATCTATCGGCTTAATGGTGACAACATTGACAAAATGGACATGTTTGGATGATGAGGGGTCCTTAATTTGGATTCCACTATTGGTGTCCCTAGTGTCCTTCCTAGGTGTGATTAATGTTTGGTTGTTGAGGGCTTTCAACAAGTTGTCAATCTTGTTGGTCATCTCCGTTTGTTGTTGGTTGAATTCGGTTTCAAACCTAGCTATGCGGGCTTCTTGAGATGCCATGAACTTTGACATTAATCCTTCAAGATTGTTGGTACTACCATAGTTGTTAGAAGGATTGTTGTTGAACGTACGGTTGGATGGTGGACCGTTTGGTTGGTAACGATTAGGCGGATTGGAAGAATTGGGTTGATTTTGTTTCCACCTAAGGTTTGGGTGATTTTTCCATGAGGGGTTGTATGAATCACCGTATGTGTTTGGCTCGGGCTTGAAAGTGTACCACTTATCTCCCGCTTCGTCGGTACGCGTTGATGCGTAGTCCGCAAAAGCTGTTCCGGGGAGTTCCACACAATCACGAGTGTCATGGGGACCACTACATAATTCGCATGAAGAAGTGATTTTGTTCACTTGGCTTGAATGCTTCGGAGCTTCGTAAGATTTCATGAGAAACTTGACTTGGTCCTCAAGTTCCATGATCCTACGGTCGGGAGTGCTAGAATTGTTCGAAGGCAAAGATATTGCCTTGACCATTTTGTTCAAATCACGGGGATCATTCCAACTTTCGTTGTCATAGAGAGCAAGATCTTCTATGAGTTCCCATGATTGTTCCGCACTAAGATCACGTAGCTTACCACCGGCCGATTGGTCAATGGTTCGCCTTGTGGAGATGTCGATATGGTCATAGAAGATTTGGACTTGGAGCCAAAGATCTATGCCATGATGAGGGACTTTTTGGAGTAAGTCCTTGAAATGAGTCCATGCTTCATAAAGAGATTCATTTTGACGTTGTTGGAACATCAAGATGTCATTCCTAAGCTTAGTAGTTCTCCCCGGTGGGAAAAATTGAGCAAGGAAACGAGTGGTGAGATCATCCCATGTGGTGATGGATCCCGCGGGTAAACGCTCAAGCCATTGACTAGCTTGATCCCGTAGAGAGAATTGGAATAGGCGTAATCGGGTTGTCTCTCTAGTTTCAACACCTAGGTCTATGGAATCTAAGATTTTGAGAAAGTCCTTAAGATGTTGGTTTGGATCTTTGGAACGAAGTCCGTGGAATGCACATCCGCTTTGCACCAACCGGATGGTGTCGGATCGCAAGGGGGTCACATTGTCTCCGGTGAGCTCAATGGTGTTTCGGTAGCCTTGGTGGCTAGGTCGGGAATACTCTCCTAAGGTTCGGGGCCTAAGGGGTTCTAATGGTGGGTTTTGTTGTGGTGGGATGACGGGTTCAAAGATGTTACCACCTTCCATGATGTCGGATGGTAAAGAGTTACGAACAAAGGCACGAAGAAACAAGATAGACTAAAGAAGACCTAAAAATAAAAAATAAAATCTTACTAGAAAGGAATCTAGCAAGTAGACCTAATAAAAAGAAATTCTAACCTAGACAATAACTATTCCCCGGGCTGCGGCGCCAAAAACTTGATGCGTGGGAATCGCAACAGGCTTTACCTCTCGAGGGATCTTGAGAAGCTTACAACCCCCACCAGGCAGTGTACCTGATCGTTGTAGTATAGTATAGTGACAAGTACCGGGGGATTGATCGTTCAGCTTAGGAATAGTGTCGCTAGGGTTAGAAAACCTAAATACTAGTTCTAAAGGTGAGGGATGATTATTTTTGTATTTTTATATTTTATGGAAAGCAAGTAAAATCTCGGGTTTTGGAAGAGTGGGCGGAATTAGTTGCTATTCAACTAACCCAAAACTAAGATGCAATCAAAATAAAATACTAAAAATGAAATTAAACTAATTATACTAAGGTTGTGAGCAGTAATTGGAGAAAATGTGTTTACTTAGACTTCACTACTCCCTAGATATCTTTTACACGTTAATTACTTGTTATAATTGTATGGATGACGGATTGTATTCCTTAATACCATTCATGGGGTGGCATACATAACTCCCCAATTCTATGAGCTCTTATCTCCTCCTACACCATGACCCAGCACAACTATAGGGATTGTAAACAGTGGCTCATGCATTAAATACAACCAATAAAGACCTAGTACGCCTCGGTTCATGTTTCTTAAGACGTTCAAGCATGTTACCATTTGGAGATCTGCCAGTTTTCTTAAGCCTAACATATAAAATCATTCATCCAAGACAAGAATAAACAAGTAATCAACACATAATCAACATCTAGGTTTCATTAGATCTAAGCAAACACAAAAGAGATCTAGCCTAGCATAATGGAATTGAGACAAGAACAAGATATAGACAACCAACACATAGACATATTGATTGAATTAGAAGAACACTTATCTCAATTACAATGCAAGGTATCAAGGGTTTGGAACCCTTGAAAAACCTGTAAAAGTTGCACCAAATTCGTCTTTAAGGTTTCTCCAAAACTTCTCCTTTTATGTGAAAAAACTAGAAAACTATATATAGGAAAATAGGGGTGACGGCGTCAAGAGCAAGGGTGTGACGTCGTCATCTCGCCGCCAAATACTTCCTCGGACGGCCTTGATCTACTTCTGACGCCCTGTGTGACGCCGTCATCAACTACGGTATTTTATTCTTGGGACTTTGACGCCGTCATGAGTTACTCTTGACGCTTTCATGTACTGTTCCCAGCATAGAAAACTGAGACTTTGCCGTTTTCTTCACTTTTATGCTCCAAAAACGTCCGAAATGGCTTCTTTTCCAGAATTCACTCTCCAAGTACCTAAAATCACAAAAGGAACGATTTAGGGCAATATTTGATCAAATAAAGTCGGATTCGGGCTTAAATGACCCCCTAAAAACGGATCATTTTTCACCTCATCAATAAATATGTTTTCAGAATGAAAACATATGTTTAACTCTTTCAATAAATAGAAGTCCGTATTATTGTTATCTTTGTATTCGATTTACTTTACTGCATATATTCATCATTCACAAAACCTCACACAAACAATGGTCAATTACAAACATATAATGAAACACAGAAATGTTGGCAACCATCCTGTGAAACAATGGTATCAGAGCTATGGCTCTCGACCATGGGATTTGCCAACATCATCCATCAATGGAGGATTTCACACTGGTAGATACCTTCTAAGAGAAACACCCAAACGACTTTACCAATGGAATACGAGAAAGACTAGTATTTCTCCCAAAGGAAAATAAATACTTTTGAAAGAAGTATTGGAGAACAAAGCATAAAATGAAGGCAAAATTGAAAAGAATCAGAGGGTTGAAAGGAAGAAAACCAAGAGAGAAAAGAATTCGAAGTGTTATATATGCAAAGAAAAGGGACATGCTTTCTGGGCATATGAAAGTAGAAAATGAATTGCTGTTGCAGAGTTGAATCAAGAAGCATTTACTACATCAAATGTTATTGATGAAGAAGCCAAATATCCAGAGACTGTACACGTTATTGGTGACTACATGGTAGAAGGGACGAATTTGAAAACATGGAACGAAATCTGGTATGTAAGTAACAAATACAAATTCCATCTATGCCCAAGAAGGAAACTCTTCAAGAAGATCAACTACAAATTCAAAATGATAGGCAAAGAAGAGACAGAAAGAAAATTTATATTTTCATATGGGATTGGGCATGTATCGATTGAAACTGGAAATGGAATAGTTGTGGTACCAAACGTGCAATACACACCAGAGGTTTCATTGAACATTCTTTGTCTTGATTTGTTGAAAGAACAAGGATACTTGGTGAACACTAAAGATAACAAGTGCAGTATCAAATACCTATTTGATGAAGGTTGGACAGAAGAGGAAGAGGAAGAGGGGACAAAACCAGATGATTTGGATAAAATTTGGGGACCAAAACATGTTATAGCAGATCATAACAGATATTTGGAGGGTTACTTTGATGTGACAACTGGCAAATTAGGGAGTTATTTTGAAAACCCGCATTACATTAAAGTTCGTTTATAAATTATATTTGGAATTTTACTCGTAACGAACTTGAAAAACGAATATTTTGGTTGATTATATCTAAAACTTTTATGGAATCGAATTTGGTTTATCGATATGATGAGAACTTATTTCGAGAATTTTATTGGCACTACGTTGACTCCGGCACTAGGAAAACCTAATAATTTGAAAATTTTAACTCGCGATTACTGTTGATTGAAATGTGGACGTATTTATTATTTGGATTAACGGAAAAATGTATCTAAGATGATTGATGGATATAGAAATTGATATGGGTGACATTTCATAATTTTCGTGACTAAAAACTTATATTATCGGGAGAGTGTAATAAAAATGTCACCGGGAACTCTTGTTTTGACACCCCATTTATAAAGACAGAAACTAGAGGGACCAGGTTGTAAAATTCGGTATATAACCCAAAACCTAACCCTATCTCCCACATATTATCTCCCTCACCTCATCTTCTCCCCTCTCTCTTGTGCCGCCGATTGTACTCACCACCACCATCACACCACCGCGCCACCCACCACACTGCCACCACCAAAACACACCCCATGATCTCCTCTTTCTTTTGAGCCATCACACGCGCCTTCAAACCCACAAAACATCACGAATCCATTTCATTCGAGACATATCTTGGTTGCTTCTTATAGATCTGTGAGTCCTGAGGAAATTTTAAGGTGAGTAGCATCGGTTTGGCACCATGTGTGCCCCGATGAGAGCTTAAATCCGTGAAAACATGGGTTTCTTTAACGGGGTTTTGATATAATCTTGTTGATACTAATGGGAAAGATTATTTTGTTAATAAAAACGTGGCTATAAATCCGTTTGGTATCCGGGTTTCTTGCTCTTGGTGGTTGTCGAGGTGAAACCGAGAGCTCCAAGCTCTCGGCTTGTGTTTCTCTTTAAGTTTTGTGTGGGATTTTAATTCTTGGTCTTGTGTTTTTGTCATCGAGGGAACTGGTGATGTATTTCTAAGATATGGTTGATTTTCGGCCAAGGAATTATAAGATGTTGAGGTTGTTTGGTTTTGACTCGATTGAGTCGTGTTTTTGGCCTGGTTGTTGCTGGTTTATGTCGCAACCCAGAAGGCCTTTTTGGCAGATTTTCAGTTGCTCATTTGAGCTTGTTGGGAGACCTCGTGGTCTTGGTTTCGAGTCTCTTGTGACTCATGTGTTTAGCCGAGACCCAAGTGGGTTGCAAGGCTCGGGTTTGGCTTGGTAAACCAACCCGGAACTAGCCTATTTTGATGTTTTTCCTTGATATGGTTTATATATGTCATTTGTATTATTGTAATGATATTTTGATGGGTCGAATACTTTGGTTTGGTCGAGACCATTGTGGTCTCGACAATGGGTATATTGTGATTATTGTGAAGTGTTGTCGATAAAGTGGTATGGGGACCGATTGTGAGACGGTCAAACTAGTGTGACGGAGATAGGTTAGTTGGGTGCCGTAGTCGGACCCTATTGTTGTAGCACGTGTTTTGAGTATTGTTGGACGGAGATTGATTACTTGATTTTGACTTGATTATTATTTCTATTTTGACTTGGACAATGAGCCGAGAGTGATGACTCGGACATGTGACCATTCCGTATGACTCGATAAATATTTATAATTAACGCAAATAATAAAACTCGTAATAATATTATTGGTAATATAAACGTTTATATAAATATATAGACGTGAATAACGTATATATAAGTATATAAATGCGTATATTAATAATAACAGGATCACGAGTAATATTATAAAAATAACGTGACTATAAATATTATACTATGAGAGTAGTGTAATATTATTGGGAACGTTATTATGATTAAATATTATGAATAACAAGGAAATCTTGACGTTGAATAAATATTAAATAAAATAATCTCTTTTAAATAATTAAGGAAAACTATCGAGTTATGCGGGGTCGTGGTCACTTGAGTTCAAGTGGATTATTATTTGTGACGTTTGTGTTGTCACGGATATATGACGATTAATACATTCACTTTCAATAACTACGTAACTTATTTAATCGACGGGTTAAATAAGAGCTAATTAGTTATTTAAATTGAGTATATTAATGGGCATCGTATCCTACGACGCCCATAGGTTGTGGTATGTGTACGAGAATAATAAATTACTAAGTATCCCGTGAGGTTGCCAAATTGACGAATTTGGTAAATTTAACGGCCTAATTAGAGAATTTATTAAACTTTGATATATACCATATAGTACTTTATGTGCAATGTGTGACCTAGGATTCGGGTATAATCTTAGAATGGTATATTAAGTAAATAAATATGGGGGATTACCAAATCGACGGATTTGATAAACTTCGATGATTATTTAAATGATATATTGGGCTAATATTAGACCTATAGATTGTTTTATCATCCTTTTCGTTGTGACTTCTTGGTTTGAGTTGTGTCGACCCACCACCCGTATGGATACCAAACGCCAAACTCCAAACTAATACGAAATGGATTTTCGGAAATAAAACGGATTCTCGTCCGGGTTTGGGAATATTTTGAATTTGAGGAAATGATTTCTGAACGAGTTAATATTGTTAGGTCGTGCCGAGTCCGTAGTTGCCGTCTTTTGAGTTATTATACGTCTTACCTCTATCGATTTCTTATTGCTGATTTCTGGACTTGAGGTGAGTCATAGCCCCACTTTTTCTTGAACTATGTTTTCAATACTTGGGGTGAGAAACGTGCAAATTATTTTATGTGGACTATTATCGCTTTTATATGCTTTCTAAACTTGCTATGCGTATGGACTAGGATGTATTGTCAGCTTTAGTCACATAGTTTTGTGTGTACTATTCAAGGTTGGCTTATTTGGTTATTGATGGATTGTCAGCTTTAGTCACATATATGTTGTGTGTACTATTCAAGGTTGACTTATTTGGTTATTGGTGGATTGTCAGCTTTAGTCACATATTTGTTGTGTGTACTATTCAAGGTTGGCTTATTTGGTTATTGGTGGATTGTCAGCTTTAGTTACATATTTGTTGTGTGTACTATTCAAGGTTGGCTTATTTGGACTGTCAGCTTTAGTCACATAGTTTTGTGTGTACTATTCAAGGTTGACTTATTTAGATACTATAGTGTGCACCTATAGGTTATTAATACTTCGGAGGTTATCCGAGTATTTATTGGTATTGCGGGGGTTACCCGAATATCTATGTTAGAACGGAGGGTATCCGTGTGTTATGTTGGAGCGGAGGGTATCCGCAGGCTTTTAGCGAATCCTTAGTCTAGCAAGCAAGCGTTTTGCGTATATGTCCACTATATTGTTAGATGAATTTAAACCTATGATCTCACCAGCGAAAGCTGACTTTTAGCACGTTTTCTCAGGAAATTAAGTGATGCTCTACGGATGCTTGGATTGGAGGCTTGGCAATGGCACCGGTTATGGATCTACTTTTCTAAAACTCTGATAAACTATTGTGGACCTACGTTTATTTCTTTTGGGCCTGACTCTGAATGAATGTTGGGATAAATGTAAACTTTAAAAACCCGTTTTGGCTGTGTTTTTCTTATGTTTACTTTATCTCGTTCCTTCATGACTTTGAATGGATACCAATCCCCGTAGCACCCTGAAAGCTTGTTGAGTCTTCCGCTGTATCGAACTTTGGGGGTGTTACATTTGAATCCTTGGATCCCACAGAAGAATGTTCCCTGGTTAAAGGCCTAGATGACTTGAACGTTGACAGAAATGATGAGCATGACTACATAGATGATGATTACATCAGTTGGAATGGTACACTTTATGCTTTAAAGGTTAATTCATTTAATAGATTCCTATCTTTCATGAATTTGCTTAAAAAAGATAGCATAGTGTTTAAAAATTGGGAAGTGCTCAGTGATGAGTGCTCAAACACTCATCATTTTTGGTCAAATCTAAACTGCAAAACATACAAAAACACTCAGTAATGCATCAAAATACTGAAAATATTTCAAAATTGTGTTTTATATGTTTTAGATGCAAAATGAGCAAAAACAGATGAAAAACGTATAAAATTTGCAAAATTGGCAATTTCAGTCCCCCAACTTTCATAAAATTACAAAACTAGTCCCTGGAAATTCAAAATATGGAAAATTATCACCAAAGGTCCTTTTACAATCATAAGTTGTCATATTTTGTCCTTTGGTGAAAAATTGGAAAAGTTTTGGAAAATTACAAAATAAGTCCCTGGAGTTTCAAACTTTGGCAGATTTGGTCCCTGGTGGGATAATTTTGAAAGAAAAATCATTTTTGGGTCCTTGGGAAGTTACAAAAATCACTTTTGATCCCTGGATGAAAAGTTTGAGGAATTTACATGTTTGGTCCCTGGACTTTTGAAACTTGACACATTTGGTCCCCGGGAATTTTAAAATTGGAAAATATCATTTATGGTTTTTGAATTGTGGAACTTGGTATATTTCACCCTTTTGAGTATCTTTGGGAAAGATGGCAATTTCAGCCCTCCATTTGCATAAATTACAAAAATTGGTCCTTGTGTTGTTTTGCCAAATAAACCAACCGGACCCTTGAAGTTATTAACACCACAACTAAAACCCAACATCACCCAGGCCCAATCCTTCCTTCCCAGCCCAACACCAACACCCTTAGCCCACCTCCCATCTCAAATATTACCCCCGTTTTTTATATATCCCAGTCAACACAAAAAGTCAACACCTCCACCTTCCCTTCCACTTGGTCTGCTACAACTCACCCAACACTCAACCCCCTCCTCCACCTCACTCAACCCATATCCTGTCCCCTCCACATCACCTATACCTCCAAATCCATTTAATGCCCTTGTAATCCTCCAAGCAATCCCCACAACTGCTTTTGACCTTTTGGCGCCAAAACAATATTTGAACAGCCATGATAATTTCAAGCCATCCAACGGCTGTAAAGTGATGGGAAAGAGAGAGAAGTGTCTGAGGATGTATAAAAGTAAAGAAAATAGAAGTTGGAGGCAGTAGTTAATGTAGCTTAGGATTAGTGTAATTTAGTTTTCAAGCTTTAGCTTAATTTCCAAAGTTGTTGTAGTTTTTTGCTCAGAATCCTTGTAATAAGTGTTGATTAGTGTTTCTAAAACTCATTTTACTCATCAAGTCAAGGTTTTCAGTTTGAATATCAAAATTTGCAATTTCAGTCTTAAATTTAATTTCTTGTTATATTATTGAAATTTGTTGTGCCCTGTGTGTATAGACTCAAAACACCCTCTGATAAGCTCATTAAGCTAGTTCATAGCTTTTGTGAACCTTATCTCAGTCCCAATATTCCATATCCTATATCCTATTGTGTTCCACTTACAAGTAAGTTTTCCAATTTAGTTGTCTGTGTTTAACCTTATTTCATCCTAAATATTGTAGTTATTGGCTTATTAGTATCTAATATTGTTTATTGAAGTCATCTAAGTATTTATGCATACCATAGTCCATGGTTTCACTTTGACTGTCTTAATTTAGCATACACTGCATCACTGTGCTATTGCTGTTCTTTGTGTAATTTTAATGTTTATCAAGCCTTAATAATAGTTTAGTAATAGGATCTCATCATTGGATTGGTTGTTGATGCCTTGAATCTTGTATTACATGTGATTCAGTTACTTAAGGTGGTGTTTGGTTTAATAGAATATCTTGTACTCAGGTCTGTTGTAGTTGTCATTTCTAGTCTACACAAGTTCCCTTAGGTCATTTTAGCTTAGATAAGTCATAAAAATCAGTAGGTGTTTGCTCAAAAGTCAAATTGATTCTTGATTGCCATTTCAGCTTAACTGTGAGGATTGTGGATTTGCATAGTCATCACTTTGGTTCATTAGTACTTAATACAGCTTAATTTAGTCTCAATAGGTCTTAGTATATCATAATCAGTGTGTAGTGATCATTAGAATCTCAAATAAGTCAAACTTGGGTGTTTCATTAAAAAGTCAAATATTGCATCTTAAGTATAATCTCAGAATTGCTAAGAATTGTTGTGAATTTTCTGTTAAGATCCAAGCCTTGAGCCTTTTACACAATGTACTCCACCACTTAAACTTTAGGAATCAGCAATCACCACATTTTTGTGATTTTTCTAGTGGGCTCCACAACCTCACAAACTTGGCTGCAGCCCACTGCAGTCCCCTGCTGCAGCTGCATATCAGCTCACCACCACCACTTGGTGGTGGTTTTCTGATCACCCCAGTGGTCCTTAGTCCTCAAACCTTGGTTCATTTCAACCCCCCCCCCCTGGTAGGCACCATGGTTTGACCATTGGTTTGACCCCAAGACCTGTGGACCCCACTTTAATCAAGCCCAAATCTCTGTCCCAGTTTCTGAGTCCATATAATAATCCAAGTGCTTATTTGTTAGCTTATAGCTTATTCTATGGTCCCCTAGTGATTTTTCTAGCTTATTCATGTTCTCTTAACTTGTTTGGACATGAATTATCCCTAGTGGGCCCCACCTAAGCTGATTTTAGCTTATTTTGCCCCTTGGTCAACAAAAGTCAACTGTTGACCCAAATAGCTTATACTTTGCTTATTTTTAAGTTCCACTAAAGTTGATTTTATAAAAAGTTCATGTTTTTAGTTGTAAAATAATTTTCTAAAATAAAAATCCAGAAAAAACAAAGTAATTTTAAGTGATAGTTTCAATTTAATTTAATTTAAATTTTATTTTTCATTTTTAGATTTTTATTAAGTACTTAGCTTTTTTATATTTTTCTTAAATTCATCTTATATTAAAGTATTTAAAATAATTTTCTCAGATTTTTATTTTGTTGTTTAGTATTTATTAGAATTAATCTTATTTTTATTAATAATTAAGTAATAATTAGTTTTAAATAACATAATTAGTTTTTATTAAGTGAAACCTAGTTTTTATATTTTTTATAGCTTTTTTATGTTATAAAACATTTTTAGAAATTTTATTAGAATTTTTACTGTTCATTTGCTATTTTTCTTAATTTAAAATAGTTTAATTAGGTAATTAATGTTTAATTAGTAATTAATTAATAGAAAATCCACAAAAGACAAAAATACATATTTTTAATTTTAAAACTTATTTTTAGTTATTTTATAATTTTAGAAATTTTATTTTCATTTTTCTAGTATTTAATTAATATTATATTGTATTTAAGTTATTTAAATATTAATAATAAGTAATTAATTAATATTAAATAATTAATTAGTGTAAAAATTAATTTTCTTTTTCTAAAAATTTTATTTTACCCTTAAGTTTGTAAAAAAGTCATTTTCACCCCCTGGGTGTTTTCATATTTCCGTTTTCACTTTTAATTTTGTACGCTTACATTTTATTTAAACGTAAACGTACGCGTTTTTAGATTTCAAGCGTTTTTAGGTATCTAACTTTCACGTAATCATCTTTATAGCTTATTTAAGCTATTTCTTCGCATATTCCTTAGCTTAATCACATACAAACCCATTCCCATCCAGATTCACCCGATCACGAAACCGTTTTATAACCATCCACACCTCGTCGAGACATAACGACCCGGGGAAACACTATACTTCCGCGGAGCATTGACTCTAGGCTGTTTGACCATCTTGACCACATCCGTGGTTGACTTTGGTTGACGGTTTAGCATCAATCACTCAGTAAGAAGTTTGTGGATATGTTAAAATGGTTTTATCTGGTGTATCTTAATTACAATTCATTGGATGAGATACCACCAAAGATTGGAGTGATAAAAATCAATTTGCTGGCCTTATATAAACAAGTGGATAACCTTGGAGGCTATGTGGCAGTCACATTAAGTAATAAGTGGGGAATGATTGCACAAATGCATGGTTTAACAACTGAGGATGGTGAAGCAACAAAAGATTGTTTTACCAAGTTCATTGACATGGTTCTGGTATACCAAGACACTGCCCAAGTATCATGGACAGAGAAAGCACAAGAAGAGAAGGGTGATAGCAGTAAGAATGCAGAAGAGATCAACCCATAAAGCTTTGAAGGTTCAATAGGTAGGACAGTCATGGATGGGTACACAGAAGATCATGAGAACCGACTTGGTGTTAAAGATGCAAGCACAGATGGAGAAGGATCAAGCAATGCAAGCAGCAATGACTTTGATGTCATTGTGTGAAGAAAAGAAAGAAGCAATCACAAAGAAAGAACCTTGATATTTAAGCATTAAGAGGGAGATGTAGACAAGATAATGCTTCAACATCAAGAGTTTTGGAAGAAGACCATCTATTTAATTTGTCACGTTTTATTAAGACTATAGTTTAAGTATGTATTACTAAAGTTGTGTCGTTTATTTAGTTATTTGACAGTTAATTATGTTATGTCAGTTACTCCCAAACGTTATATTGGTTGGAGATAACTGTCAAGTATTATAGGGACATGTCGTTTAGGAAGAGTCATGATGTTTAACTTTGTATAAATATATTTTCAGAATGAAAACATATGTTTAACTCTTTCAATCAATAGAAGTCCATATTATTGTTATCTTTGTATTCGATTTACTTTACTGCATATATTCATCATTCACAAAACCTCACACAAACAATGGTCAATTACAAACATATAATGAAACACAGAAATGTTGGCAACCATCCTGTGAAACAGTATTTGCTTAAAAATCTATTTAATTGAGGGTTGTACATTATGTTTAAGTAATTGTAATAATAGGTCTAGGGGTGTTTTAAATGCTATTTTATATATAATTGTAAGATTTTGGTCTCAATTTCGAGTTATGCTTGTTTTCATTGTACACAATGCTTTTTGGGTAAAAGGTCAACGACCCGGTAAATATATTACTCCAAAAAACATTTAAGTACAACGGATATGAGTGAATCTCATATCTCAGCCGGTTACATAGGCGAAAGGCTTACATAACAAGATACTACCTATTTTCTAGACAAGAAAACAAACCATTTAAAGACTCGGACAAAACTATAACCTACTTCCTATGACCTTGGAGATTAAAGCCATAAATGGCATTAAGAGCATCCAATTCCCCTGGAAGATCATAAATTTGCTTCGAGTAATCATCATAGTCATCCAACTCATCTTCACGCTCATGACCTCCACCAAAAAGATTTGCTGATTCGTCGAACGTGTTAAGAACCTCCTCCTCATCACTATCAGTAACCACAATATCACCCACCTTAGAGAATGGGTTAGCCCTCTTATTGGCAGATGCAGACGAAATAGGAACACCTTTATCATCCAAAAGGGTAGCTTTCCCATCGATAAGTAGCTTTTCAAGCTTACTAATTTTCTCAACTATAGGAGTAGAACCACCTTCCTTAGTTCCAATTAAATCACTCACAAGGGGTTCTTGTGATGTAGTACCAGTCTTAACCGACGCATCCTCATTAACTTCCATTGTACAGCCAGCATCCACATCCATGTTGGTGTCATCAGTAGGAATACCAAACGTATCCGTATCATCCATATTAAGAGCATCAAACTGGTTAGATGTAAAGATCGTTGTACCACTAGAACTAGCCACATCAGGAGTCTTCTTCTTATTGCCACCAACATTCTTGGGTTCAGGAGGAGTCTGTTTGGGTTGATACTGAAACTTCTTACCCACAACAGGTTTAGTAAACCCTCCTTTACCCGGAATTGTTTGTTTTCCTTTCTTCCTGTTATTGACAGTATTGAAACTATCATTAACAGGCTTAGTGGGCTGAACAGGAGGTATAACAACCTTAGGACAGTCAGTCAGAATATGACCAAATATCTTACACTTGTCACAACGAGGTGGTTGCCACTCGTATTCAACCCTTATCTTCTCAATAGTCGAACCCGAACCATCAAGTAACGGTATCTCAACAGTGAGGCTGTCCCGCAGCACCTCATCCGACTTCACTTCTATCATGCATCTGGCAAAACTACTACGGCCCCACGATTCCTTGCACATATTGCTTGTAAAAGCATCTAACCTTTTGGGCGTACCAATCAGTGTGGCTAGAAGACTGAGGCCATCATCAGAAAACATTGCAAGGGGGACATCATGGAATTTAACCCAAACAGGGATGTTAGTCAAATCCTCTTTAAGTAGGTTAGTGTTCAAAGTCAATGGTTTAAGAATAATAGGAACATTTCTGATCAACCAAGGACCGTTCTCAAGCACATCATCAACACCTTTCTTCGAATTGAACTTAAAGAAGAAGAACCCCTTTGCATTCATCATTACCTTTTGCACACCAAACTTAGCCCATGCATTGCGGACATAGTAATCAACAACAGGAAAAGCAAGGCGTTGGCCAAGGAAATAACCATAGAGAGTATTCTCAAACCTCGTGTTTACCTCTTCCACTACTTTCAATGGAACTGAAAGGTCAACATCATCCTTCTTTTTGCTACATTCCAACCTCCGAAAATTAGACACGTGTTTCAGAGGTTCATTAGAAGTAGCACCCGCATAAGAAACCGACTTCACTCCAGTACCACTAGTAATAGCAACCTTAGAAGCATTAAGACCAGCAGCTGTCGAATTAGAAGTTTGCCCAATACCACTCGAACTGTGCAAATCCGAAGAGGAAGCCATATTAGCAACAATCTCACATTGAATATTATTCATGGCTTCATCAAAATTATTATGCGCATTAGATAACAAGTGCTTCACAGTTTCAGCACTAGTAACCGGATCCAAGTCGTCACCATGTGATGTATCTTTCGTAAGTGGAATCGGCTCCACTTTCAGAATATCATCCATAGAACAATCAGGTGACTCATCCACGTTCAAACTAACACTACTAGGGCTCATCATTGAGGGTGAACTCAATTCACCAAAACTAGTAGTGGCCTTTTGAATATTACCAATTGAAACCGGCTCCACCTGGTCATGTCTGTTCCCACCCAAGTTCTTCTCAATCATCCCAGATGACAAATCAACACCCTCAACATTTATGTTATCTTTCCCATTAGGCTTAGCAGCAACTTTAGAATTCAAGAATCCCTTATTAATCATCTCCCTCATTACCCACGACCACTAATCCAGTACAAACAGCACGCATGCAATCAAGGAGAAAAATAAAAACCCTAATCGCTTAGGGTTTAGAGAAGAACGCACAATCACTAACCAATATCCATATTAATCGATCGACTGATAAAACAATTGAAACAATGAAGATTAAATATGTAGAAAACCGACTTAGGAATAAAGAAAAGGAGATGCGAACAGATCCCTAAAGTCGGCAGAAGACGATTTATGAAACCCTAAGAATCGTTAATCAAAAATCCACAAGATCCTAATGAATCAAAGTTTCAAATCCAATCAGAAACAACTAACAAAGAATGTTAAATCATAACTAAATCGAATTGAAGCAATGAATCGGTTAGGATTGGCATAATTGAGAAGAATCGATTTGGGATAGGGGGGTTAGAAAATCGCCAGAGAGGAGGGTCGGTTAGGGTTTTTTGTCCTCTTTGTGATGATGATCCTCTAACTTAAATCTAACAAATGTTTTGTACACAATGCTTTGTTTGTTGTAATTCTGAAAAATCCTTGCTTTAAATTGTTGTAAAAATTGCATAATTTTTTGTACATTTGAATTTTTTTGTGAGAGAGTCCTTTGTCTATTATATGTAGTATAGATACTGTTAAATGATGGTCTCTCCATTTTTTTTTTTTTTTTTTTTTTTTTTTTTTTTTTTTGGTTTTTTACATTTTCACAAATAATATCTATTTTTTTTTTTTTTTTTTTACATTTTCACAAATAATATCTAAAAAAAAAAGTCAATTTTAACGTCACATGCTCACAAGCCCAAAACACTACCAATTAAAAACACATACACACACACACACACACACACACACATATATATATATATATATATATATATATATATATATATATATATATATATATATATATATATATATATATATATATATATATATATATGCACATCATCTTCTCCAAAAATCCAAACACACACACCAAACTCCTTCTATTCTAAACATTTTTAAAAGAAAAAAAGAAAAAAAAAATACACACTTACACTTTGGCGACCGTCGATCGTGACCACGACCCATTTGGGCTTTTTGTCGACCAGCGACCAAGTATCCACACAAACGCCGACCGAGTTGACCGACGCCGACCGAGTCGGTCTCGGTTATTACTGCATGCAGCCTTACATCGCATGCATATGCATTCTTCAAAATTAAAATGCTTAAAATTTGAGTAATTTTAATGAATTGTTTACCTTTGATTATGAACTAGGCGAGTACCCGTGCATAGCATCGGAGTTTTTAGCGGCAGATAATTAGCGATTTGTGATATTGTGGTAAGTGTTTTGTGTAGTGTTCAAAATAGAACGTGAACCGATGAGAATGTAATTGCAAACGGTTGTACTATACGATAACTAAAGTCCATAAAAAAAATCCTAACATCTATCAAACAACATATAAAAACATTTAATGAAAATTGATTTTCCGAAACAGTTACTTCATGTGCAAATGTTACTGGAATTCATGATCAACCCAAAGTAGAATGTGACCTTGTCAAATGAATTATTCACAACGATTGTACTAATGTTTACTATTTATAATGAAAGTATTATTCATATATCGTCATTAGGGCTTTTACGAACCAAAAATATGTTCCATAAATAGATCATTCGTTTTTTTATCCACATGCATGTATTAGTAAATTTTCATTGAATCTCTGCACCAAAATAAAGTTAGCAACCTAATCATTTCTTTTGTTGTCCATCACCAAAGTAAAAACCTCACATGAATATAACAATGAAACGTGACGGCCATTGTACTAATGAAACGTGACTTCACAATTCGCAAACACTAAATATAACAAACACTGTTTGCATCAAATATAACAAACTAAAAGAATGAAAGAAAGATATATGTAATAATAAGAATCCATAAACATACCAATTCGCATATATGTTTGCATGATAGAAAAAGAAACTAAGTAAACCAATAAATTGTTTTTATTGTACAACAAGATGTTTTAACATAAATCAAAAACATAAATTTTATTTAAAATTCAAAATTCGGATCAAACGGGCAAATTCAAAATTCGGATCAAACGGGCACGGGCTGAATACGTACGTACTCAAACAGGCATGGGTCAAACTGGTCATCATTAGAAAGAGACATCAAATGACTAAAACTTTTTACAAGTAAAAAACTTTCCCCGAACATTTTATAACGTTTATATAAATTAATTTTTTTAATCCATACTCGTTACACACAACGAGCCTCAATTTTTTTAATTTACATTTATTCTTAATATATAGAAATTCGTAGGTCTTTAATATCCAACATTAAAAGTACTAATACTATAATGGTGTTATCTGTATGATATTATACTATAATATAATAGGCATTTTTGATATGACACAAATGACTAAGCTTAAACTCCTTATTAGTGGCTAATTATCATTTCTATTGGGCTAATATCACTTTTTCAACCAATAGAAATGAGAATTAGCCACATCAAAAATGCCTATTATATTATAGTATAATGCATGAGTTGTAAGAAAAAGCTAATTTTATTTTTAAAATAAAATATATATTTTAATTAGTTACTCCGCGTCTCATAATAATAGTCCATATTTCTTTTTTGGATGTCTCAAAATAATTATCCACTTTCCTTTTTAAGTAAAAACTAGAGAATCTAATGAGAGAATATTCTATTTGAATGGTTGAAAATAAAATGGTCTCACTTTTATTAAACTTTTTTTTTTTTTTTTTTTTTTTTTTGTCTCCTGCCAATAATTTTGAGACGAAAGGAGTATCATATTTCATTTTGAGTTGGTAATACTTCATTATATTTTTGAGCACTCATATTTGTTGATTATGTCATGAATAACACTTAGCTCGATTATAGGTTAAGATATAATACATCCACATAAAAATAATTCACTCGCTGAGGTGTCGGCATGTGATTTGTTTTCTGCGGGATGTAGATCCCACAAAAAAATCAATCACCCGCTGACACCTCAGCGAATGAATTTTTTTGTGGATACTTTTATGTAGGTGTAGCAAATTTCTAAAATATATAACATGGGAGGTCCATTTGAGCTCAAATGTATATGATTATTTTTTCCTTAACAAAGATTTCACCATTATTTTTTTAATAGAAATTTGCATTAGAAAAACTAAAGAGCATACAAATCACTCCTTGCAAACGAAGTTAGTTCTTGAGGAAAATAAACATCCCAACTAAACTTTGAAGTGGTAGAAAACGCATGACGAGCAACCCAATGAGCCACTTGATTCTGTTCTCGATTAACCCAAGAAAACGATAATCGCATATTATTTGCCCATAAGCGAATGTCTTCCACAAGAGCAGCTACATTCCAGGGTGGGGGCGTTTCACAAGATGATAAGAAGATAGCTTGTTGGGAGTCAGATTCCACAGTAGCATTAAACCATCCTCGATTAAATGCTAGTGAGCAAGCGTAGTGTAGCGCTAATATCTCGGCATGGAGAGGAGATATGGCATAGGACAACGTAAACAGATGAAAGAAATAGGGCTCTCCCATTGATTTGGGTGGCCCGGTGCGAAATCACGAATGAGGCCCCATAAATCACGAAAAGTTTAACTATTATGGAAAATAAAAAGTTATTTGATATTACGCAAGATATTAAAATTCAACTTTGATAATATTTAGTAAAGACACTAAAAATTCAAAATATTGTATACTTGAATATGTATAAAACTATAAATATTAATAGATGTATACTAAATTGGGGCCCCTATAATAAGGGGTCCTATACGGTTGCATTATTTGCACATGCTAATCGCCGCCACTAGAAAAAAACAAATGGTCCTGGTACACATCAATTATTTATGTCGGCATAAATTACACTGAATGAGGTCTACGCGATTTTTTTGTTTTAGATAGGCCACATTTACTTCATTTTATTTATTAATTTTCATGCATTATTTCACTTCTCTTAGACCACCCATTAAGAAGAAACTAAGATTGTTCATGTTCGTTTATATTTGTTCAATATGATATTAAACGAACATAAACGAACGAAGATACCTAAACGTAGACTAATAAACATTAAATTTTTAAACATAGACTTAAAAATGTGTTTTTATGTACATAAAAACACATTTTTAAGTAAACCAATTTTAAAGTGTATAAAAAAAATATACTATATACGAATATAAACGAAGGTTAACGAATGCATAATTGGACACTCACGAACATAAATGAATGAGTAAGGCTTTTGTTCATGTCCGTTCATAACTAAACGAACATAAATTATTGTCGTCTGAGATGAGGTTTTAAGTGCTGGTGATGATGCAGTAGGCATGGAAATATTGAAAGATGATGCAGGCAAAGCGATTCATAAGGCTCAACTCAGGGATCCATGACCGGACAAAAGGGTGCTTTAGCAAAGAGCAAGCCCAAGGTTCCAGCAAAGAGACATCAACTGTTTGCCAAGCGTTTTGGTCGGAAATAGCATCTAATATGAAAACTGGACCCCACCTGTAAAATGTTCAAAAACCTATAAACATTTCCTGTGTTCAAAAACATTGAGTTCATTATTTATGATCTAACAAATATTAGCACATTTATATCTGATTTGGGATGTTGTATGCATTAAGATAGACTTTGACACATTATCACCCGTTCGGCTCGTCTTTTGACCCGTTCACTTTTAGTGAGTTTTACTTAATTTGACCCGTTTGAGATAGTACAAAACAATCCAATTGACTTCTTTGTACAATTGTACGTTTTGAGTCAAAGTTGCAGCATTTATCTAGTAGAGCATAGAAGTATTGCCATGTAATGTGGTGTCATGGGACTTATGTAGCAGTAACCTAAAATTGTTCATTAAAGAGAAGACATTGTTTGTTCTTTCTCACGAGTCTTAACCGAAATCGGAAGCGTGTTTTGGAAGATATGACCGAAGACCTGTTTCGAAAGCTACTTATCTATCACAAAGAAAACTAATATCCTCGTATCTAATCATATACAAGTTCACTTTATTAATCTTCTTGATCCCTTAGCAGACATGTAAAGCGGCTTTGCATACTCAAAATGGCAATCAATGTGCTAATGATATGCTGTTTGGTGTTTAGTTTTATCAGCTTATGTTCTAATTATAGTGATTATGGCCATAAGGCCGTGACGTGTGTGGTGCAGCTTTTATTGAATTATTCGAGCTTAAGCCCAAAGGCCAAATCATAACGACTTGTGAAGCTGGCAATTCAACTTTGAGAATAGGCTAAGGTCGTCTAGTATGAGCTCGGATCAGTAATCTTCAAGCCATAGCCGCAGTCAAATAAGATAAAGCAATCTAGGAAGTAAGTAAACTCAATCAAGAATCTAGTACTTAAGCTAAAGTAGGACCTGTATTATACAAGAACTACCAGGCCCCCTAATTTATATCGTTCATTTGTGAGATAAAAAGTTTTCTTGGATTCCCGACATTTCAGTATCATCATTCAGAATGTTGAAAATGTCTATATAAGAACATATGGCATCACTCGTTCTTGCTTCATACAAGAGAGATGTGTGAGGGTGAAAATAGATTGAGCACTAGACAAAAGTTGAGCAGAGGGCTATGGTCACCAGAAGAAGACGAGAAACTTGTTAACTATATTATTACCTACGGCCGCTATAGTTGTTGGAGCTCCGTTCCTAATCTTGCCGGTGTTTCTCCCTATTTCACTCAGTAGGCTTAATCGATTAATCCTATAACCTCCTGAAAATTCTCTAAGAGGTCACTCCACAAAGAGTTTGTGATTCTGAACTGCAAACTAAACACTTGATACGCCATATGGCCTGCTTGCAGAAATCAAACACCAAATGATGCATGTGCACCTATATTTACGTTTTTATGCTAAGCAGGATTACAAGGATGCGGTAAAAGTTGCAGGTTACGATGGAATAATTATCTGTGATCAGGTTTAAAAAGAGGAAGCTTTTCGTTGCAAGAAACCGCACTCATATTCGAGCTACACAACATGTTAGGAAACAAGTATAAAAGACCACGAGCTACTTTACACGCAATTTCTTTGTATACTTTCGTTCAAGATATTTAATTTCTTTTGTTATGTGTTTAACAACAGATGGGCACAAATAGCAAGTTACTTACCAGGAAGAACCGATAGTGTTGTGAAAAACTTCTGGAACTCCAATACGAAAAAGAAACTTCTCTAGTTCCAAGTGCGCAAATAGTCAATGATCAAGAGCGTCGTGTTGATCAAGAAACGGAAAATGAAGTTGATCTTCTTCCTCTTCCACCATCATTCATTAAAGTATTTTTACCCTATACTTGATCAATATTGTGATCCAAATCATCTGATGACGCAAACTGGAAGCGAGAGCGACAGCATGAATTTGATCACTAATAGTCAACCAAATATTCAGTTCATAGGTCATAACTTCAACAGTATTTGAACTCTCAAACTTTGCATTGACAGTGATTCATGAACAAGCAACCCTGTCTTCGCATAGGTGGACTGTCTTGGCACATTTGGATCAAAGGTACCAGCTACGGTCACAAAAGAATAATACAGATCATAACTGACAGCATTGTTAACATAATTTACCACTTAGAGCAGTTAGGTCTACTGCTAACACACTAAAGAAAACGATTTTATGCTGTTTGTATACTTGAATATTAATAGATTTTGAACTGTGAAGTCAGATATCATAAGTTCGGATCACATATAGTGAGATAATTCAATACAAGTGGAAGTATGAAACAAACCAACGATTTCATATAGGATATTAACAAAAATACGAGCCTCGAAGAGTCTTGTGTAAGTGTACAAGTTAGTAGTATCATACAACAATACAACAAACTAAAACACTAAACATATAATTTTTAAAACCAACTACTCGTCATCTTCATCCTCTTCAAATTCTTCTTCTTCGTCATCATTGTCGGTTTCTTCTTCCACATCCTCGTTGATTCCTTCACCCACTTCCTCGTCATCAACTATGAAACCACCCAATGTTTCATCAGTTTCATCTTCATCTTCATCGTCATCATCTTCAACATCAACGTCCATCGCGGAACTCTTTGTAGTACTGGTACCACTTCTACTTGTACTCGCACCTTTTCTGTTTTTCTTTTGGTCTTTTGACCTAGTCTTATACTTGGGTTTTGGGTAAATTTTTAGTTTCTTCATCAATTCAGCGTCTTCCTCACTCTCACCCGTCCACACATCATCATCCTCGTCATCATTCGCTGCACCTTTCTTCCTCTTTCGTCTTTTTCCCTTTTTTGCTTGTTTATTACTAATTTCATCTTTGTCTTCATCACTGTCTTCTTTATGTTCTTCAAGAAACCAATCCCAACTCCATATGTCACGGATCATTTTCTTCGGGTAGTTATCAAACTCGTGTCCCATAACTACAAAACCAAACTCTGCAATTTACCATCAAAATAATAAATAAGCAGACATTTGTTTGGACCCATAACTGTAGATGGCTAGAAATTGGGGGTGTTAGGTCATGCATTTTAAAAGTGACTATATAAGGAGGCATTTAGACATCCATCTTCAGTAGCTATCACATCTCGACCCATTACTATGTATACTAAATAACAAAGTCCTTGAACTTCCATCTAAGAAGCGGTTATTACAATTTCAAAATGCAGTAAAATGAAACTGTCAATCGATTAATTATAGCTAAAGGTCAATACTTTCCAATTTATATCCACTTAAATATCTGATGTGCATCTTAATATGATCATTTTGACTTGAAATGCGAAAACCAGAATCACATCCGAACACCCTGTCATCTAAATTCTCAGCAACCAAAAACTTAAGCTAGGACTGTTCGATAACTGTAATGATATTTTCTAATACTTTGAAATCAAAATAAGTGAATCTAAACAAACATGTAAAAAACTAGTACTATAGTCGTTTTCAAGTTTTCCCATAAATCCCTGGATACTAAATACATGTCATTTTAGTCACTCTATTTCATTTATAAGTCATTAAAATTGGATATTTAAGCAGAAAAATCAACATTCTTTGATAAAAATAACACTTCTATTAGTGTTCAACATAGAAGTGTTTAAACAAAATCCAAAAGCTAACATTCGTTGCCAAGCACACATTATATTCTAAACGCTAAAAGCCTAAAAGGCACGTTATATGTTTGGAAAAGAGCATATAAGAGCGTTTAGCGTTTCTAATTAAAAGATCATGTGGCAACGAGAATTTATCTTTTGTAAACGCTACTTTTCATAGGCTACTTGAATATGCATTTACTTTAGCTTTTTCGTCATTTTACACACCGATACAACTATGTCACAAAACACTTACATAAAACATGCTAGCAACTAGTGCTAACTAATGTTCCTAGTTTTTCATCATTTTACACTTAATAAGTAAGTATACAGCTACGTTACCAAACACTTCTATAAAACAAACAAATACTCTAACACCTACTAGTAGCTAACCATGTAGTATAACTTAATTTCTAACTGCTAAATGCTGCTACAACTAACGGCCAATCCTAGTTTTGCCAAAAATACTCTCAACCCTAAAAGCTAAGCGCTAAACACTCCAAAAAGCTCGTCACCAAACACTAAATATTCTAAGGGGATGTTTGTTTCGGCTTATATAGCAGGCATATGGCTTATTTGGTTTTCGACTTATGTTTCATAAGCTCACCTTTTGCAGCTTATTTTGAAACTTTTGGCTTATATAAGCTTATCATGTCATAATAAGCTTATATAAGCGGAAAATTTTCTAAATACGCCACAAAAACTGAGCTTATGAAACATAAGCCGAAAACCACATAAGCAAGCCAGCTATATAAGCCGAACCAAACACCAACCAACATTTATTCATACAAAAATAAACCTTTAACAGGATCATCAAAATCTGAAACATCACCACCCCCAATCTCATCAAATTCATCCCCCAACAGATACTCTAACACCTACTAGTAGCTAACCATATATAACTTAATTGCTAACTGCTAAATTCTGCTACAGCTAACGGCTAATCCTAGTTTTGCCAAAAGATACTCTGAACGCTAAAAGCTCATCACCAAACACAAAATATACTAAGGAGGTGTTCGTTTCGGCTTATATAGCCGGCTTACGATTTATTTGATTTTCGGCTTATGTTTCATAAGGTCACCTTTTGTAGCTTATTTTGAAACTTAAGGTCACCTTTTGTAGCTTATTTTGAAACTTTTTGGCTTATTTAAGTTTATCATATCATAATAAGCTTATCCCCATACCCCGCCCCGACGGGATTGGGTATGTTATTTGTTTTATGTCATAACTCATAATCAACTTATATAAGCCGAAAAGTTTCAAAATTCGCCACAAAAACTGGGCTTATGCAACATAAGCTGAAAACCACATAAGCCATAAGCCATAAAACATAAGCCAGCTATATAAGCCGAAACAAACACCAACTAACATTTATTCATACAAAAACAAACCTTTAACAGGATCATCTACATCTGTAACATCACCACCCCCTAAACTTTCACTTTCACCCCCTAAACTTTCACCAATCTCACCAAATTCATCCCCCAACTCCATCTTCACATCCTCATCAATCTCCCTCACCTTAAACCACACAAAATCTTTACTCCCAACACAAAACTCATCACCCACTTTCATCTCCCCCTTTTCCCCCCTTTTATAAACCTTAATCTCATCTTTATCAAATTCATGAACCCAAAAGGGGTTTTTTCCATACACCACGAATTTCAAAATTCCTTTCTGGGTATTGTAATTCAATGTAATGTGATGGCGGGAGACTGTTTTGTCGGGTGTTTGGGAGAGTGATTTGCGGCCGAGTTGGATTGGGTTTTTTTGGAGGGTGATTTTGGAGCCATTTTTGGATTCCAGCTCCATTTTTGAAGTTTGACTTGTTTTTAAGTTTTGATTTGATGACACGTTTATAAGGGTGGTGGCAACGGTACCGCTGGGGCAGCGGTTTGCCTCCAAACCGCCGGGGAACACCGCCGCCACCCCAGCGGTTTGGTTCGGCGGTTTGGTTGGGCAGGGTTTTTCACCGACGCGGTTTGAATATTTGTATCCGTTGGTTTCATTAAATGGTGTTTACGTTGGGGAAGAGACAAAAAAAAAATGAACGTTGGGGTTTGGAACAAAAAAAAAGAGAAAAAAATTCCTATATATTGCAACTCAATTTCAAGTTGAGTACTCCATCTCCAATCTCACTCCATCTCTAAATCTGTATATCAAGTTTGCAACAAAAAATCAATTGTAGCATGGATCAAAGAAAATCTAGCTCAAGAGGTCGTGGTCGTGGCGTTCGTGGACAACATTTTCGTCCGAGAGTTGCAACTCAACAACACCCTCATTCGGCCTACTATCCTCAACCTCCACCACCGATTCAACCACAATTCTTTCAAGAACAATATTATGCACAACCTCCACCACCGTTGAATCCAAGTCAATATAACGTAATTATGACAAATGAGTTCAACCCGTTTGGTGACTACCGTGAAGGTCCTTCACATGGCGAGCATAGTGTTGAGCGCGAGCTACCTCTATATGATGATGATGATGAAGAGGTTGAGTTTGTCCCCGAAACGCAACAACAAACTCAAACCGGTATTAATTTCTATACGTCATAATTTTTTTTTATACGTTATTATTTTTTTTTTATATATGTTAATTTTTTTTTATACGTTATTATTATTTTTTGTATATGTTAATTTTTTTTTTGTACGTTATTATTTTTTTTTATACGTAAATTTTTTTTTATACGTTATTATTTTTTATATAGATGAAGATGTTCAAGTTATGAAAGTAAAAACTAAGGCGGATAAAGTGGCTTGGACGACGGCCCAAGAGGTTGCTTTGGCAAAAGCGTGGATATATGTGTCGACGTGTCCAAAAGTGGGGAATCAACAACGTAGAGATAAATTTTGGGAGAGAATTACCGAACACTACCATAAGAACGTGAAAGGTGTTACCCGATCTCATCATTCATTGAACACAAAGTGGACAACTATGAATGCCGCCATGGGTGTGTTTAACGGGCTATACATCCAACAAGTAATTTTTTAATACTTTTCGTAATTTATATTTTGTTAGTTTATATATTTTGTTAGTTTATATAATTGTGTTAATTTATATATTTTGTTAGTTTATATAATTGTGTTACTTTATATATTTTGTTAGTTTATATAATTGTGTTAATTTATAATTGTGTTAATTTATATATTTTGTTAGTTTATATAATTGTGTTAATTTATATACTTGTAGAAGCGTATTCGGGAGAGTGGATGTGACGATGTGGATGAGTTGAAAAATGCCTTGGCCGATTTTAATAAGAGAAATAAAGGCAAATCTTTTACTCATATTGATGCATGGGAGATTGTTAGGGGAGAACCGAAATGGTTGGAACAACCATGCTTTGTTCAAACATCTTCGGCATCTAATTCCGACAAACGAAGAAAGTCGTCGGAATCTACCTACTACGAGTCGGGAAGCAATGAGCATGTTGAAACTGTTATTCCCGATCTTAATGATGACACAACTCCAACAAGGAAAAGAAAAGGGAAAAAGATTGCTAGCGAGGCATCGACAAAGAATAGTGTTGTTGAACAATTCGAGGCCTACACGTCTAAAAAATCACAAATGTTGGAGGAGGAGATGGAAAAAAAACGTGCAAATGATGCATTGGCCGAAAAGTTGCTGGCGGCACAACTCGATAGTGTTAAAGAAAAGCAATTGTTTCGGGCCTTGAAGTTCTTTAACGAACCGCATGATAACATAACCAATCAGGCTGTGCGAGATTTCACTATTGCTAAAAAACGTCAGATCGCGGAGAAATATGGATGGCCTACGGATTTTTAGAATAATTATGTTTTTTTTTTTCAAGTATTGTGTAATTTTCTTTTTAAAGTATTATGTATTTTTATTTTAATTATTAATGAAATATTATGTTTTTATTAAATTATTTATTTATGAAAAAAAAAAAAAAAAAAATGGTGGTTTGGGAGGTATGAAAAAAGTATGGTTGCCACTAAAAAAGGGTTGGGAGGTATGAAAAAAGTGTGGGTGAGGTGGAATGATATTATTGGTTGGTTGGGAGGTATGAAATTTTTTGGGAGGTATGGTTGCCACCACCCTAGACATGGAGTTTATTATTATTATTATTATTATTATTATTATTTATTCCTAAGACAATCAATTACATTGTAGTAATGTTTTTATAATTAAAGTGGTATCAATTTTTTCATTTATTTGTCTTGCAAGTTTATGTTTGGAACAACCGAAAGAACCCGAAAACAAATGAACGTTATTTTAGCTTAAGTACATATATAATTGAGTAATGCCATTTTTTAAGAATTGAAAAAATCAAGCAACACAACAATCTAAATTAAAGCATGTTGTACATACCAATCAACCACGAAAGCAACAATTTAAGGAATACAAATACAAAAGTTAACAAAACTCTAACAATCATATAAGTGTGTATATTGTGATCCACATGTTAATTCAAAGGAGTATCATGCAGATAATCTACTACATCCCTCGGATAAGAAACACGACCAAATCATCAAAACATGTTGATTTCTTTTTGTACATCACTACCTCTTATGATTACCTTATTACTATATGTATCGGCACCTCCATCACTGAATTTATTTCGTTATGGTCAACCTTTTTCACATACATAGAAGATTTGTCTCTCCTTTCTCAATTCTTTTTAAAATTTCACAAACAAGAATTTGAAATGATGCATGCATATTCTAAAGCATGTTGTACAAGCACTTAAAACATAATTTTCAACAAATACATACTCTTCAAATTCATATTAAATGCCTATAAAACCATTTAGACACCAATTATCAATTTTATACTTTTTTTACCTGAAGAAATCAACTACATCAATAAAACATATACACGAAAACAAACCAAGAGAAACCTACGTAAAACTACAATGAAGTGTGTGGGCAACAATTACATATGTTATTGCTTATTATGCCGAGCTTATAAAATACACTAAAACAAAAGTCTTGTTTTTATGCTCAACCACATAAATACACTTTAAATGACCATGAGATTCAAAAAACTTAACGCTTATTAGGATTACGTACAACTGTGTGAAACTCGGCGTGTGAACACAGAATATAACTTAACCTTCACTTGTTCTAACATTGTCACGAAAAAAGGTTATTTCTAACCAAGGAATTTAACCTGTAGGAGTAATATGGATTATGTACAACTGATTGAAGCTAAGTGTGTGAACATTACATGTTGAGCTAGCTAACAAATGAACTACAAATCAATATTTAATGCAAATAGGAATTGACTAATATCGACTAACAACTACTTTTCTTGCTAAATTTAATTTGTTAGTTGAGCACGTGCATGACTCGCGACTATTTTGGATCATATCATATGTCTATATGTATGAGTCGACTAGGAGGTCGCAAGAGGGACCATGTATACAAATAAATGTGAATGTTGTGTGTTTGTACGTATGTTAATATGTATGAGTCGACTATACGTGAATATAGTACCCCACAGCATTTATTCTCAAAAACTTATCACAATGCATAAAATGTTAACGACCATTAAAATTTGGATGCAACCATTTTACCCTTTAGAGTTGGGCAGGTGGCAAGCTTTTATGGTGTCTTTTCGTCTATATCATATACAGTATACCCTTAATAAATGAAAAATATTGAATGACACCTTCAAACGTCATATTGCAAACGTCAGCTTTTCAATCCATTTAATATGTATAGTACCCCGCGACATTTATTTTGAAAAACTTGTCACGAAAAATGTTAACCACCATTAAAATTCGGATGTGACCATTCATACGGTTGGGCACATGGCAAGCTTTTATGGACTCATATACATTTCTTTCTTCATTTTTTTAAATATTTTACATTTTATATTTATATTATTCACAGATATAAGATCAAAATTCAAATTAAACAACACACCGTATATAAGTTTATCTATTTATACTCGCTATATCTCATCCAAAAACACCAGTATCAAAATCTACAAGTAGTTATACGACTTGCAAAACCTCAAAAACAGACAATGAGCAACAACAAGCAACAGGTAGAGCTGACCGACATCACAGCCCCCTTACTGGCAGCCACCCAAGGTACCGTCAGTTACATCCTACCTTTATTTTTTTTCATTTTCTTTAAATATAATATAATTTTGTCATTTTCTGCAGGTTATACTATGGAGGACCGTGATGCATCCACTAGTACTCCGATCATTGACGAGACTATAGACTTTCTTCTTAATTGTGCAGAAAGAGGAGAAAATCTTGGCAACCAACGTCCACCATCAATTTGCAAGGTTGCTAGAATTTTTAGAGAGCTTAACGAAAGTTCATCCACCATCAATTTGCCAGGATGATGGTTTTGGATGGTTGTTTCATACTTGAATTCTGTTTCAAGCATGATGAAGTAGATTTGTATTTTCCAAATAAGACGCAAGCCCTTCGTATTGCCATGGATCTGATGTTGCTAGAAAACCAAGTCCCTTTCTTTGTTCTTCAAGCTTTGTTTGACTGCTTGCCACCCTACATGGTTATGAGGGTTATGGGGAAAGTGTCTGTCACTCTTAGCCAAGTTCTCGATAAATATTTGGCACTCTACATTAAGCTATTCTGTTCTCTGTTGCCTGAAAAAATTTCAAGCACAGATGTTGACTCAGATTTGCCTGAAAAAATTTCAACCACAGATGTTGATTCAGATTCAACTCCTGCTCATGTTCTTGGCTATCTGCACAAATGCTACCAGCTTGTAGATGCCAAGTTATCGAATTCCCCTGAGGCATTCCACTCGATAGTAGAACTGGATAGATCTGGGATGAACTTTAAGCCTCACCAAGAGGATGAATGGTCAATGACCATTAAATTTCAATCATCTCTTTTTGCATGTTTACCCTGGTTTTGGAGTAAGCCTACTCTTCTAATGCCAACCCTGGTTATTCAGGATTCCACTGAGCTAATTTTAAGGAACTTTATTGCTTTCGAGCAATCGTTCCCTCACAATCATTACTACTTTACATCATATGCAGTTGCCATGGATATGCTTATTGATACTCAAGAGGATATCGCTAAACTGGTAGAATCAAAAGTCCTTGTCAACATACTCGGCTCAAACCAAGAGGCTGCAGATATGATCAACAAGATATGCAAAAACATTTGTGAAGATGATTTCTATTACAATCAAGAGTTCATACAAATGGATAAGTACTACAATGGTTTGTGGCCCAAGCATATTGCACGGCTGAGACGGGTATATTTCAGTAATCCATGGAGTATTGTTGCACTACTTGCTGCAATCATTCTGTTTTCTCTTACCGTGGTTCAGACCATTTTTACCATCAAGGCCGCATAATTGTATGCTTGCTTTGAGCTGATGGAAGCAACCGATAAATTTGAGTGTCTGCTTTTCTTTATGCATTGTTCACAAAGTCACTTATTTTCCATGCTTGTATTGACTTATTTAAGTATCAGTAAGTGCTTCAGTAAAATGTTTATATGTTTTCAGATTTTATAATTATTAGATTACTGAATATACTGTTAAATGATTGGATCAAAATAAAAAGTGTAGATTGGCAGGGACACCTCAACCCTACCCAGCAAAGGTTTGATGCCTGTGAAATACCTCCACCCAATACCCAACCATGCTTGCGGAACGGAATCGAACTTACGTCCTTTAGTTGGATCAAGACATCACATGGTTAGGCCCAGGCTTCTAAGGTAGCTGGTCACCCAACCCGGTACTACTCTCACCTAGGCTCGCTTAACTTAATAAGCTTTACCCAGTGGACCACAAAGCCCCATGATTATGCTGTTAAATGATGGTCTCCTCACATTTGGTTGAGGTGCTGTTTCAAATTATTATACACTATCTCAAAAACTCATAGCAGACTTAAACCGAGTGGTGTTAAATCTATAATTTATCTATCTACTACTTATATTGAAAAATGCATTCCTTAAATTTAAAATGCGTAAAATTTGATTAATAAAATTTGAGTGATGTTAGTTGGATCTTATACCTTTGATTAAGAATGGTAGCATCATCTACAATTATATTAATATTTAAATAGTATTATTTAATCTATAAACCTTTGTCATTTTTTGTTTTTAACTCATTAATTTTTTTCTCGCAATTACTACGAATTGAACCCATAATTTTTGCATCAAAGGTCAAACCAGAATCATGATTTAGCAAGTATAATTATTTGTCATTATACGTCGCTTTGCAGAGGTATTCGTCTAGTAATCTATAATACATATAAAGGGTGCACAATTTTTTTAAAAACTTTAAAAAATAAAAATGAGTAATGTGTTATACCTAAAATTTAAATATATATATATATATATATATATATATATATATATATATATATATATATATATATATATATATATATATATATCTGTGTGTGTGTGTGTGTAACTTTCTTACGAGAACCACTATTATCTGCAAGAACTGCGAGAATCAATATTGTCCAGAATTTAGTAAATTGATTTCATTTTATTTTATTTAGTTAATATCGTAGGGGCATTAAAGTAATTTACCATATATTTCATTAAACCTGATTTTCTACATTAAAGCTGATCTTTTTCAAATTAAAATTTTCCTATTAACAAGGAATTAATTCGGTTCAAATATAGATCATACAGTTTCATATTTTTTCCCAGTTTCTCTTTTTCATTCGTATTCAACAAACCCTAAATCAATTTAATCATCATATCAAACACACAATTATTTATATGGAACGAGATCAAGACAGGAACATTGGTATCTTTCCCATTTTTCTTTTTTCGACATTCATTACCCTTCTCACCTTTCATTCAATCACAACATCTTATAAATCATGTGTTCTCACCTTTCTGATCTGTCGCACTCGTTTGTGCCTTTGACTAAGTTACACCGTTAATTATTCATAAAGCATGAAGAGTTACCAGGTAATATTGACACATATTTTGCATTTTGATGGTTCTTGCAATAGATCTGATAATTAACACATAATAGATCGTGCAATATAAAAAAAAAATTAAAGCTTCTAACAGTTTGTTTATAAATATGGGGTTTTAAATATATTTTTTAGTTTTGAATCATTTGCTTGATAAAGGGTTGATTTGATTTTGGTTTAGTATAAAAAAGTTATAAAACTTCTAACAGTTTGTATGAATGGGTTGATTTTTGATTGATTTTTTTTATTCTGTTTCTTAATTTCCTTTTGTATTGTTGTATTATTATGAACATGCATGTTTTAAGTTTTGTTTTTGCTTTGGTAAAATGGTCGTTTGATATTATGTGCATGCATTTTAAACTGGCTACTTGGTTTGTATTTTTTGTAGATGCTATTGATGTCGATGTGTATGACATTGACTCAGAGTTTATTCCCACACCCAATGGGCACAAATATTGGGTTCCAAAAGTTACTAATAATGAGAAGCCTAAAAAGGTTTATATATTTGCAACTTTTGACGATGCTGATGATGAATATGATGAAGCTGGTGATTCTGTAGAACTTGATGAAGATGGCCAATCACATGAATCAGAAGATTTTGACCAATTTCATGAATCAGAAGATTTGAAGAAAGTGATGAAGAGGCGGACGACTAGTAGTTTTATAACAAATTAATATTCGCTTTATTAAAAATAAAATTACTTTACACATTTGGTAACTCTCTTTGTTGGTTCTTAGTACGTTATGTGTGTTTTACATTAAATTAATTTAGATTTAATACATTCGCAGTTATCTTTGTTGCAAATTTCTAAAATTCGTGTTTACCAAATAATTATGTTTTAATAAAACATGTATGTTTTGCTACATGCATGTTGTTTAAAAGAATTAAAAAAACAAAATCTAACATGTATGCTTTACCCATTTTTACGACAGTTATGTTTAGTTTCTTCTATAACATGCATGTTATTCAATTATTAGAACATATTTGTTTTTTGATTTTTTTTTAATTCCAAAAAAAAGTATTCTGATATAAAACATGGATGTTTCTACTCTCATTATTTTTCACATTGCCAATTTGTGCAATTTAAAATGATTTCACCCAAAACCTTAATGTATGTTACAAGTGAACTACATATCACCACCAAACATGCATGTTTTCAAAAACATGCATGTTATACACATCTAAAAATGATTGATTCTTAAAAGTGAACATCCATGTTCCAGCCAAACATAACTGTTTACAAAAAAAACACATTTGTTATACAACCTTTTTATTGATATATTATGTAAAAACAATAATACAAAAAATCAATGCCTTCCTTGTTACAATCAACGTACCTATAAACACTAAAACTACAATCTTTTGAAGTATAGTTTTCCCAAACAAAACATATACGCCACAAAAAAATATATATATATATACACACATAGCGTAACCCAAAACACAGCTATCTCCTTCCCTTTTGTCATGCCTCTTCTTATACATTCATCATCTATATCATCTTGTTCCATTCAGCACCAACAAAGTCATCATCTATATCATTTTGTTCAACATGAATCGTATTTTCTTCAACAATATCGAATTTTTCCACAGCTATCTCCTTCCCTTTTGTCATGCCTCTTCTCTTAGAACCTAATGTACGTAAATAATTAAAATAAATTAATAACAAACATCTAATACTCACATTTCAAAACACATATATTTCTATACTACTACACAACTCTGATACTAAAATAAATTGATAAGACAAATCTAATACCCCTTGTACTCACACCCAAACACCCCTGTTTCATTCGAATACCCACTTATTACAATAACTAATCTAAACACCCCTGCTACATCTTTTTGTTAAACACCAGGTAAGTAACATAACACATACCATTGCTTAATCACATCCAAACACCAATGTTACATTCAAATGGCCCGGTTCAATCACCCAGTAACTACCATAAAACATATGATTTTTTATTCACATATAAACACCCGTGTTTCAACTATTTTCATCATCCACATTCAAATACTCTATCTTAAGCACATCCAAACACCCATGTTACTACCTTGTACACTAACCATATACCATATATACTTTGAAACCCAGTTTCCAAACACCATATACTACAAACATTCATGTTATTCAATTATTAGAACATATCTGTTTTGATATTAGGATTATTAGAACATCATATACACTTTGAAACACAGTTTCCAAACACCATATACACCCAAACTAATGCTTCGATCCTTAATCATACAAATAATCCTAATATCAAAAAAAAAAAAAAAATAAATAAAATAAAAAAAAATAAATTATATAAAATAATAAGCAAAAAAAATTATAACAATACAGATAAACATAATGATAATTGTAACAACAATGATAGAATCAAACAATCGAACAATGATACTTGTAACAAGAAACGTAAAATAATCAAACAATCACAAACATAAATGATAATTGTAGCACGCATGCATTCACTTTCACCTATCGAACCATAAACAATCAACAATAACAATATAAAATATAGAAAATACAATCAAATATCATTGATGATCATACCTTGCATTGATCGTTTCGTTTTTTTGCAAAAAAAAAATGCCGATTGAAGAAGGATTTAGATTATTGCCGCTAGGAAAAGAATTGGGGTTTTAGGTTTGTATATGAAATTCGTGTGTGTTTTTATGAATAAATAATGAAGATCGGTGATGGTATTACTTGCAAGTTGCTGTGTGATCATTATATGGAGGAAATTTTGAAAAAAATCCCATTTTTTTAGCATACAGTTAATGAGAGTGTATAAACTAAAATGCCCTTTTTACTGTAACACCCCCAATTCATGGATGCAGCGGAATTCGAACTGGGTGTTACTTGACGGCACAATAGTCACAATAATAGAAAACGAACTCCAATTGAGTTGTTTTAAAAGATTTATCATTCAAATTATATAAATATCAGAGATTACAAAATGAGGTCCTAGATGGTTCCATGTTTACAATTTAAATGAGTTTTGAATGATAATATAATTTATAGCCCTCTTGAACATCCGTGCCCTTCCGTGCCATCCTTGATCGTCATGAACCTGAAATACATGCTTGAGAGGTCAACACAAAGGTTGAGTGAAATTCGTAGAGTTTAGTTAAATCGTTTGAACACAATATGTCGTAGTGTGAGCTATAGACACACACTCATAGTTAGAAAACAAAATCGTTATTTATTTCACTAAGCTCATGCAACCAAAACATTAACATCGAACCAACAAAATTGGCATTATAGAAGCCCTATCAAGGTACTTTTGCCATTATACCGCTAAATCTCAAATATAGTACATTTGTGTGAACTCATCGTTGTTCAACACAAATGGGATCCGTCAATCCCAATAGATCTATTCACAATATTCGCGCTCACTATAGGTAGTGACTAATGATTCATGATATAGGGACTTCGAACATGGCAATCGTTACTTAGTGACAATAAAACATAGTCGGGAAGCATACATTAGAAAGCATTGTGTTCGAGTAGAAAAATAATAGCATGTATTCCCCCCATGGGTTTGTAAAATAGTTAAACAATAGAAAGTGGGGCTACGAACTCACCTTAAGTAAGATAGCAAGTAATGAAGGTGATGGTTGGATCGTGTAGGTTTCTACGAGCAACCTATAATAGAATGTTGCGACTTAGGATCGGAGTGAAGAATATGAATAAGTGCCCATATAAATATCTTGCATTTAGTCCATGATGTGGTATGATGTATATTTGTAAGTCTTTGAAAGAAGAGATTTATGAACATGTATGTTTTGTATATCGTTTACTATCGTTCGGGCCGACATAATTCAGAAGTCATGTTAGTAAGCGTTCGAGGAGCCAGGACACTTTAATTCGTAAATCCACAACTCATCTCGACGGCTTACATAATGAACTCCTCACATGAGGTTCCCTACTATTGTAGTAGTTGATAAAATATATAGATATAAGTTTTGGTCCGAAAAGTTACATGTCCGATATTTGAATAAACTTAGGAAAGTTTATTAGTACATGAAGATTGTTATTAGGGGTAGTTTCATAAGTCTTGTATGACCATTTTTCCTTGTAATATCTCATGGTTCCTTTTTAAGTGAAGTAGATCCAAATTGCTTGTTCAAGTTCTCGCCAATTCCTTGTTTCATGTTTACGCCTATGTAAGTTGGTATGGTCATTTCGTCATGGCCTAGCCATGACCTTTGGTCCTTGTTCCAAGGTCATGAGACACAACCTTGGCTCTAGCCATAGTGGTGGTCTTGATTATAGGTCATAAGACCTCTTGTTCCTTTTAAAGTATAACCATAATATAGTGACTTGTATATATGTAAATAGCTGTTAAGAAACTGAGAAATATCTCACTCAGAAAGCGTTTTCAAGGCACGAGCCTCTTTGTTCCTGAACGAAAACGTGATTCCGGACAACTTTCGTGTTTTAACTTTTTGATGAATCGGACCAAAAATGCCTCTTTTTGCGTGTTTTAAGTTTCTGTAACAGAAAGTTTTGGCAGCTTTGCCGCAAAGTTTTGGTAACTTCAAATGGTCATAACTTTTGACTCGTATACTCGTTTTAGGTGGTTCAAATTGCTACGGTTTCCTTGTTAGGTCCTCTACTACAATATTTAATAATCCAATATCATATTTTTACCATTTTGATCAGGTCTTACCAAGAAAGTCACTAGCTTACTTGTTTTAGTAACTTATCTTAACAATCAATTATAACAACATGTTTTACTCATTTTTATACACCATGGACATGCATACAAGACATAATATAGCAAGAATAGTATGTAAATAACATGAACATGATATTTAACAAGAGATAAGTTAGGGTTTGCTTACAACTTTGGGCTTTCTAAGAAAGGAAGTAACTAGTAAGGATAGGACTTTGATAGACTTGCTTCAACCCACTTCACTTTCATGCAATCTTTCTACCCTTGTAATCTTGAAAGATGGATGATGAAGATTGAGGTGACTTGAGTGGATTAAAACTCAAGAGAAATCACCAAGTATATGAGGTTATGGAAGAGTTTTGGTGAATGATATTTTAACTAGGGTTTCTACCTTGAACTTGCATTTGATCCTTGCTAGAACTTTGAAGGAAATAAGCTAAGTGTGAAGTGGTTTTGGTGTTGGTGATGGACGGCAAACAAGGGGGAGGGGGGGCTTTTATAGTAGCTTGAGGAGGTTACATGCATGGACTAGTCAAAGCTTGCTAAGAAAGCTTTGACACATGTTAGCATCCAAGGACCATAAGCATGAGATTTAGACACACAAGGGTGTGACTCCCCCCTCCTAAGTCGGTTCAACATGGATAAGGGGGGTGAGGTGTGCCTTGGATGATAATATCTAGATATTTGGTTAGTTTTGACTCCGGGAAATGCCAACCGTAATTGATTAGGCCTCAAAACGTAAAACCGGGTGTCGTAAAATTATGAAACTTGAAAGTATTGATAAACATGTCCAAATGTTCCATAATAAAATATAAAATGGGTGATAGGTTCCATTTGGGTGGTAAAACCCTGTTAAAAACTGGAAACACGGGTCTAAAACGCGTAATACGTAAAATGTACGAATATTGCGTAAAATTGAGAAAAGTAAAATGTTACTTTTCTAATATGATATAAATGATTTAAAATGATTTATAATGTCTAGACTGGGCTCAGTCTAGTGTCGGTTGGTATTAAATGTCTTTTAGACATCAAACCGTAAGCCTAAAAATCAAGGAATGACTTATAAAATCAAGGAATGATTTTTGGTCAATGGAGGAGGGAAAAATATGTTGACTTTTTCTAATAAGTTGAAAACTCAAATCGTCTTAGAAACGCGGTGCAGGTATAGGCTAAGGTTACGGCTGAGTAAAAACGCTTAAAACTGAAAATTCCAGTTTTTCACGGCCGAGGTTTATTTTGGTCATGTTTTTCTCAGTCATGATTTATTCTCAAATAAATCATGAGTGTGTCAAACATTTTTCTGATACGGGGAAAATTAACGCGACCGAATTTCGTTGTGCGTAGAATTTCTGAATGACGTTTTACCCTAAAACGTGTAATCCCGTGTAATTCCTTAATAACTTTCACGAAAATGAGCTTATGAATGTCAAACTTTTAATTTGCCATGGAAATGATTTATCACTCGAGCCCAAGAAATAAAAAAATCAAATTTCGGGAAAATTTTCGGGAAAAATGAATAGTAAAAGTGAATAGTGAAATTTTCCGGGAATAGTAATTAACCTGAAAATGCGAATTGTTACAGTCTCTACCCCTTACGGGGAACTTCGTCCCGAAGTTCTGTGTGTGTTATATGTTGGAGTGGTGTCGATCAAGAGGTGTGGTTACTTATGAGAAGTTTGTTTCTAAGAAAACATACGGGTGACTGCTCCCAGCATAACATGATCCCTCCTGAATTAGACATAGGTGATCAGGCTATGTATAATTTAGGACCGATAATGTGATGTTCGGTTTAGTTACGTAGTATTCAATCTTGTAAGGCTGATGAGTTTGCTTGTGGTGTAACTAAGGATGATTTGAGCTTTAAAAGTGCATCAAGATCAGAAAGTGAGCTTGTGGGATTAAGGGTTGTGAAGATGATGATGGTGAGAAGGTTAAGAAGGTTTGTGTTCTTCATTTTGGTATGTTGAGATTTAGTGGTTTGTGATGAAAGTTGGAAATGAAGGCATGATATTGATTTATAGGGTGGTATCAACGAAGTGATTTTTCTAGGATGGTGGTAGAATATCTTGGAGTAAAATGATGTGAAACAATAAAGTGATAACAAATTAGCTTGAAGTAAAATTTGTTGAATGGTTTATAAGATAATTGAGTAAATCTCATAGAATGGTAACAGTCTGCTAAACAATCAAATTGGTTTGGAGATAGAAAGTACAATAGATGAGAATTATCACAAAGAGTTGTTTATTGAACAATAAATATTCTTAAGTCATAAAACTCCCATTACTAGGGATGACATACACGTAGTACAACATAGTGCATAAATAAACATGACTGCTAATTTCTAAACTTCATTGTTCTGCAGTGTTGTTGAGATTCTGATAAGCTCCTTCTCCTCTTATCATATATGCTCAATCTTGGTTTTCTTCGACTTGTTGACCTTGGTTTTGGGGACATCGGTTCTTGTAATGTCCACTTTCTCCACACCCGAAGCATATAACTATCGGTTGTGTGTTGCTACCGGTAGCTACAGCCTTGACTCTACAATCTCTGGCAAGGTGTCCAGTGTTTTGACAGTTGCGACACTTAGCTGGGCAAGGACCCGAGTGATGGAAGTTACACTTATTGCATAGTGGAGCATTCCCGGTATACCCTGCGCCTCTAGTTGGTGCAGCCACATAAGCCTTTGCGGCCTCTTGTCTTTTGTTTTGCTGGTTATGATGGTTGTTGTTTTGATTTTGGTGGTTGTTGTTGTTGTTGTTGTTGTTACTTCCATGGTTACCATCCCATGGTCGCTTGTTGTTGTTGTTCCTATTGTTATTGTTGTTACTGTAGTTGGAATTGTTGGGGTTATTGGTATTGCTGGCGTTGTTGGTGTTGTTGTTGGTGTTGAGGTTGTTTTGCTTTCGGGTTTCTATCATTCGTACCACTTGGTCCATGAGGCTGCGGGACATCCGCATAGCTTCATCAAGTTCCTTTGGATTTGCCGAAGTTACATTCCCTTGTATGCTTGATGTAAGTCCCCAGATATACCTTTCCAACAATTTTTCCTTTGTGGAAACCATTGTTGGACAAAGTATCCTCAATTCTTGGAATCGAAGATTGTAGGTTATGATATCATTTCCCTTAACCGTATGATCCCAGAATTCAACCTCCAACTTCTGTATTTCACTGCGAGGGCAGTACTCCTTGATCATCATCTTTTTTAGGTTATCCCACGAAATCTTATAGGCATTCTCAATGCCCATGGGTTGAGCAATTGAGTTCCACCATGACAATGCCTCATTCAACAGATTACTCGTGGCATACTGAACTTTATCATCCTCAGTACATTTACTGACCAAGAATACCGACTCCGCTTTTTCAAACCAGCGGGTTAGACCTACAGCTCCTTCAGTACCCTTGAATTTGATGGGTTCACATTTCAAGTAGGAAATGAACGAGCAACCCTTTGGTACTGTAGCAACATTGGTCACCGGAGGGGTAGTTGAGTTTGGTCCTCCAAGGTTAAGACTGGCAATTCTGGCAGCTTCGGCAGCTATAGCAGCTTCCGCAGCAGTGGCGGCTTCAGCGGCTGCTGCAGCATCAGCAGCACCAGCAGCTGTGGCGGCTTCGGCAGCTGCTGCAGCTACGGCTGCTCGTTCCATGATAAGTGCTGCATTGACACTGTCCTTTACGAGTTTGCAAATGGCAGCTTGCGTCATTGTTGGTGGTGTATTTTTCTTTGGCGCCATGATTCTATTGTTCAAAAGATACATTGTAATTAGAGAGTTGTGAGATGAGCACAATTTTTGATAAGAATGATAGGATGATAATGTTTGAAACTTAAAAGCATAACACATGATAGTATATAAAACAAGAGTTTTATTCGTACAACGTTGGTTGATTTACAAAATCGAAACCTATTACAAGCTTCTTCAAAATTTACTAACTGATACTTTCAGTTTAGTAATTACAACGTTTTTACTATCGCTAGTTATTACATAGATTTCGTAACATTTACTAACTGAGTCTAATCAGTTTAGTAGTACAAAAGTTAACTAGTATCATCACACTAGTCTATTGTGGGTGAGAAGGTCCGAGCAGCTCTGATTGATCGGCAACTTCTTGGTTTAGTGTGTCATAGAGGTACGAGTCGATGAAGTTTGAGAAGCTGTAGTTTTCATGTTGACTTTCTTGTTGGATCAATGGTGGTCGAGGTACGATCCATAATGAGTGATCCAAATCATCACATGTAGGGATATCAAAGGGAAGTGATAGTGGTGGTGGTAATGGCTCTAGTACATATTCGTATTCATTATCCTCCTCGGAGTCTGCCTCAACCCAATTTTGTTCAAAATAATTAGAAGTATTCGATGCAAAAATATTTGGCATTGGTTCATCCTCTTCTTCGTCGGTTGAATCTTCGAAAGGTTCTTCTTCGTCATCAGAAGCGAAGGCATTTACGAAGTCAAATCCGAACTCGGGTGAGGGTGGTAAGACTTGGAAGTTATTAGGTAGAGTGGGCACATAATCGGGAGAAGTGGGTACGCACATGATTTCTATAAGAAGAATTACAATGTTAAAATAATTTTATCGTTTATGGGGAGTGCTCAAAATATGGCAAGCATATATATAGCAATATACTAATATGTTTATGTAGCATAACATGCATAATAAGTCCATAATCGTCTGGAGGATGGAAGGCACGAAGAGCGGAAGGCTATAAAATGTTTTTGCTTGTGATTGTAGTTATAGTTTAGGTCTCAATTAGACCCGTTTCTCTATAACCATGGCTCTGATACCAATCTATAACACCCCCAATTCATGGATGCAGCGGAATTCGAACTGGGTGTTACTTGACTGCACAATAGTCACAATAATAGAAAACAAACTCCAATTGAGTTGTTTTAAAAGATTTATCATTCAAATTATATAAATATCAGAGATTACAAAATGAGGTCCTAGATGGTTCCATGTTTACAATTTAAATGAGTTTTGAATGATAATATAATTTATAGCCCTCTTGAACATCCGTGCCCTTCCGTGACATCCTTGATCGTCATGAACCTGAAATACATGCTTGAGAGGTCAACACAAAGGTTGAGTGAAATTCGTAGAGTTTAGTTAAATCGTTTGAACACAATATGTCGTAGTGTGAGCTATAGACTCACACTCATAGTTAGAAAACAAAATCGTTATTTATTTCACTAAGCTCATGCAACCAAAACATTAACATCGAACCAACAAAATTGGCATTATAGAAGCCCTATCAAGGTACTTTTGCCATTATACCGCTAAATCTCAAATATAGTGCATTTGTGTGAACTCATCGTTGTTCAACACAAATGGGATCCGTCAATCCCAATAGATCTATTCACAATATTCGCGCTCACTATAGGTAGTGACTAATGGTTCATGATATAGGGACTACGAACATGGCAATCGTTACTTAGTGACAATAAAACATAGTCGGGAAGCATACATTAGAAAGCATTGTGTTCGAGTAGAAAAATAATAGCATGTATTCCCCCCATGGGTTTGTAAAATAGTTAAACAATAGAAAGTGGGGCTACGAACTCACCTTAAGTAAGATAGCAAGTAATGAAGGTGATGGTTGGATCGTGTAGGTTTCTACGAGCAACCTATAATAGAATGTTGCGACTTAGGATCGGAGTGAAGAATATGAATAAGTGCCCATATAAATATCTTGCATTTAGTCCATGATGTGGTATGATGTATATTTGTAAGTCTTTGAAAGAAGAGATTTATGAACATGTATGTTTTGTATATCGTTTACTACCGTTCGGGCCGACATAATTCAGAAGTCATGTTAGTAAGCGTTCGAGGAGCCAGGACACTTTAATTCGTAAATCCACAACTCATCTCAACGGCTTACATAATGAACTCCTCACATGAGGCTCCCTACTATTGTAGTAGTTGATAAAATATATAGATATAAGTTTTGGTCCGAAAAGTTACATGTCCGATATTTGAATAAACTTAGGAAAGTTTATTAGTACATGAAGATTGTTATTAGGGGTAGTTTCATAAGTCTTGTATGACCATTTTTCCTTGTAATATCTCATGGTTCCTTTTTAAGTGAAGTAGATCCAAATTGCTTGTTCAAGTTCTCGCCAATTCCTTGTTTCATGTTTACGCCTATGTAAGTTGGTATGGTCATTTCGTCATGGCCTAGCCATGACCTTTCGTCCTTGTTCCAAGGTCATGAGACACAACCTTGGCTCTAGCCATAGTGGTGGTCTTGATTATAGGTCATAAGACCTCTTGTTCCTTTTAAAGTATAACCATAATATAGTGACTTGTATATATGTAAATAGCTGTTAAGAAACTGAGAAATATCTCACTCAGAAAGCGTTTTCAAGGCTCGAGCCTCTTTGTTCCTGAACGAAAACGTGATTCCGGACAACTTTCGTGTTTTAACTTTTTGATGAATCGGACCAAAAATGCCTCTTTTTGCGTGTTTTAAGTTTCTGTAACAGAAAGTTTTGGCAGCTTTGCCGCAAAGTTTTGGTAACTTCAAATGGTCATAACTTTTGACTCGTATACTCGTTTTAGGTGGTTCAAATTGCTACGGTTTCCTTTTTAGGTCCTCTACTACAATATTTAATAATCCAATATCATATTTTTACCATTTTGATCAGGTCTTACCAAGAAAGTCACTAGCTTACTTGTTTTAGTAACTTATCTTAACAATCAATTATAACAACATGTTTTACTCATTTTTATACATCATGGACATGCATACAAGACATAATATAGCAAGAATAGTATGTAAATAACATGAACATGATATTTAACAAGAGGTAAGTTAGGGTTTGCTTACAACTTTGGGCTTTCTAAGAAAGGAAGTAACTAGTAAGGATAGGACTTTGATAGACTTGCTTCAACCCACTTCACTTTCATGCAATCTTTCTACCCTTGTAATCTTGAAAGATGGATGATGAAGATTGAGGTGACTTGAGTGGATTAAAACTCAAGAGAAATCACCAAGTATATGAGGTTATGGAAGAGTTTTGGTGAATGATATTTTAACTAGGGTTTCTACCTTGAACTTGCACTTGATCCTTGCTAGAACTTTGAAGGAAATAAGCTAAGTGTGAAGTGGTTTTGGTGTTGGTGATGGACGGCAAACAAGGGGGAGGGGGGGGGGGGGCTTTTATAGTAGCTTGAGGAGGTTACATGCATGGACTAGTCAAAGCTTGCTAAGAAAGCTTTGACACATGTTAGCATCCAAGGACCATAAGCATGAGATTTAGACACACAAGGGTGTGACTCCCCCCCCCCCCCTAAGTCGGTTCAACATGGATAAGGGGGGTGAGGTGTGCCTTGGATGATAATATCTAGATATTTGGTTAGTTTTGACTCCGGGAAATGCCAACCGTAATTGATTAGGCCTCAAAACGTAAAACCGGGTGTCGTAAAATTATGAAACTTGAAAGTATTGATAAACATGTCCAAATGTTCCATAATAAAATATAAAATGGGTGATAGGTTCCATTTGGGTGGTAAAACCCTGTTAAAAACTGGAAACATGGGTCTAAAACGCGTAATACGTAAAATGTACGAATATTGCGTAAAATTGAGAAAAGTAAAATGTTACTTTTCTAATATGATATAAATGATTTAAAATGATTTATAATGTCTAGACTGGGCTCAGTCTAGTGTCGGTTGGTATTAAATGTCTTTTAGACATCAAACCGTAAGCCTAAAAATCAAGGAATGACTTATAAAATCAAGGAATGATTTTTGGTCAATGGAGGAGGGAAAAATATGTTGACTTTTTCTAATAAGTTGAAAACTCAAATCGTCTTAGAAACGCGGTGCAGGTATAGGCTAAGGTTACGGCTGAGTAAAAACGCTTAAAACTGAAAATTCCAGTTTTTCACGGCCGAGGTTTATTTTGGTCATGTTTTTCTCAGTCATGATTTATTCTCAAATAAATCATGAGTGTGTCAAACATTTTTCTGATACGGGGAAAATTAACGCGACCGAATTTCGTTGTGCGTAGAATTTCTGAATGACGTTTTACCCTAAAACGTGTAATCCCGTGTAATTCCTTAATAACTTTCACGAAAATGAGCTTATGAATGTCAAACTTTTAATTTGCCATGGAAATGATTTATCACTCGAGCCCAAGAAATAAAAAAATCAAATTTCGGGAAAATTTTCGGGAAAAATGAATAGTAAAAGTGAATAGTGAAATTTTCCGGGAATAGTAATTAACCTGAAAATGCGAATTGTTACATTTACCCTTTTCATTAATGTTTTCAGGAAAATGAGGTTTCAATTAATCACAAAAATGCCATTTTGCATTAAAATGTTGCACACTCTCCTTTATTAGTAGTACATAAGTGGTTCTCTCAGTTCTTGCAGATAATATGGTTCTCGTAAAAAAGTGCCCTATAACCGATAACTGTGATGCACTAAAAAATATTGGCGAGAAAAAAAAAATTTGCGGGGGGGGGGGAGCTGACATGTGTCATATGATGTGGCATAGGGGTGACACATGTCGCCCTCACAATCCTTCCTACACTTTTTATTATAAGACTCTTTTTATTTTAATCCATACCTATATATATATATATATATATATATATATATATATATATATATATATATATTATTTCAACTAGATATAATATATCAGTTGTAAAAAAAAGCTATTTTTTTTAAAAATAAAATAAATATTTTAAGTAGTTGTCATATTTCATTTTGAGTTGGTAATACTTCATTATATTTTTGAGCACTCGTATTTGTTCATTATGTCATGAGTAACACTCAGCTCGATTTATAGGTTAAGATATAGTAACATGGAAGGTCATTTGAATTAAAAAAGTATACGATTTTTTTTTCCTTAACAAAGATTTGACCATTAAAATCAACGTAAATAGATGAAAGAAACAACTGGTCCTGTTACACATCAATTAGGGCCCGTTTGGAGTCACTATCAAGAAATGGAATCCTTCACAAATGAAATTGTTTGGTTCATTATTGGTTTCGAAATTGGGTAACAAATTTGTCAGAAACCCATAAATCCAATCGGCAGCAAATAGGTGGGATTCTCTCATATCTAGTGATCTTTTTTGTCCTTTTCTTTCTTTTTCTATTTTCTCTTTAATTTTTAATCTGTTTTTTCTCTCTCCTAATATTTTAATAATATTTTATATCTAAAAATTATTATTAAATATATTAAGAAAATATATAATATCTCTCTCTTCATTTAATTCATACCCATTGTCATTCTACCCCATACCAAAACCGATACCCATTGTCATTCCTAGTAACAAACCAAACGGGCCCTTATTTATGTCGGCCTACATTACACTGAATGAGGTCCACTCGTTTTTTCGGTTTTAGGTAGGCCACACGATTTTTTTGTTTTAGTCTTTTAGATATAGGCCACATTTACTTCATTTTATTTATTAATTTTCATGCATTATTTCACTTCCCTTAGACCATCCCAATTTAGGGCTGTAAATAAATTTGGTTAGCATAGGCTCGATTTTTTCATGTTCGCTTGATTAATTTTAATCGGACAAATAAACGAACATTTTTATTTAAATAGACGAATTTTCTTGTTCATGTTCGTTTATTAAGAAAGTAATATTGTTTATGTTCGTTCAAATAAGATAAACGAACATAAACGAACGAAGATACATAAACGTAGACTAATTAACATTAAATTTTTAAAAATAAACTTATAAATGTGTTTTCAAGTGTTGTTTTGTTTAAGTAAACCAATTCTAAAGTTTATAAAAAATATACTGTATACGAATATAAATGAAGGTTAACGAATGCATAATTGGACACTCACGAACATAAATGAACGAGTAAGACTTTTGTTCATGTCTTATTGATGAGGTTTTAAGTGCTGGTGATGATGCAGTAGGAATGGAAATATTGAAAGATGATGCAGACAGCAAAGCACTTCATAAGGCTCAACTCAAGGGATCCATGACCGGACAAAAGGGCGCTTTAGCAAAGAGCAAGCCAAGGTTCCAGCAAAGAGACATCAACTGTTTGCTTAGCGTTTTAGTGGGAAATAGCATCTAATATGAAAACTGGACCCCACCTGTAAAATGTTCAAAAACCTATAAACATTTCCTGTGTTCAAAAACATTGAGTTCATTATTTATGATCTAACTAATATTAGCACATTTATATATGATTTGGGATGTTGTATGTGTTAAGATAGACTTTGACACATTATCACCCTTTCGGCTCGTCATTTGACCCGTTCACTTTTAGCGAGTTTTACTTAATTTGACCCGTTTGAGATAGTACAAAACAATCCAAATCGACTTCTTTGTACAATTGTACGTTTTGAGTCAAAGTTGCAGCATTTATCTAGTAGAGCATATATAGAAGTACTGCCATGTAGTGTGGTGTCATGGACATTGTTTGTTCTTTCTCGTGAGCCTTAACCAAAATCGGAAGCGTGTTTTGGAAGATATGACCGAAGACCTGTTTCGAAAGCTACTTATCTATCACAAAGAAATATATCCTTGTATCTAATCATATACAAGTTCGCTTTATTAATCTTCTTGATCCCTTAGCAGACTTGTAAAGCGGCTTTGCATACTCAAAATGACAATCAATATGCTAATGATATGCTGTTTGGTGTTTAGTTTTATCAGCTTATGTTCTAATTATAGTGATTATGGTCATAAGGCCGTGACGTGTGTGGTGTAGCTTTTATTGAATTATTCGAGATTAAGCCCAAATCATAACGACTTGTGAAGCTGGCGATTCAAATTTGAGAATAGGCTAAGGTCGTCTAGTATGAGCTCGGATTAGTTATCTTCAAGCCATAGCCGCAGTCAAATAAGATAAAGCAATCTAGGAAGTAAGTAAACTCAATCAAGAATCTAGTACTAAAGATAAAGTAGGACCCGTATTATACAAGAACTACCAGGCCCCCTAATTTATATCGTTCATTTGTTGGATTCCTGACATTTCATTATCATCATTCAGAATGTTGAAAATGTCTATATAAGAACATATGGCATCACTCGTTCTTGATTCATACAAGAGAGATGTGTGAGGGAGAAAATAGATTGAGCACTAGACAAAAGTTGAAGAGAGGGTCACCAGAAGAAGACGAGAAACTCGTTAACTATATTATTGCCTATGGCCGCCATGGTTGTGGGAGCTCCGTTCCTAATCTTGCCGGTATTTCTCCTTATTTCACTCATTATGCATAATCGAGTAATCCTATAACCTCCTAAAAATCCTCTAAGAGGTCACTCCACAAAGACTTAGTGATTCCGAAGCTGCAAACCAAACACTTGATATGCCATATGACCCGATTGCAAAAATCAAACACCAAATGATGCATGTACACCATCCATATCTGCAAAACTTATTATTAATATATTTACGTTTTTATGCTAAGCAGGATTACAAAGATGCGGCAAAAGTTGCAGGTTACAAACTTACAATGGAATAATTATCTGCGACCAGGTTTAAAAAGAGGAAGATTTTCGTTGCAAGAAGCCGCACTCATAATCGAGCTACACAATATGTTAGGAAACAAGTATAAAAGATCACGAGATACTTTACACGCAATTTCTTTGTATATTTTCCTTAAAGATGTTTAATTTCTTTTGTTATTTTGTTTAACAATAGGTGGGCACAAATAGCAAGTTACTTACCAGGAAGAACCGATAGTGCTGTAAAAAACTTCTGGAACTCCAATACGAAAAAGAAGCTTCTTCAGTTCCACCTGCAAACGGTCACTGAACAAGGTTGTCGTGTTGATGCACCATTGCCATTGGTCAAACATGATCAAGAAACGGAAAATGAAGTTGAGCTTCCTCCTCTTCCACCATCATTCATGAGAGAGTATTTTGACCCGATATTTGATCAAAATTGGGATCTGAATCATCTGATAACGCAAACTGAAAGCGAGAGCGACAACATGAATTTGATCACTAATAGTCAACCAAATATTCAGTTCATAGGTCATAACTTTAACAGTATTTGAACTCTCAAACTATTATTGACAGTGATTCATGAACATACTACAAAACAATATTTCTCAATAATAGAATAAATCCATGCTCCAAATTTTTTGATCGAACTTTTTATGCAAAGATGAGACACCTAAACTAAACAAGAAAAAGGAAATCATAATAACACTACTAATAACTTTTTTGTTAATTTACTGTATGTATAATTGAATATTACAGTAATAGTTTTCGAACTGTGAAGTTATATCATAAGTTCGGATCACATATAGTGAGATAATTCGATACAAATGGAAGTATGAAACAAACCAACGATTTCATATGATATTAACAAAGATCACGAGACTCGCAGAGTCTTATGTAAGTGTACATGTTAGTAGTATCATACAACAAATACAACAAACTAGAAATACTAAACATCTAAAGTGACGTTAAAACCAACAACTACTCGTCATCTTCATCTTCTTCAGATTCTTCCTCTTCATCATCCTCGTCGGTTTCTTCATCCACATCCTCGTCAATTCCTTCACCCACGTCCTCGTCATCAACTATGAAACCACCCAACGTTTCATCATTTTCATCTTCATCGTCATCATCTTCAACATCAACGTCCATCGCAGAACTCTTTGTAGTATCAGTACCACTTCTACTTGTACTCGCTCCCTTTTTGTTTTTCTTTTGGTCTTTTGACCTAGTCTTATACTTGGGTTTTGGGTCATTTTTTAGTTTCTTAATCAATTCAGCGTCTTCCTCTCTCTCACACGTCCACACATCATCATCCTCGTCATCATTCGCTGCACCTTTCTTCCTCTTTCGTCTTTTTCCCTTTTTTACTTTTGTATTAGTAACTTCATCTTCGTCATCTTCATCACTGTCTTCTTTATGTTCTTCAAGAAACCAATCCCAACTCCGTATGTCATGGATCATTTTCTTTCGGTAGTTATCAAACTCATGTCCCATAACAATAAAACCAAACTCTGCAATTTACCATCAGAACAGTATATAAGCAGACATTTGTTTGGACCCATAACTGTAAATGGCTTAAGATTGGGGGTGTTTGGTCATGCCTTTTAAAAGTGAGTATTATACCTTTGCCGCATAACTATAGATACTATATAAGGAGGCATTTAGACATCCATCTTAAGAGTAGCCATCACATCTCAACCCGTTACTATGTATACTAAATAACAGTCCTTGAACTTCCATCTTGGAAGCGGTTATTACCGTTTCAAAATGCAGTAAAATGAAATTGTCAGCCGATTAATTCTAGCTAAAGCTCAATACTTTCAAATTTATATCCACTTATTATCTGATATGCATGATTCTTAATATGATCATTTTGACGTGAAATGCGAAAACCAGAATCACATCTAAACACCTTTTCATCTAAAATCTCAGCAACCAAAAATTTAAGCTAAGACTGTTCGATAACTGTAATGTTATTTTCTAATACTTTGAAATCAAATAAGTGAATCTAAAACAAACATGTAAGAAATTAATACTATAGTCGATTTTCAAGTTTTCCCATAAATCCCCTGGACTGGTTGGAACCAAATGAGAACAGAAAAAAAGACAATGTGGAATCTGAAACAAGGACCAATGTATGCCTGTACCAAACCTAGTTACGGTTTATAACGTCTGGTGTGATGCCAGATATTCAGCCTTAGAAAAGTTGTATAAAGCTAAAATGACGTCACTTTTAAGTTTCAAGAATTAAAACTCGTGGAGTATGTAACTAGATTTGAGTTAAATACCATATTGAATCGATGAACAAATGTCAAAACGTACGGGAGTCCAATCCTACTATATTCATGTTGGTTTTCAATTCAATATTTTTCCAAAACCAATTCTAAGTTCAATGTACAACCATATCAAAATAGATACCAAGGGAGTTGGCAGATATAGCAATATTAACCCGTCTGTTTATAAATTGGATCTTTAGGTTAACTTTTATCTCAAACGGGTCAAACAGAAAAAGACGACGATTTCCAAAGGCAAAGTCAAGTCTATTTTGATCAGAACTTGAATATCATATTTAACACACAAAGTCGCCAAGCTTGAAAGAAGGACAAGGCTTCATGGTAAAAGCAACCTGACCATTTTTGCTTAAAAATACCAGTTTTGACCCAAACCCGTTTGACACATTATCTAAACTGACGACAATGCGTAAAACATTTACCACCAAACAGGCAAAGATTAACAACTCCTAGCATGGCCGAAGCACAAAAAAACTAAAAACAAAACATGCTACTAAATACATGTCATTTTAGTCACTCTATTTCATTTGTAAGTCATTAAAAATAGGATATTTAAGCTGAAAAATCAACATTCTTTGATAAAAATAACACTTTTATATGAATTTAAACATTTTTATATACAGGCTGGAATAACTAGCGGTAGTTGTAAGGTTTTTTAAGTGTTCCCCTTAAGGTAGCTGTATATTATAGAATGTAAAAGAACATACAAGCTTAACGCCTCTAATATTAGCCCTCCACGTAGGGTGTTTAAACAAAATACAAAAGCTAACCTTATGCTGCAAAACACACATTATATTCTAAACGCTAAAAGCTGCGTTTATATTTTCTAAACGCTACTTTCCAAATGCTATTTGAAGAAGCATATAGCGTTTAGCTTTTTCATCATTTTACACTTAAGTATACAGCTAAGTTATCAAACACTTTTATAAAACAAACATATACTCTAAGTCTCTAACTCCTATTATTAGCTAACGATATATAACTTAATTGCTAACTGCTAAATGCTGCTACAGCTAACGGCTAATCCTAGTTTTGCCAAAAGATACTCTGAACGCTAAAAGCTCATCACCAAACACAAAATATACTAAGGAGGTGTTCGTTTCGGCTTATATAGCCGGCTTACGACTTATTTGATTTTCGGCTTATGTTTCATAAGGTCACTTTTGTGGCTTATTTTGAATCTTTTCAGCTTATATAAGTTTCTTATATCATAATAAGAAACATAAGCCCAAAACCAAATAAGCCGCAAAAAGTGAGTTTATGAAACATAAGTCCAAACAGAAAATATACTAAGGGGATGTTTGTTTCAGCTTATATAGCGGGCTTATCGCACATTTAGTTTTTCGGCTTATATTACACAAGCTCGCTTTTTGTAGCTCATTTTGACATTTTTCGACTTATATAAGCTTATCATGTCATAATAAGCTTAAAGAAGCCGAAATGTTTCAAAATAAAAGCCACAAAAAGTGAGCTTATGAAACATAAGCCGAAAAACTAAATGTACCATAAGCCCGCTATATAAGCCGAAACAAACATAAACTAACACTTATATTCATACAAAACCAAACCTTTAACAGGATCATCAACATCTGTTACATCACCACCCGCCAAACTTTCACTTTCACCCCCTGAACTTTCCCCAATCTCACCAAATTCACCCCCCAACTCCATCTTCACATCACCATCAATCTCCCTCAACTTAAACCACACAAAATCCTTAAACTCAACACAAAACTCATCACCCACTTTCATCTCCCCCTTGTCACCCCTTCTATAAACCTTAATCTCATCTTTTTCAAATTCATGAACCCAAATGGGGTTTTTTCCATACACCACGAATTTCAAAATTCCTTTCTGGGTATTGCAATTGAAGGTAATGTGATGACGTGAGACTGTTTTTCGGGTGTTTGGGATAACGAATTGCGGCCGAGTTTTTGGGTTTGTTTAGAGGGTGATTTTGGAGCCATTTTTGGATTCGAGTTCCATTTTTTGAAGTTTAACTTTTTGATGACACGTTTATAAGACGTGGAATGTTTTTTTTTTAAAACAAATACAACAATGTTGAATTACATTGTAATGTTTTCAGAAATAAAGTGGTGTCATTTTTTTCATTCATTGTCTTGCAAGTTTATGTTTGGAACTAGGGGTGTCAAATGGGTCAACCCGACCCGACCCGAACCCGATAAGGTATTATAGGGTCGGGTTGATTCGGGTCAAACTAGGCTTATCGGGTTTATCGGGTTAGGGTTTTATTAATTTCGTTATCGGGTTATCGGGTTGACCCGATAAGCCATAATGACCTTTTAAAAAATCTATCCTTTTTGAACTAATTCCTTCTTTTCATAGTCTGTTAAGTCACAATTTTAAATATGTAAGCTTGCTACACGAAATATGATGAAAATGCATCTTTAAATTTGGTCATGGTACATTGCAATTTGCAAATTTACATCAGTGGTTGCTCTTCTCATTCTTTTAGTTTTGCTATCAGTTTTCATTCTTATAAATTGTCATTTTAGTTACAGTGCAACATACACTAAAACCTTCAGTTCACATAAAACTAGTTTTATTCTTATAACAAGGATAACTTGATGTATATATAACATCATGCATGCGTATATTTGTTGGTCTTCTCACACTGAAACGACAAGTAACTAATGCTTATTTTTTATAATGGTGTAATTTATTTACATTTTGCATATCATTTATGTTCGATGCATTGTTGTATTTGTAAACTGGATTGTATATTTGTATTGAAATCTAAACAATAATATTATTAGCGGGTCAACCCGAACCCGATTAGACTCGACCCGATATAACCCGACCCGATTAGACCCGAACCCGATAACCCGAACACTTATAGGGTCGGGTTGCGGGTCATATTTTCAAAAGTCAAAACCCGATTCAACCCGACCCGATAACACCCCTATTTGGAACTGAAAGAACCCGAAAATAAATGAACGTTATTTTATCTTAACCACATATAGAGCACACGGTGCAAGGTCGCCGTTGGGCTTCGCCGTCTGACTTGGCAAGCTCAACGGCGAGCCGTTGCTCGCCGCCACACCAAACGGCCCTCGCCGTTGGTCACCTCCCCGTGGCCACGGCGAAGCAAAAATGTGACAAGATGCACAGGTTTACGTTTGAGAATTTAATATAATGGGAAACATTACCGTTTAAACAACAACGTTTTTTTTTTTTTTTTTTTTTTTTTTTTTTTTTTTTTTTTTTTCCTACCCTCTTTTACAACTATAAATACTAACCTTCTTCTTCCATTCTCTTCACTACATTCAACAATCGAATCTAAATGTTTCTATACCTCTTCTCCTAAGCAAAAAAAATGTCTCAAAACCCGAATGAAGGAGGTTATTTCACGAACCTCCTAACGTCAAACCAACGTCAATACGGGGGAGCCTCAAACTCTTCTAGTCCCTCATCTCAAAGTCCAAACCCTTCACCGCCATACGGTTCGCAACCATTAAATCCGAATGACATTTACCGTAACCAACAATACGCGTTTCAACAAGGATTCGCAAGTCAACAACAATTCAATTCGTCGCCACAATTTTATAACCCGAATCAACCATCCACTTTTTCTCAATAACAACCAATACAACCGTCACAACCAAATCAAGGTACGTTTAAAGTACCTAAGCCAAGATCACCGCCTAAAGGCCGAGGAAAAAAAACCAAAGCCCAAAGAGGAAAAAACGTATGTTTTGTAACTTTTTATTTTATGAAATAAAATTAGTATGTTTTGTTATTTTTTAGTATTTGTGAAATTAATTTAATTTATTTAATGAAATGAATAAAAAAATAAATGTGTAAGAGGTGGGGCCCTAATGGGGAAGTTGAGGTTTGTTGTTTGGTGAGAGGGGGGGGGGGGAGGGTTTGTTGTGGTTAGTTAAAGTTGAGGTGTTTGGTGATGTGGCAGGGGTGGGGCCCGAATGGGGAGGCAAGCCTCCCCATCTGCACCTTGTGCTCTAATTGAGTAATGCCATTTCTTCATTAAATGAGACAAAGAAATTTCAGAATTGAAAAATCAAGTAATATAACAGGATTTTGCTAACCAATGCTCACTGGACAGAGGTTAAAGTGTATTTAATGAAAATAAAAACTTTCTTAATTAACCAAAAAATGCATTAAGTAAATATTAAATGAACGTGTAAATTAAAGCATATTGTACATAACTACATACCAATCAACCACAAAAGCAACAACTTAAGGAATACAAATTAAAAAGTTAACCTTTTGTAAAGAGGGAAATGTAGGGGTCCTAGAAGAGCCCTTGACTGGAATGGTTTGGGTTCCTAACGAAGCCATACATCTTTCCCTACCTTGACTGTTGTGGGTGCTGGTTGAATGGTCTAGGTCGGGGGATGTTATGGAAATGTAGTTAGATGGGAGCATGTATTAAAGTGAAAGTGAAGCTGCATAATCACTGATTTATCTAATGTCTGAGAGAAGAAGGTCTGAGATAGCAGCTTAGTCTTTTTTTTGTGTTTGAGATAGAGGTTTGTATTTGTGATAAGAGATTAGGCATGTCTTATCTCTTGAATCATTGATGTATTATTTGTGTTATTAATAAAACTTTCACCTATGCAACCAAAAAAAAAAAAAAAAAGTTAACAAAAATCTAACAATCATATAAGTGTATATATCGTGATCCGCAAGTTAGTTCAAAGGAGTATTATGCATATAATCTGCTACATCCCTCACATAAGAAACACAACCAAATCATCAAAACATGTTGATTTTTTACATCACCTACCTCCTCCTTCCTTATGATTACTTTCTAACTATTTATGGTCACCTTTCATCAATGAATTTATTCCGTTATGGTCAACCTTTTTCACATACATAGAAGATTTGTCTCTCTTTTCTCAATTCTTTTTAAAATTTCACAAACAAGAATTTGAATGCATGTATATTCTAAAGCAAGTTGTACAAGCACCAAGGGACGGGCCACATTGGCACTTGGATGGGCCAAGGCTAACCCCACTTTTTTATGAATACTACTAATAGTATAGATATGTTGCAATGTATTTTGTACACAAAATTTCAACTGACCCACCCAAAATAAAGTATTCAGCCCACTCAAATAGATTAGAAAATTGTGTCGTCCTATTGAATTTTTGAAAACCGCTTTGGAGAAATTAGATCGTCTATTTCTTTATTGATAAAACCACTTATGAATTACCATTTTATAATTTCTTATTCAGTAATAAACATTGAACCACAATTCTACATCGAATATTGAACCATATTTCTACATCCACCATTCAAGACTTTACTTCTATATTATTTAGTACGTCGTACATGGTTTCAAATAATAGGTAAGTTTAACTCTATTTGACCTTCCTTCATTAATTATAGTGTTTTACATGTCCTAAATATGTATATTTGGTTAGGATTTAACATTTTACTGTAGTGGTTAACTGTTTAGTAGAGTAAAATACTAAATTGTACGATTCTTTAAATTTTATCATTTTCTTTGTTGATATCTTTTTTCAAGCTTTTTGTTTTGGCCTACCCGACTGATCCTGGCTCTGTCACTTCAAGTACCTAAAACATAATTTTCAACAAAACATACTCTTCAAATTCATATTGAATGCCTATAAAACCCATTTAGACACCAATTATCAATTTTATACCTCTTTCCCCGAAGAAATCAACTACATCAATAAAACAATATACACGAAAACAACCCAAAAGATACCTACATCAATAAAACTATGAGATTCGAAGAACGCTTATTTGGATTATGTACAACTATGTGAAACTAGGTGTGTGAACAGAGAATATAACTTAGGGTTTAGGTCATAAAATAGCTGCGTACTTTCACTAATGTACCGTTTTGGTAATTGTACTTATTTCCGTTCCACTTAATGTTGTCTACTTTATTTTTTGTTCCATTTTGGTACGTGACGCTGACGTGTCACAAGCACGACACATCAGCATCACGTACCAAAATGGAGCAAAAAATAAAAGTAAACATTAAGTGGAACAGAAATAAGTACATGTACCAAAACGGTATATTAGTGAAAGTAGGTAGCTATTGTTCAGCCTAAACCGTATAACTTAACCTTCACTTGTTCTCACATTGTCATGAAAAAAAGGTTATTTCTAACCAAGGAATTCAACCTGTAAGTACAACTGTTTGAAGCTAAGTGTGTGAGCATTACATGTTTAGTTAGCTAACAAGTGAATTACAAATTAGTATTTAATGCAAAATAGGAATTGACTAATATCGACTAACAACCACTGAGTGTACTATATGTGAAAGCTATAATACCCCGCAGCATTTATTTTCAAAAACAAACGATGCATAAAATGTTAACAACCATTAAAATTCGGATGTAACCATTTTACTACCTTTAGGTAGGTGGCAAGTTTGTATGGTGCTTTTCATCTATATCTATCTACTCCCTCCGTCTTAAAATTATTGTCATGAGTGAGAAAGCACTAAGTTTAATAAAAATGGGACCCGTATAAATCCCAACCACTCAAAGAGAATATTCCTCTAATATATTCTCTAGTTTTACTAAAAATGAAAAGTAAATAATCTTTTTGAGACATCCAAAAATAGAAACATGGACAATTATATTAAGACGGATGGAGTATTTAATAAAGAAAATAAAAATTGAATGACACCTTCAAACAATCAAACGTCATATTGCCAACGTCAGCTTTTTAACGCATTTAACATGCATAGTACCCCGCGACATTTATTTTGAAAAACTTGTCAAGAAAAATGTTAAACCACAATTAAAATTCGGATGTCACCATCATACGGTTGGGCACATGGAAAAGCTTTTATGGACTCACATACTACTACTACTACATTTTTTTCTTCGTTTTTTAAATATTTTACATTTTATTTTATATTATTCACAGATATAAAAGATCAAAATTCAAATTAAACACATCGTATATAAGTTTATCTATTAACCCAATTACCAGAATGAACTTTGTATGTACTCTTTTTACAAGAATGAACATTTTTTACATCTTTTACCAAATGTGACTAATATACGTCACAATCAACATTTTATCTTCCAATCGCGTGTAACATGATCGCCAGATTCAATAAGATTCGCCAACTTCAATATAGGTCACTATCAACATATTTATTCACCCAACTACTCTTTTAAACAACTAATCGTACTTTATTACTTTTAGTTTCAATTTTCAAGAAAGTATATTATTTGTTTTGTAACTAGGTAGACTAGGCTTGTTACTAGTCTTGTAAAAATATGACTTTCGGCAGGCACATGAATTATCCAAGTATTAATCAAATTATAAAGGGACGGAGATTTTTTTTTTGAACATAAGGAATAGAGATTGATTGGTGTGAAACGGTCAGATAATTATTGGTCAACCACTTGTGAATGGTCAACTATAATAGTCAAACAGCTTAGACCAATGCTTCCGTGGAATACAGTGTTTCCCCGGGTCGTTATGTCCCAACGAGGTGTGGATGGTATAAAAATGGGTTTGTGATCGGGTGAATTGAATGGGAAGTAACCAGATAAAGATGTGTATTTGTTTACACTATTGGAATGATTAGAAATAACAGTATTAACAATCACGGGAAACAGAAACATATAAACGTAAACCAAATTAAAATCAGACGCGATTGCGTGCTGAGAAAAAGGTGAGTTTTAAGGAAAATAAACTACAGGGGGTGAAAATGAAACTTTTACAAACTTAAAAAAAATTTAAAATGAAAATGAAATTATTAAAATGATTATTTTAATATTTAAATACTATTTAATTAATTAAAACTATTTAAAAAGTAAATTAAACCTAATTTAAATAAAACTAAAAATGATAAACACTACAAATTAAACTAAAAACTTACAAAAATAATTTATAAAACTTAAAATGAACTTGAAGAAAGTATAAAAATTAAAAATAAATATTTTTGTCTTTTTATGAGTTTACTATTAATTAAAAACTAATTATCTTAATTAAACTATTTAAACTAATTTAAATTACTAATAATACCTAAATGACTTAGAAAATTATGGAAAAATTCCTAAAATTATTTTATGACATATAAAAGCTAGGAAAAATATAAAAAATAGGTGTTGCTTTATAAAAACTAATTATGCTATTTAAAACTTAATTATTGATTAATTATTAATAAAACTAATATTAATTCTAATTAATACTAAATAACAAAATAAAAATCTGAGAAAATTATAAAAATTACTTTAATATAAAAGGAATTTAAGAAAAATATAAAAATGCTAATTACTTAATAAAAATCTAAAAATGAAAATGAAAATTTAAATTATATTAAATAGAAACTATCACTTATTTTAAATTTGATTTTTTTTTATTTTTCTTTTGGAAACTTATTTTATACCTAAAAACAAACAACTTTGATGAAAACAACTTTTTTTTTTTTAAATTGAAAATAAGCACTTGAGAGCGTAAAAGCTTTGACAGTTGACTATAGTTGACCAAGACAAGAAATGAGCTCAAATGAGCTTAAGTGGGACCCACTATGATTGATTCTGATACAAGTGAGTTAAGTGAACATGTAAAAGCCAGAATAAGCAAGTGGGGTCTACTGAATAAGCAAATAAGCCACAAATAAGCACTTGGTTATTTGATACTTAACTGAAAAGTGGGACAGAGTTTGGGAGTGATTTCAAGTGGGGTCCACAGTGTCCTAGGTCAAACTAAAGGTCAAATCTTAAAGAGGGGTAGGAGGGGGGTTGAAAGGACCAAGTTTGTGGATGTGGGGCCCACTGTGGTGGTCAGAAAACACCACCAAAGGTGGTGGTGTAGGGTGACTGATCTGTGCACAGGGGAACCTCTTTCCCTGCAGGTGAGTTTGAAGGTCTGTGGAACCCACACCAAAAATCACAAAAATAAAATGATGCAAGGACACTGAAGATGAGCTGATATACTATATTTCCTAAAAAGCACAAGGCCTAAAACCTAGCAGAAAAATCACAATAATTCCTTGAATTTTTTGGATTTTTCTACACAAGGAAAATTTGACTTTTTAGTTTTAACTGATAGGTTGACTAAAATGGATTTTGATCTTGATTTATGGACAGATTATGGTTACTTAAGCTATATTATGACTAAATTGAGCTATAAAACCTACTTGTGAGTTGATAAGATGATTATGACTCCTTAATCTCAACACAGTGAGCTATTTAAGAGTGATTCAAGTGAATTTTGACTTAAAGCTCACAACCACCTAAAAACCTTAATGTTCTAGACTACTTAGGTACTGAGTAGATGTGTGAACAAGTTTTAGACACTAAGTACCTCAAATACACTACAATACAGATTAATCCAAACACCCTCTAAACTAACTGATTTAAAGATTTATAAAGCAAATGGTTATATATGATTATGAAATTACTTTTTATTTCTTTATTAAGGTTAAATAAGTTTATCAGTCCAAAACAACAACATATAACAATGTTATATCAGCTATGTCAAGAGCTTTTATAAGTTTATCAGTCCAAAACAACAACATATAACAATGTTAAGTGAAATTTTCAATTTCACTTAAAAATGCTAAATACGGATTTGATGAACAAGAAAGTAATTAAAGGTTCCAGAAGCTTGTATTGCACTAAGATAACTGAATTCAACAAAATTTAATTGAAAATTACAACTAGAACTTGAAATTACATTAATACGAAACTGAATTATTCTAAACTAATCTAATAATCTATTCTGCCTCTTTCTTCTTGTTAAATAGAGATATATGTGACTCCCCTGTTGCGTCTGAATCTATCCCACCATATTTTGACCATTGATTCCTTGAAAATCATCTAAACCATACACATGGCATTTTGGCGCCAAAAAGATATTGCAACTAGCTCTGTTGCTTGGAGGGTTTTCAGGGTCTTTAAATGGCTCTTGGATTGTTGTGGAGAGTTGGGGGGACAAGGTGTGAAAAGGGGGAAGCAATTCAGTGGGTAAAATGGTGGTATTGGTGGTGGTATTTGTTGTAGTGAGGGAGGAAGGAGAAAAGAGGGAAGGGAGTGGGTTTGACCCGGTTTTAATACTAAGGGTGGTGGTTTGGGCTATTGGTTGGGCCAGGGGTGAGTGTGGTTGGGCTGGGTGATGGTTTGTGTTTTGATTTGGTTTTTTTTTTGTTTATATTATTAAGGGTCCGTTTGTAATATAGAAATGAAAACCATAGGGACCAAAAGTGTAATTTGCAGAAACTTGAGGGGCCTGGAATGTAACTTTCCAAAGTTTAAATAAGGACTAAACTTGCCAAGATTGAATACCTCAAGGACCAATAATGATAATTTCCCAATTTTAATGTCCGGGGACCTTTTCTGCCAAACTTCAAACTTCAGGGACCAAACATGTAATTTCTGATTTTGTGAAGGGTTGAACCTGTAAATTCTCAATAAATACCACAAGGACCAATTATGCCATTAATGAATAGTACAAGGTTTGTTTTTAATATTTTTCCATTTTTTAAAACCTGAGGACTAATTTTGACATTTTTGAAACTTGGGGGACTAAAGTTGTAATTTTGCAAATTTTAACTTTAAAGGACTTATTTTGACAACTTATGAATCCCTAAGGACCTTTGATGATATTTTACATGTTTTGAATAACCAGGGACTAGTTTTGACAACTTTTGAAACTTGAGGGACTGAAACTGCTAATTATGCAAACTTTGTACGTTTTTCATCTGTTTTTGATTATTTTACATTTGAAACATATAAAACACACTTCTAAGATATTTTAAGTATTATGATGCATATTTGAGTGTTTTTGGATGTTTTGGCAGTTCAGATTGGTATAAAATGATGAGTATTTAGACACTCATCAATCCCCCACACTAAAACATTGCTAGTCCCTAGCAATCTTTTGAGAAAAACTTAATGGATTTAAAAACCCTTTACCAAAAGCCATCACTTCTGGAATAGCCAGATGTATCGATTCAAGTAAGAACTATGGTCCACCTGATAACCATGTGATTTTGAGCAAACCACCAGCTGTCAACGGATTTGATTAGTCTTTAACAAAAGCCATTTGCTTCTGGACTAGCCAACTCTTGATGGACTAAGTCAACATCTTGGTGAGCTGATTACCAATTATGGTTTTCCCACGGCCTTTACCACAAGCCATAATCTTGCGGGCTAGCCAACTCATTCACTTTATGGGATATGGCGAGTTGAGGTACCATACAATTTTGGGCAAATTGCAAGCCATCAACGGATTTGAGATATCTTTACCAAGAGCCGTTTGCTCTTGGATTAGCCAATCCTTTTGTCGTTTAGACATGGCGGACTGATAACCACAAAAATTTTGAAGCTCAAGTGAAAAAATTTTAAATTTTTGCCAAAAACGGGGGTAGTAGATGGTAAAATGTGATCAAATTCACTAGAATTTCCCCCCACACTTAGAATTGAATATTGTCCTCAATATTCAAAGTCCCGGCTATTATGCCGACTCTTTGAACGTAAAAGGGCAACATTACAAGCTAAATGTGGAAATAACATTTTTCACTTTATTTATATAGATACATACATACTTTTTTTTTTTTTTTTTTTTTTTTTTTTTTTTTTTTTTTTTTTGGAATATACATGGTAACAACAGCAGGGGCAACGCCCCCACACTTAGGGTGAAAACCCCGTATGCATGCTACTGTTTTTGTTTACCGAGTCGCTAGCTTGACTCGACCCCGAATTCATTTGTCCTTGGGGAAGCATGATGTGGAAGAAACAATCTCCATCGGACTTTCATTCAAGATGTTTGGATAAACATTTGAAGCACGTGAAAGTTCCACACAGATGAGATACACAGACCCTGGCTCAAAAGAATGATACATGGAAATGCCGGGGTCAAAGATAATATCTTCATTCCCGAAGGAGTGAAGAACAGGAGAAGCAACGGGATAGGTGAAAAAGAGAAAGAAAGTCATGATGAAAATCATGACTAACTCATCGTCACCCACAGGAGAATTCATAATATTATGAATCTCAACTTTTAAGCTCGTTTGATCAAGACATATCCCGGGTGTGTCTAGATCAAAGTAGAAGTTATCATACTCCGGCGGAGATATGATATGAGTGAGTTCACAGGAGAACTCATCAAATGTGAATGAATCATATTCTGGATTGATGTGCGTGAGTTCACAGGAGAACTCATCGAAGGTAAATGATTCATAATCGGGGAGAGAATTATGAGAATGAGAAGTGGTACTGCCACTAATATTCTCTCCCATAGGATCAAAAGTAAAGGCTTCAAATTCCGGAATAGGATCATCGGAGAAAATGTCACTATCCTTAATGGGGATAGGAGATGAAATAGGTTTGTCTTTGAAAGCCTCGATTTTAGAAATGAGGAGATTGACATTCAATAATGTTGCACGAAGTGCTTCATCTTGGATTTCAGTGTCAATCTCATCATTCTCTTCTTCTAAGCTAACTAGCTCAGAAGGTAATTCTTCCGCATAAATGATGTCCCCACAAGATAAAGAATCATCAATATCAGAATCGGAGAACATCTCAACATTGTCAATTGGGAAGACAAGAAGAGGAGGAATATCACACACATGATCAAGAATTTCCTGTGACTCTCTTAGGATTGGAACAAGGTTCTCAACACTATACTTTATGAATTCGTCCGATTCCCTTTCAGGAACAATGTCAAGATGCTCGTCCCCCATGCTTAAAGAGTGAGTGGAAACCTCGAGTGTGATAACAGTAGACTGAGGGAGTTGAGAAGGACTAGCAGTCATGGTTTCTACAAGTTCCATGATTTCTACTGCTAGTGATTCAGTCATATTCTTTTCTCCCTGTATTTCTACTGAAGCTGAATCAAAAGGTTTCTTAGATACCTTTGGGATTAGAACAAGGTTATCAAATTCCTCAAGAGGGTTGATTTTGACTTCCTTGTCCCCCATTGGCAAGATATATGAAGTTTCCTTAGGGTTTTCCTCTTCAAATGGTTCATCCTCATCACTTTCATCCTCAAGATAAAATGAGTTAACAGGAGGATTTTGTTTCCTATGAATCAGATCCTTAAGACAGTTTATACTATCTTGAATGGTCTTATTGACTTGATTTTGATTCATAATCATTTTAGTAATCAATTCAGCTCAAGCTAACTCGTCCTGAGGCGGTGGTTGAGGGTTTGTGTATTGTGAGGGCTGGTTAAAACCAAATTCATGATTGTTACAAGGAACCTGTTCATAGACAAACTGATTCCTAATTTGACAATCAGAGCTGTAGTGAGGGCCTCCACAATACTCATAACAGTAAAACTGTTGGGTCTCATGGCGTGGAAGCTGATGGAATGAACTAGTCGTGTCATGGTAGGAATAGGGATTCTGGTTATAGACAGACCCGTTTCCTGACTCTACCATGCCACAGCTAGGGCAATTACCACCATTATAAGGACTACCACACCATCGACAAAGAAGGTGAGGATGAGACATAGAAAGAATCAAAGGGTTTTGGAGGGTAAGAAATGGAGAATCAAAAAGGTAGGAGGGTAAAGATGGATATTTTTGAGATTTTTGATAAACATTTTATAAGAAAGAAAATCTTTTTGTGTTTTTTGTGTTCGTTGAAAAATGATTTAAAATGTTTTCGGGAACAGTTTTGTTTTTATAATAAGAAAATATGAACAAGGGATGGATAAATATACAATGAGCGTGTATCCAGAATCACTGATACGTAAAACCGTTTAAAATACGCGCACAACCTCCTCGGCAGCGGCGCCAAATTTTGATTGGTGTGAAACGGTCAGATAATTATTGGTCAACCACTTGTGAATGGTCAACTATAATAATCAAACAGTTTAGACCAATGCTTCCGTGGAATACAGTGTTTCCCCGGGTCGTTATGTCCCAACGAGGTGTGGATGGTATAAAAACGAATTTGTGAACGGGTGAATTGAATGGGAAGTAACCAGATAAAGATGTGGATTTGTTTACACTACTGGAATGATTAGAAATAACAGTATTAACAGTCACGGGAAACAGAAACGTATAAACGTAAACCAAATTAAAATCAGACGCGATTGCGTGCTGAGAAAAAGGTGAGTTTTAAGGAAAATAAACTACAGGGGTGAAAATGAAACTTTTACAAACTTACAATAAAAAGAAAATTTAAAATGAAAATGAAATTATTAAAATGATTATTTTAATATTTAAATACTATTTAATTAATTAAAACTATTTAAAAAGTAAATTAAACCTAATTTAAATAAAACTAAAAATGATAAACACTACAAATAAAACTAAAAACTTACAAAAATAATTTCTAAAACTTAAAATGAACTTGAAGAAAGTATAAAAATTAAAAATAAATATTTTTGTCTTTTTATGAGTTTACTATTAATTAAAAACTAATTATCTTAATTAAAATATTTAAACTAATTTAAATTACTAATAATACCTAAATGACTTAGAAAATTATGGAAAAATTACTAAAATTATTTTATGACATATAAAAGCTAGAAAAAATATAAAAAATAGGTGTTGCTTTATAAAAACTAATTATGCTATTTAAAACTTAATTATTGATTAATTATTAATAAAACTAATATTAATTCTAATTAATACTAAATAACAAAATAAAAATCTGAGAAAATTATTAAAATTACTTTAACATAAAAGGAATTTAAGAAAAATATAAAAATGCTAAGTACTTAATAAAAATCTAAAAATGAAAATGAAAATTTAAATTATATTAAATAGAAACTATCACTTATTTTAAATTTGATTTTTCTTGATTTTTTTTGGAAACTTATTTTATACCTAAAAACAAACAACTTTAATGAAAACAACTTTTTTGTAAATTGAAAATAAGCACTTGAGAGCTTAAAAGCTTTGACAGTTGACTATAGTTGACCAAGACAAGAAATGAGCTCAAATGAGATTAAGTGGGACCCACTATGATTGATTCTGATACAAGTGAGTTAAGTGAACATGTAAAAGCCAGAATAAGCAAGTGGGGTCTACTGAATAAGCAAATAAGCCATAAATAAGCACTTGGTTATTTGATACTTAATTGAAAAGTAGGACAGAGTTTGGGAGTGATTTCAAGTGGGGTCCACAGTGTCCTAGGTCAAACTAAAGGTCAGCTCTTAAAGAGGGGTAGGAGGGGGGTTGAAAGGACCAAGATTGTGGATGTGGGGCCCACTGTGGTGGTCAAAAAACACCACCAAAGGTGGTGGTGTAGGGTGACTGATCTGTGCACAGGGGAACCTCTTTCCCTGCAGGTGAGTTTGGAGGTCTGTGGGACCCACACCAAAAATCACAAAAATAAAATGATGCAAGGACAATGAAGATGAGCTGATATACTATATTTCCTAAAAAGCACAAGGCCTAAAACCTAGCAGAAAAATCACAATAATTCCTTGAATTTTTTGGATTTTTCTGCACAAGGAAAATTTGACTTTTTTGTTTTAACTGCTAGGTTGACTAAAATGGATTTTGATCTTGATTTATGGACAGATTATGGTTACTTAAGCTATATTATGACTAAATTGAGCTATAAAACCTACTTGTGAGTTGATAAGATAATTATGACTCCTTAATCTGAACACAGTGAGCTATTTAAGAGTGATTCAAGTGAATTTTGACTTAAAGCTCACAACCACCTAAAAACCTTAATGTTCTAGACTACTTAGGTACTGAGTAGATGTGTGAACAAGTTTTAGATACTAAGTACCTCAAATACACTACAATACAGATTAATCCAAACACCCTCTAAACTAACTGATTTGAGGATTTATAAAGCAAATGGTTATATATGATTATGAAATTACTTTTTATTTTTCTATTAAGGTTAAATAAACTTAAATGAACATATAAAAACAGATTACAAGCTATTTTCTAATAAAAAGCAAAAATTACAAATCTGACTTACAAGTGAATCCAATGCTGAGAAACAAAGATCCAATGACCAAGAACCACTTATAGGTTTCCCATAAAACCTCTAACCCAGGGCCATCAATAAGCCACACTGCTCCATCTTGATCACCATTGCTCTTGATTTTTTTATTTTATTTTCTATTCATTTGATATTTTTGGAATTTTTTATATTTCCTAAGTAACTGAATAATTAGACTTTCAAAAGCTTATATCAGCTATGTCAAGAGCTTTTATAAGTTTATCAGTCCAAAACAACAACATATAACAATGTTAAGTGAAATTTTCAATTTCACTTAAAAATGCTAAATACGGATTTGATGAACAAGAAAGTAATTAAAGGTTCCAGAAGATTGTATTGCACTAAGATAACTGAATTCAACAAAATTTAATTTAAAATTACAACTAGAACTTGAAATTACATTAATACGAAACTAAATTATTCTAAACTAATCTAATAATCTCTTCTGCCCCTTTCTTCTTGTTAAATAGAGATATTTGTGACTCCCCTGTTGCGTCTGAATCTATCCCACCATATTTTGACCATTGATTCCTTGAAAATCATCTAAACCATACACATGGCATTTTGGCACCAAAAAGATATTGCAACTAGCTCTGTTGCTTGGAGGGTTTTCAGGGTCTTTAAATGGCTCTTGGACTGTTGTGGAGAGGTTGGGGGACAAGGTGTAAAAAGGGGGAAGCAATTCAGTGGGTAAAATGGTGGTATTGGTGGTGGTATTTGTTGTAGTGAGGGAGGAAGGAGAAAAGAGGGAAGGGAGTGGGTTCGACCGGGGGTTGGTGGTGGTTTGGGCTATTGGTTGGGCCAGGGGTGTGTGTGGTTGGGCTGGGTGATGGTTTTTGTTTGGATTTGGTTTTTTTTTGGTTTTATATTATTAAGGGTCCGTTTGTAATATAGAAATGAAAACCATATGGGCCAAAAGTGTAATTTGCAAAAACTTGAGGGGCCTGGAATGTAACTTTCCAAAAGTTTAAATAAGGACTAAACTTGCCAAGATTGAATACCTCAAGGACCAATAATGATAATTTCCCAATTTTAATGTCCGGGGACCTTTTCTGCCAAACTTTAAACTTCAGCGACCAAACATGTAATTTCTGATTTTGTGAAGGGTTGAACCTGTAAATTCTCAATAAATACCACAAGGACCAATTATGCCATTAATGAATAGTACAAGGTTTGTTTTTAATATTTTTCCATTTTTTAAAACCTGAGGACTAATTTTGACATTTTTGAAACTTGGGGGACTAAAGTTGTAATTTTGCAATTTTTAACTTTAAAGGACTTATTTTGACAACTTATGAATCCCTAAGGACCTTTGATGATATTTTACATGTTTTGAATAATCAGGGACTAGTTTTGACAACTTTTGAAACTTGAGGGACTGAAACTGCCAATTATGCAAACTTTGTACGTTTTTCATCTGTTTTTGATTATTTTGCATTTGAAACATATAAAACACACTTCTAAGATATTTTAAGTATTATGATGCATATTTGAGTGTTTTTGGATGTTTTGGCAGTTCAGATTGGTATAAAATGATGAGTATTTAGACTCTCATCAGAGATTGACTAGTGCAAATGTATTATATCCACATGCATGTTCATTTAAATTCATTCTGGTATGTGATAATATATAAGATGACTTTTGCCATTGACTAGTTCAAACAATCTCATCTCTTTTAAACACGCCTCCACTTCTCCATGTATTTTATCCACATCGCACCTTCAGCCTCCACCTCGCCTAGATTACTTTCCACATCGCCTAGGACCACACGCCTATGACCTCGCCTGTCACATCGCGTATGAGCTCGCCTGGCATTCAATTAACCTTCGCCTGAGATAACTCCACACCTTGCTTGTCACATCGCCTACACCTCGCTTGTCACATCGCCTAGGACCTCGCTTAGCACCTCCCCTCGCATTCAATTAACATGATTCAGTAATAGAATTGTCTGGTAAACACGATTCATTCATTAAAACAATTTAATTCTAACACAATTCAATTCAACACACCCACATTCAATTCACATTCAATTCCTTATCTTCCTCCACTCTTCTTTATTCTTTAAACCACATATCGATTCAACACAATTCACTTGTGCTTCTGAATAAGATATGCGCAATTCACACAAATTGTTCCTAACCCGACAAAACACAATTACCCCACAAAAACACGTACCACTACATATAACAAACAAGCTGGGCACCAACAAACTCCTATACAAAGAAAAAAACTGTGGAAAACTAGAAGGGGGGTTGAATAGTTTTACGCCTTTTTAATTCGTTATAAAATTAGTTTTGGAGTTTACTTAGCTTTTGAAAACTTAGATTCGATAATATGTGATCTCAAGTCTTGTACAATATAAACAATTAACACTACACAATATATTACAATGATAAGTAATGAAATAAGTAAGAGATGAAAAGATCAAACTGCGAGACAAGAGATTTATAGTGGTTTGGCTACAAGGACACCTTCCTTGCCCTACTCCACTCCCCGAGCACCTAACTCGAGAGTTTTCTTCACTATATCAACAAGCTCCCTTATGGCGGAGAAAATCGTACACACCAATTTACACACCAATTTACGCACCACTTTTCACACCACAACTTCGTCACACCTAAGTCACAACTTCTACACAACTTCTTCAAATCAATCTACTTCACACCTAACTACTCCACACCTATCTTCTTCACACCAATCTAGTTCCTAGCTTTTCTTCTTCACACCAAGCTACTAACTAATCACACAATTTATATCTAACACAACTATCTACAATCAAATATTCACAACAATCTTCACAAAGAATAATGTAAATGATCTTTGATGATGCACCAACAACTTGGATGTGGAGATCACAACAAGTTGTAATACTTCTTGTCTTGAGGGATAGAAGTATTCTTCTCTTGCACTTAAGAGGATGAAGGTTGGATCACTTTGAAACAAAGAATTATACACTTATGATCAAAGGATAAGAGAATAGAGATTTGGATCTAGATCAGAAAATTTAGAAGTGCAAAAGGTAAGAAAAATGTGTGAACTGATCCAGTATTTATAGGGGAGAAAAACATTGTTCTGGAGCGTGGCCGGTCCCCTTAATTATTGGCTGGTTCCCTTAATGATTAAGGGGGCCGCCTAAGGAATTAAGGGGGCCGCCCCTTTCAGAACGTTGGTTTTTCTTGTCTTTTAGTGGGGAATATTTTTCTGGATAGAATTTGCCATTTTTGGTTGGAAATTTGAAATCATATATTTATAATGAATTAAACATATTCTTTTAATTCCAAAAGTAATTTTGTAAAAGATATAAGATGTTTAATACATTTTATAAAAATTCTAGTGATTAGAAAAATTTCCTTTGATCATGAAATGTTATAAACCCTTTGTTTATTCATACCTTAAGTGATATGGAAGCAAAGACAAATATTAAGCACTAAAAACTTGTTTACGTCATAAGTTTTAGATTAATGACTTTATGCTTTGTAATTATCAAAACATAGAGACATTGTTAATATGCTAACAATGTTTTAAGACATTATTTATGTCAACAATCTCCCCCTTTTTGATGATTAAAAAACCTTAAACTCATTAGGTTTAAAAATTAATTTTTAAACAAGAATTTAGAGTTTAACATTCTCTTCTCCCCCTTTTTGTAAAATCAAAAAGGTTAAAGCTCCCCCTTGATGTATACTCCCCCTCATTTGAGAGCACCAAGGAGATGAGCTATGGAAATCTTGGCTACACAAAATATTAGAAGAGAGCAAGGCAAATATACATGCAAAGCAATAGTTATAAAAATATATTCATTCAAGCATCATAGAAAGCATTGCAACATTTAATATGCTCAAGGCATATTAATCATAATAAAACAAATAGAAAGACATAGTCCTATATTGCCTAGGAAGAGCACTTGGACTTGCTTGCAACTCATGGTTGATTGTTTTATTTGCTTGAAGGATAGCATAAGCATAAAGCTTAGTTGTTAGATGGAGAGGGATATGGAGTAAGGTATGGAGCGGAAGAGGTGGCCCTTACGATATTGTATTGTGTTAGGGGTGGAATGGGATGAGGTCGAGTGAGGAGATATTCAATCCAAGAAATATCTTCACTCAGGTAAAGGATTTGTTTTTTGGAGAAAGATGCAACAAGGGCAATAGTGAGTGTGGTTTGTAACTTGATCCAAGTTGAGAGAGTGAGGAAGGCAATTGTTATAGGGTGATGATGGAGGTTGCCCTTTGTTGCGTTGTGCAAGATGCATGGCATTGAGATCACTAAGATCATGGATTTGTGATATTTCATCACGGAACTTTTGCTTTTCCATGGTAATGTGGAGAAAGTCATTGTGTTTATATGGATGAATTGGGTTTGTGTAGTTGGAGTTGTAGTTGGATGGTTGATCAACCTTGTATGGATCATTACAAGGGATTTGAGGATGAGGTGAGTGATTTGGCATAAAGGAAGATGTTTGGCCAATATTGTATGGTTTGTAAGTAGGATCAAATGAATGTCCTTGTGAGTGTGGTGGAAAGTTTGGGAAGTAAGTGGTTGGTGGTGTTGAATGACTTCCAACTTCACTTGTTATGATGGATTTGTTTCGAGGGCTTTTTCTTCGCCAAACGGGTTTTTCCGTCATTCTTGCAAGCCTTGAGGCTTTTGGTTTGGGTTTGTTTGGAGAAGCCATGAAGGGATGAGTAAAGAGTTTTGAGGATTGGGGTTATTTATAGTGTAAGATTTGGGTGTTTATGGATGGATAAAGTTTGTTTGGGAGGTTAGGACAAATTGTGTTGGTGAAGATTGGGAAATGTAGGTTGAAATGGGCTAAAAAGCAGAAAAGATTCTGTAAACCCGACCATCAGATGGCCGGTCCCCTTAATTAGGGGGCGGTCCCCTTAATGATTAAGGGGGCCGCCTTACAGAATTAAGGGGGCCGCCCATCTGGTGATTTCCAGGTTGCCAGAATTGGGTTTTTGGCAGAAAATTTGCAGAAAGATTATGTGTTTGGATTAGAATTCAAGCAAGTTCAATTCTCTTAGGCAATATAGAGTCTAATCTAATCAAGATATAGCATGCATGCAAAAACACATAAGCAAAAGAGCAAATAATCAACACATAATAAGCAATAAGAGGTAAGTAAAGGCAAGCACACTTAAGCTTCCTAAGGCACCTATCTTAGATTAAAGGCAAAGGCAATTAGTGAGTGAAAAACTAGTGATGGATCAAGATGGTACCATTATTAGTGAATTTGTCCTAGTGAGTGTCTATATGCAACAAATGTGGAGTTGTGATTGTTTCGACTCCTAGAAGCAAAAAGAAATAACGATCCTAAGAAACAATCCAAATGATCTCCTTGATTCAATTTTTGCTCGATCATGAATGTCAAAGACATATATTAGATTATATACCTTGACAATTTATGTGAGAGTTTATGCATGATTTTGAAATACAATGTTTTTAGAATTAGTCAACAATGTAAAGAAAAAAAAAACAAAAAAATTTTAATGGGATTCCTAGATTGTGAGAATAATTTTTAGAGAAAATTGATTGAGTTTTACAAAAAGGTTTATGCAAAGAAAATAAATTTTCTCAATCTTTAGTTTTGTGCGAAATAGATTCCTAGACTCAGAAAAGGTGAAATGGAAGAAAAATAAATTTCATGCAAGTATGAATTTGAATTAATATAATTTAGTCAACTTGTTCCATCATTCCTAATCCTAAACGCAAGTGGTTGAATAATTCACGCTTAAGGGGTTTTGTGAATATATCCGCAATGTTGTCTTCCGATGCAACCTTTTCTATAGATATATTTCCCTTTTGTACATTATCCCTAAGAAAATGGTGACGTATTTCTATGTGTTTAGTCCTAGAGTGTTGCACCGGATTTTTACTTAAATCTATCGCACCTTTGTTATCACACATAATGGGGACATTTTCTAACCTAATACCATAGTCTACGAGAGCTTGTTTCATCCATAGTGCTTGTTGACATGCCTTTCCGGCGCTTACATATTCGGCTTCTGTGGTAGAAATAGCAAGAGCGGTTTGCTTCTTCGAAACCAAGACGTTAGATAACATCCCATAAACGTGCAAATACCGCTAGTGCTCTTTCTATCTACGTAGTCTCCCGCATGATCCGAATCCGCATAAATAATGGTTTCTATGCCGGATTCCTTAGGATACCATAATCCTAAGTGTATAGTGCCTTTAACGTATCGGAAGATACACTTAACCGCTTCTAGGTGAGAGGTTTTGGGATCCTCTTGAAAACGGGCACAAAGGCAGACACTAAACATGATGTCGGGTCTACTTGCCGTCAAGTATAGTAAACTACCTATCATTCCTCTATACTTGGTGTTATCTACGGACTCACCTTCATCGTCCTTTGTGAGCTTTACCTCCGTAGACATGGGAGTTTTCATGGGTTTTGAGTCTTCTAGGCCAAACTTCTTAAGCATTTCCTTAATGTACTTAGATTGGTTAAAAAATATTCCATCTTCTAATTGTTTTATTTGTAATCCTAGGAAGAAGTTAAGTTCACCCATCATACTCATCTCAAACTCATCATGCATGATTTTGGCAAATTCATCACACATGTCTTGACAAGTCGATCCAAATATAATGTCATCAACATATATTTGGACAATGATGAGATTTGGGTCTTTCCTTTTAGTGAAAAGAGTGTTATCTACCATTCCCATGGAATAATCATGTTTAATAAGAAAAGCTTTTAATCGATCATACCAAGCTTTGGGAGCTTGTTTGAGTCCATACAAAGATTTCTTTAACTTATAAACATAATCAGGTTTTGCGAAGTCAATGAATCCTGGAGGTTGTGCCACATATACCTCCTCATTGATAAAACCGTTAAGGAATGCACTTTTCACATCCATTTGGAATAGCTTAAAATCTAGGGCGCAAGCATAGGCAAGTAATATCCTAATCGATTCTAGTCTAGCTACGGGGGCATAAGTTTCGTCATAATCAATTCCTTCTTGTTGATTATAACCTTGGGCAACTAACCTAGCTTTATTCCTAGTAACTATTCCATTCTCGTCTAACTTATTCCTATATACCCATTTGGTTCCTATGATGGTCACATCCTTTGGATTTGGGACTAGTTCCCAAACATCATTTGCCTTAAATTGATTTAATTCTTCTTGCATGGCTATAACCCAACTTTCATCCTTTAAAGCCTCGCTAATATTCTTAGGTTCTATTGCTGAGAGGAAACAAAAGAAATTGTTTTTATCTTGGGCTTGTGACCTAAGGGTTCTTTGGTTAAGATGTCCTATTATATTATCTAATGGATGTGATCTAGATTCTTTAATATTAACAGTTTCGTTATTTTCTAAGTGAATGTCTTCATTATCATTTCCTATTGGTTTTGTTTAACTAACCTCAATAGCTTCATCTTCGACTAAATCATCATCTTCTAAAGGTAATGTTTTAGGAGGTGGTGGTGTTTCATCAAATGTTACATTTAGTGATTCCTCTACTTTCATGGAGTGTTTGTTAAGTATTATATATGCTTTGCTATTTTGTGAGTATCCTAAGAATATTCCTTCATATGATTTTGGATCAAACTTAGTGAGATAGTCCTTAGTGTTTAAAATATAGCATTTACTTCCAAATACCCTAAAGTAGCTTAAGTTTAGTTTTCTACCTCTTAATAACTCATAAGGAGTTTTTCCTAGAATTCTTCTAATTGATACCCTATTTAAAATATAAGTTGATGTATCTACGGCGTGACACCAAAATTTTTGTGGGATGGATTGTTCATTTAACATAGTTCTACTCATTTCTTGTAGTGACCTATTTTTTCTTTCTACTACGCCATTTGATTGAGGAGTACGAGGAGCGGAGAGATTGTGAGATATTCCATTTAACTCGCAATATTTTCCGAATTGTACTTCGTTATCAAATTCCCTACCATGGTCCGTCCTAATGGCAACTATTGAGCATCCTAATTTATTTTGAATCATTTTACTAAATATTTCGAATTTTTCAAAGGCTTGGGTTTTGTCACTTAAAAAACTAGTCCACGTGTATCGTGAGTAGTCATCTACTATTACTAAGGTATATTTGTTTCCTCCATAGCTCCACACAGCGGATGGACCAAAAAGATCCATATGTAATAATTCTAGGCACCTAGTAGTGGATACTATATTCTTGGCTTTATGACTAGCATGAGCTTGTTTTCCAATTTTACATGCATCACAAAAATGCTTGTCATATTTTAGGTTAGGCAAATTTCTAACTAATTCCTTAGAGGCCAAAGATTGTATTTGTTGCATGTTAGCGTGTCCTAATCTCCTATGCCACAGTGTAGAGTTTTCATCTAGGGTCGTTAGCCATATCCTATCCTCAGGTTTGTTTCCTAGTTTCATAACATATATGCCACATTTTCTTATTCCTCTACCTATAATTTTTCCATTCTTAACTATTTCGCTATCATCTTCGGTAAATGTGACTCTACATTTATTATCACATATTTGTCCTACACTAAGCAAGTTATATGTTAATTTATCTACATGCTCAACATTTTCAATAGTAAGTGAGTCTTGAGAGATCGTACCTTTGCCAATGATTTTTCCACGTAAGTCACTACCGAAAATAACGTTACCTCCATTGTATGCCTTGTATGTAGAGAATAGATTGCGGTTCCCCGTCATGTGTCTCGAACATCCGCTATCTTTGATCCATTCGTCGGGTTCCAAGTCAATTCCTAAACATATTTAGTCGGTTTCTTTTGTCATGAAACACTTTTCGTCTCTTGGCTTTTCAACTTCTTTTTTGTCACTATCACTCCATGTTCCACTAACAAAAGCACCTTGACTTTCATAACCCGGTGGCTTTAGACATTCGCCAATGAGATGATTTGGACTTCCACATCTAAAGCACTTTCTTTTCCCGTAGTTGTCACTTCTATTCCTTTGGAATGCTTTTCTTTCGTCTCTTGATGATCTAGTGAATCTTCCTCGTCTCTTGAAGAACTTCTTGAATTCTCTTACGGCCATTGCATATTCTTCGTCTTCACTTTCGTCACTTGAATCATCATCATCACTAGGTTCCTTTTTGGCTTTTAGAGCAATGGATTTGGTTTGTTCTTTCTTGACTTTGACCGTTTTCGAATCTCTTCTTATGATTTCTTCATGAACCTTCAAGTTGCCAATTAGTTCATCTAGTGATAACGTCATCAAGTTCTTTGATTCTTCGATTACCGTGACCTTAGCTCGCCATTTTGGATGCAATGCCCTAAGAAATTTCCTAACACAATTTTTACTAGAAAATGTCTCATCAAGTGCTTTTAAACTTGTGATGATAGTGTTAAACTTAGCAAAAGCATTATCAATTGATTCCTCTTCCGGAATCGTAAATTGTTCATATTGTTGTACAAGAAGATCTATTTTATTATCTTTGACTTGGCTATTACCTTGGTGAGTAATTATTAAAGAATCCCAAATTTCTTTGGCGGTTTTACACATAAAAATTCTTTCATATTCTTTGCGTGGTAACGCATTATAAATTACCATTTTAGCCTCATTATTTTTTGCTAATTTCTTTTTCAAATCATCATTTTGTTCTTCAAAAGATACAATTTCATTCATTTTAGTTTCAACATTATATTGAATAGGAGGAAAATCACCAAAGGTAATAATATGCCAAAGATCAAGATCTTTTGATTTCACATACGTTTCGAATCTATTTTTCCAATATAAAAATCCATCACTATCAAATAGTGGTGGTCTTTGCATAGATTTCCCTTCTAAATATTTTCCAGATTCCATAGATCGTTACAAGTTTTAAAATACAATATATTTTAAAAATCTTGCTAGACCTGGCTCTTGATACCAATTGTGGAAAACTAGAAGGGGGGTTGAATAGTTTTACGCCTTTTTAATTCATTAAAAAATTAGTTTTGGAGTTTACTTAGCTTTTGAAAACTTAGATTCGATAATATGTGATCTCAAGTCTTGTACAATATAAACAATTAACACTACACAATATATTACAATGATAAGTAATGAAATAAGTAAGAGATGGAAAGATCGAACCGCGAGACAAGAGATTTATAGTGGTTCGGCTACAAGGACACCTTCCTTGCCCTACTCCACTCCCCGAGCACCTAACTCGAGAGTTTTCTTCACTATATCAACAAGCTCCCTTATGGCGGAGAAAACCGTACACACCAATTTACACACCAATTTACACACCACTTTTCACACCACAACTTCGTCACACCTAAGTCACAACTTCTTCAAATCAATCTACTTCACACCTAACTACTCCACACCTATCTTCTTCACACCAATCTAGTTCCTAGCTTTTCTTCTTCACACTAAGCTACTAACTAATCACACAATTTATATCTAACACAACTATCTACAATCAAATATTCACAACAATCTTCACAAAGAATAATGTAAATGATCTTTGATGATGCACCAACAACTTGGATGTGGAGATCACAACAAGTTGTAATACTTCTTGTCTTGAGGGATAGAAGTATTCTTCTCTTGCACTTAAGAGGATGAAGGTTGGATCACTTTGAAACAAAGAATTATACACTTATGATCAAAGGATAAGAGAATAGAGATTTGGATCTAGATCAGAAAGTTTAGAAGTGCAAAAGGTAAGGAAAATGTGTGAACTGATCCAGTATTTATAGGGGAGAAAAACACTATTCTGGAGCGTGGCCGGTCCCCTTAATGATTAAGGGGGCCGCCTAAGGAATTAAGGGGGCCGCCCCTTTCAGAACGTTGGTTTTTCTTGTCTTTTAGTGGGGAATATTTTTCTGGATAGAATTTGCCATTTTTGGTTGGAAATTTGAAATCATATATTTATAATGAATTAAACATATTCTTTTAATTCCAAAAGTAATTTTGTAAAAGATATAAGATGTTTAATACGTTTTATAAAAATTCTAGTGATTAGAAAAATTTCCTTTGATCATGAAATGTTATAAACCCTTTGTTTATTCTTACCTTAAGTGATATGGAAGCAAAGACAAATATTAAGCACTAAAAACTTGTTTACGTCATATGTTTTAGATTAATGAGTTTATGCTTTGTAATTATCAAAACATAGAGACATTGTTAATATGCTAACAATGTTTTAAGACATTATTTATGTCAACAAAAACCAATTACATAAGAGTATGGGCGATGAAAGCACAAGTGAATTGTGTTGAATCGATATGTGGTTTAAAGAATAAAGAAGAGTGGAGGAAGATAAGGAATTGAATGTGAATTGAATGTGGGTGTGTTGAATTGAATTGTGTTAGAATTAAATTGTTTTAATGAATGAATCATGTTTACCAGACAATTCTATTACTGAATCATGTTAATTGAATGCGAGGGGAGGTGCTAAGCGAGGTCCTAGGCGATGTGACAAGCGAGGTGTAGGCGATGTGACAAGCGATGTGTGGAGTTATCTCAAGCGAAGGTTAATTGAATGCCTGGCGAGCTCATACACGATGTGACAGGTGAGGTCATAGGCGTGTGGTCCTAGGCGATGTGGAAAGTAATCTAGGCGAGGTGGAGGCTGAAGGTGCGATGTGGATATAATACCTGGAGAGGTGGAGGCGTGTTTAAAAGAGATGAGATTGTTTGAACTAGGCAATGGCAAAAGTCATCTTATATATTATCACATACCAGAATGAATTTAAATGAACATGCATGTGGATATAATACATTTGCACTAGTCAATCTCCATCCCTTATGTTCAAAAAAAAATCTCCGTCCCTTTATAATTTGATTAATACTTGGATAATTCATGTGTCTGCTAAAAGTCATATTTTTACAAGACTAGTAACAAGCCCAGTCTACCTAGTTACACAATCCTAACCTTCTTAGAGCATGAATCGTGGTTTTCTTTGTGAACTTTCACCTTTCTCTTCTTTGCCTTGATCTTTGTAGGAGTGAATTCGTATCTTGTAATGTAAACATTAATTAGTTTCTCTTCAAGTGTTATACATGGGAACATGTCACACCGAATATCAGTATCAGTGACCAAAGGTAGTAGACCATCGTCCGAACTGTTATTCGGTTTTTGAAAATAAAAATATCTAGGTGTTTTTTCATCGTAACCCAACTCCTTTACAAGTTGATGCAATTCATCCATGCAAAATGTGTTCATATTTAGAAAATCAACATAAGCATGAACACCCTCATCGAAGGTGATACAACCAAATTTAGTAGAGAAAGTACCATAATGATGTAGTCTAATAGAAAAAAGTACTTCATCTTCATCACCGTCTTCACCATATATTGCTTCAATGAAGTTGTATTGACCTTCAGATCTCCATTCACGAACAACCATATTATGAGTTTTGAATGTATACAATACACAAATTATGAGTATTTATAACTAGAAAAATGATTCACCAAACCTACAATAAAGACATCTAACTAACATGTCATATATCTCACATCCAATTCGCCTAGACCCTCGCCTAGACCACATCCATGCATGTTACGAGATCCATGCATGCAGACATAATGTACATGAATTTAATCACTACAGACATCATACATAATACATAATACGTATACATGCATGAAAGTTATAAAAGGCTAATCGTTTTATTATGTATTATAAGTACATGTTTAATTAGTTTGATACAAATAAACGCCATAATCACTAACTCGGTTCATATATAAAATTAGTGATGGATGTGTACATGTTTAATTAGTTTTCGTAATATTTAATTAGTTTGATACAAATATATCGCCTAGGACCTTATGATCCACAATCCACATCGCCTATAACATCCACAATCCACATCGCCTAGGACCTATAACCTCGCCTGGCATTCAATTAACTCGATTAGCTTGTCTCATCGCTAAGACCTCGCGTATCCTCCACCTCGCGTAGAACCACATCGCCTAGGACCTATAACATCGCCTGGCATTCAATTAACTCGATTAGCTTGTCACATCGCTAAGACCTCGCGTATCCTCCACCTCACGTAGAACCACATCGCCTAGGACCTATAACCTCGCCTGGCATTCAATTAACTCGATTAGCTTGTCACATCGCTAAGACCTCGCGTATCCTCCACCTCGCGTAGAACCACATCGCCTAGGACCTATGACCTCGCGTATCCTCCACCTCGTGTAGAACCTCCTCGCGTATCCTCCACGTCGCCTACCTCCTCGCTGAAAACACTACCTCTGTCACATCTGGCATTCATATAATTCTTTCACATCGCCTAGGACCACACAATTCGCGTGAACCCTCGCCTACTTCCTCACTAACTCGCCTAGACCCTCGCTTAAACCATACACAATTCGCGTATAATCTCGCCTAGACCACACCCAATTCGCCAAGACCCTCGCCTAGCTCCTGCTTATAACTTAGTCCACACAATTTCCTCGCCTAAACCCTCACCTAGACCGCATCCAATTCGCCTTTGCCTCGCGTATAACCTCGCTTGTGTGCTCGCGTGATAACACAATTCAATTCACCTCGCGTAAACCTCGCGTACACCTCGCCTGAAATATCACCTCGCTTGAACCTCGCGTAGAACTCGCTTGCAACTCGCCTAAACACTCTTGTCTTTCTTCCTCGCGTGCACCTCTCCTACTATTTCTTTTAGTAGATCTAACGGTTAGAAACAAAATTAGTAATAGATCTAATGGATAATATATAAGATGTTCATTTTCGATAATTTTATAGGCGAGGTTTATTTTCGATAACTAGTTGCATAAAATGTTCATTCTGGTAATTTACTCTTGGGAAAATGATAAAAAAATACATTGAACTTGACACTTTTTACCATTGTATGTTGCCAACTAATTTTTTTACCATTGTAACACAAAACTTGACATTTTTTGTCATTGTATGTAAAAAATGTCTCATCGTTAGTCCTTTACACTAACGGTCGTTAGTAAATAACTTAAAATTCCGTTTTCTTTCGATTTTACACGTTTTCATCCGTTTTCTTACGTTTTTGACCGATTTTACACGTTTTCTTCCGTTTTTTTTTCCGTTTTCATCTGTTTTTTACGTTTACGCCCGTTTTTTTTATGTTTTCACCTGGTTTTTTACGTTTTCGTATGTTTTCGCCCGTTTTTTTACGTTTTTGCCTGTTTTTTACATTTTCATCCATTTTTTTACGTTTACGCCCTTTTTTTACGTTTTCAACCAGTTTTTTACGTTTTCTTCTGTTTTTTTACGTTTTCGCCCATTTTTTTACGTTTGAGCCTGTTTTTTTACGTTTTCGCCAGGTTTTTACATTTTCTTCCGTCTTTTTTACGTTTTCGTCCGTTTTTTTTACGTTTACGCCCGTTTTTTTAACGTTTTTGTCTGTTTTTTTACGTTAACGCCTGTTTTTTTACGTTTTCGCCAGGTTTTTACGTTATCTTCCATCTTTTAACCGTTCCGTCCGTTTTTTTATGTTTACGCCCGTTTTTTTAACGTTTTCACCCAGTTTTTTATGTTTTCTTCTATCTCTTAACCGTTTTGTCCATTTCTTACGTTTACGCTCGTTTTTTAACACTCTCACCCGGTTTTTTTACGTTTTTTTCCGTTTTTTTTTACGTTTCGTCCGTTTTTTTTACGTTTACGCCCGTTTTTTTACTTTTTCACCTGGTTTTTTACGTTTTCTCCTATTTGTTTTACGTTTTCACCCAGGTGTAAACATAAAAAAATGAAGAAAACGTAAAAAAACCAGGTGAAAACGTAAAAAAACAGGCGTAAACAAAAAATGAAGAAAACGTAAAAAACCGGGTGAAACCGTTAAAAAACGGGCATAAACGTAAAAAAACTGACAAAAACGTAAAAAAAACGAAAGAAAACGTTAAAAAGAGGTGTGAACGTAAAAAAATAGGGGTAAACGTAAAAAAACGAACGAAAACGTTAAAAAAATGGGCGAAAACGTAAAAAAATTGGCGGAAATGTAAAAAAAACGGAAGAAAACGTAAAAAACCAGGTGAAAACGTATAAAAACGGGCGTAAATGTAAAAAAATGGACGAAAACGTAAAAAAAACGGCCGAAAACGTAAAAAAATAGGCGAAAACGTAAAAAAACGGAATAAAATATAAAAAACCGGGTGAAAACGTAAAAAAAACAAGCGTAAACATAAAAAAACGAAGAAAACATAAAAAAAACCGGGTGAAACCGTTAAAAAACGGGCATAAACGTAAAAAAAGGGACAAAAACGTAAAAAAAACGGAAGAAAACGTAAAAACCTGGCGAAAACATAAAAAAAGGGGCGTAAACGTAAAAAAAGGACAAAAATGTAAAAAAACGGGCGTAAACGTAAAAAAACAGACGAAAACATAAAAAAGATGGAAGAAAACGTAAAAACCTGGCGAAAAAGTAAAAAAACGGGCGTAAACGTAAAAAACGGTGAAAACGTAAAAAAAAGGGAAAAACGTAAAAAAACGGAAGAAAACGTAAAAAACCGGTTGAAAACGTAAAAAAAACGGGTGAAAACGAAAAAAACAGACGAAAACGAAAAAAAACGGAAGAAAACGGATGAAAACGTGTAAAATCGGAAGGAAATGGAATTTTAAGTTATTTACTAACGACCGTTAGTGTAAAGGACTAACGATGCGACATTTTTTACATACAATGACAAAAAATGTCAAATTTTGTGTTACAATGGTAAAAAAAATAGTTGGCAACGTACAACGGTAAAAAGTGTCAAGTTCAATGTATTTTTTTTTATCATTTTCCCTTTTCTCTTATCTATTTATACTCACTATATATATCTCATCCAAAAACATTTGTATCAAATCTAAAATTAAGTAGTGATACGACTTGCAAAACCTCAAAAACAAACAATGAGCAACAACAAACAACAGGTAGAGCTGACCGCCCCCTTATTGGAAGCCACCCAAGGTACCCCCAGTCTCATCCTACCTTATTTTTTTTCATTTTCTTTAAATATGATTTTGTCATTTTCTGCAGCTTTGACTATGGAGGACCGTGATGCATCCACTAGTACTCCGATCATTGACCGTATCACGGAGGTCAACCAGACACCATACTACGTGGATGAAAGTGATGACCCGACTTTAGGCTTTCTTCTTGATTGTGCAGAAAGAGGAGAAAATCGTTGCCTTCAACCTTCACCATCTATTTGCAAGGTTTCTAGAATTCTTAGAGATGTTAGCGTAAGATCATTCATCCCTCAGCTGGTCTCTATAGGACCTATACGTAGAGAAAATAAGAAGTTGAAAGAATTTGAATGGCTGAAAGAATGTTATCTTAATGACCTATTACATATATCGTTGTCATGATTCCACGCCAAAGAAAACATTAGAAGCATTTCTGCTAAACGTAAACGATTTAATACCCCAAATCAGAGATTCTTATGATGGTGTGAGCAAGAACTATAGTGATGATAAGCTTGCCAGGATGATGGTTATGGATGGTTGTTTCATACTTGAATTCTGTTTCAAGCATAAAAAAGAAAATTTTTACTCGTATTTCATAACCAAAAAAAAGAAAATTGGCATTTGCCATATAAGATGCTATCTAGTCGTATTGCCATTGATCTAATATTGCTAGAAAACCAAGTCCCTTTCTTCGTTCTTCAAGTTTTGTTTGACTGCTTTTCAGTACCAGTGGCGAAGCTAGAAAATTTTCAGTGGGGGTCGGGATCTAAATTTTTTTTATCCTAACGCTATTTTTTGGGTAATATGTTCGGGTCGGGTCAAAAATTAAATACTATTATTATTAAAAAAAAAAAAAAAAAAAGTTTCAATCACTAAAAATGAAGTTATGGTTTTATTCTTTACCATAGTCACAATCTATAAATCTGTCCTACACCTACATAAATTGCAAAGAACTTATATTAGTGGTACACAATTGACGATTCCTGCCAGGTTGTCATATTGAACTTTCAACCCCAATTTCTAATTTCTAATTAAATCCCTAATTTCTACTAAATCCTTAATTTCTACTAAATCCCTAAATAAAAGACAAGTAGATTTAAAGACAACAAACCAGAAGGGCCGCTACAGGCGGCGACAGGCGTGGCTGAGGCTGGTCGGCCGTCGGGACTGCAGGTGCCAGGAAGGTGGGAGGAGATGAGGGTCGAAGGGGGAGGGTTTGGGATTTGGTTAATTGGTTTGTTAATTTATTTTTTTTTTATTTATTTATTTATTTTTAATGGGCTAAGTAATGGATTTTAGTTTGAGATTTGGTTTGTTAATGGATTTTAGTTTGGGTAGATAAGCTTATGTAAAATGTAATGGATCAATTTTATTGTTTAATGTATAAAAAAAAGTTTTCACAATTAAAATGGGGGTCGAAACCGAATATACCGAAATTTTTCTACACGAAAACTATATACCCCCTACATCGCAAAAAATTTTTTGGGGGGTCGGGCGCCCCTCCCCTTCCCTATATAGCTGCGTCATTGGTCAGTACCCGACAATCCCTACATGGATCTGCCGGTTATGAAGAAAAGGTCTGTCACTCTTTGTAACATTCTCGAAAAATGTTTGGCCCCCTACATTAAGCTATTCCGTTCTCCGTTGCCTGAAAAAACAGGCAACGTTCTCGATAAATATTTGGCACCCTACCTTGAGCTATTATGTTCTGTGTTGCCTAAAAAAAATTCAACCGCAGATGTTGACTCAGTAACTCATCGCTTTTGCAACTTTCTCATCATCACAACATCATATAACTCATCGCTTTTGCATCCTTCAATAATTATAACCGAACAACAAATACAACCCAGTAACCACGGATACACTATACTCAAGAAATATTAAGTTTCTGCTTCTGGTTAGCTTCAAGATCCGTTCAGGGGTCTCGGGTAGGTATCAATTTGTTGTTTTTATTTTTGTTCAATCGAATCAAAGGAAGTATGAAATCGAAGGTTTGGTACTTTCTTGAAATGATTCGGATATTACATGAAGCATGGTCTTCAACAATGATCTGTGATGGTATTAGGTTAAAACTAAAAAAATCTTTAAAGGATTTGCGAAAAAATTTGAACCAGCTGAGATCTTGATTAGTTGTCATCGATGTACGGTTCATGTTTAGAATGAGTGTTGAGGAGTGATGGGAGGTTTAGGTAGTGATGGATTTTGGATGTTGGTCGGCTGCTGTGATGTTTTTGGATTTATGTTCTTTTCGTTTTTGATTCTTGGCCGATGATGTTGAAGGACTGAGGTCTCATTTGAGTTATGGTATTTGGGATTGTGGTCAGCATGGTCTTCTTCTCTTTTTCTTTTCGAAACTTTACAAAACTATACATCTTGTATTCTCGAAACTCTTCTTATCTTTGATTTGCGAAACTTTACATCTTGAAAAATTTCGAAACTTTGTTACCCAAATTTTTTTTTTCGAGAATATAACTTTTCGAAAATATAACTTTTCAAAAATTTTACTTTTCGATAATTTAACTTTTCGAAAGTTTAGGGTATTGAGTTTTCGAAACTTTCTTTACAAGAAAGTCCGATCTTTTCCGACGACAATTCCGACTAGTCATTAGCAGATTCCGACCATGATACAGACCATACATATTGTTGAGACCAAATGACAGACCACAGATTCACGGTTTGGAACAAAAGTAATCAAGATATTGATAAAGTTACATAAAAAGTTCTAATATTTATGCAACTTTAATGAAGGATTTTGACTTTTGAACCAAAGGATACATACAAATATGTATTGAAACTGTTGTTGATAAAGATACGAATTTTTTTTTGCAGATCTTAAAAAATGTATAAAAACATCTTCAAAACAATATTCGAACCACAAAAATCAACACCGTAGCTCTGATGCCAATTGTAGGACCGAAAATATAAATGATTCATGTGGTTCGGGAGGTCTTGGTTGATCAAAGTATATGAATTCCATGTTTGGTTTAGAGAGAGAAAGAGTAGAGAGAGGGTGGAGAAAACACAAAGTTTATTAGATTAGAACAAAATGAAAGCTACAATGATTTCCCACACCCCTCATGGAGAGTCATGAGGGGTATTTATAGGCTCTACACATTACAAGTTTGCCTAGTTAACATAAGTAGTCCCTAATGGCACAACTTGCTACATATCTAGTCCATTTCACATATGTGACGTTATCTTTATAAAAGAGCGAGGCTAACAGTTCTGTTAGTTTCAATTGAGTCTTTCGTTGGTGGATGTTGTGTCTGAGTGGTAGCTTTTGAACTTTGGATATATATATATATATATATATATATATATATATATATATATATATATATATATATATATATATATATATATATATATATATATATATCATTTTACTTTTTCCTTCGTACTTATTTGTTTGTATGTTATTTTCAAGCTATGTATGTGCGTATGCCGAAGCGTATTAATTATCGTAGGGTGTTTGTTCTTTGTAAATTATCTTGTGACCGTTATGTTTTTGGCCTCGTAAATTTACTTTTTCCGTTCGGCCCTTAGCCTGATATTTTACCCTCTTGGGGTTTTGTTGTTTAGGCAACTTGTGCCCTTCGGCACTTGGCCTTATATGTTACCCTCTTGGGGTTTTGTTGCTCCGGCAATTTGTGCCCTTTGGCACTTGGCCTTATATATTACCCACTTGGGGTTTTATTATTTAGCAACTTGTGCCCTTTAGCTCTTGGCCTTATATATTACCCACTTGGGGTTTTGTTGTTTAGGCAACTTGTACCCTTCGGCACTTGGCCTTATATTTTACCAACTTAGGGTTTTGTTGTTTTGGTAACTTGTACCCTTCGGCACTTGTGCCCTTCGGCTCTTGGCCTTATATATTACCCACTTGGGGTTTTGTTGTTTAGGCAACTTGTACCCTTCGGCACTTGGCCTTATATTTTACCCACTTGGGGTTTTGTTGTTTAGGCAACTTGTACCCTTCGGCACTTGGCCTTATATATTACCCACTTGGGGTTTTGTCGTTGGGGTAATTATATCATTAAACAAAAAACAATTCTTTTTTCAAGGCATGACTTGCATGAAACCTTTTATTAGGGATAAGAAGGTGGCTTATGAGCCTTACAATAAGTCTTTCGGATGTCTCCGATTACATAAAGCACTTTTTCAAATTAATAGCATGCCAGGTCCGAGGTACTTCTATGTCATCCATGGTTTGGAGTTTGTATGTGCCGTGTTGATAAGCTTCTGTTATCCGGTAGGGGCCTTCCCAGTTCGGCCATAACTTTCCCTGATACACGAAATCTCCTACTTTGAAAGTTTCAGGTCTAACCCTTCGGTTGTAATATTGCTCCACCTTCTTCTTGTATCTGGCCTCTCTTATCGCTGCTATCTCTCGCCGCTCCTCTAACAAGTTTAGGTTTAGGTTGATTTCATCGTCATCGTTTTCGGTGTTTGCCATCATGGTCCGAAAGGTAGGCATGCCAATTTCCGCTGGGATAACTGCTTCACTTCCGTAGGTCAAACTAAAAGGTGTTTCTCCATTGCTAGTTTTCAAGGTAGTGCGGAATGCCCATAGTACATTTGGTAATTCATCGACCTATCCGGCTCTTTCCCTTCCGAGTCGCGATTTGAATCCTTTCATTAAGATTTTGTTAGCCCTTTCCACCAATCCGTTGGATTGAGGGTGAGCCACAGCTGTGTTAATTTGTGTGATTTTCAACCTTTCGCACCAACTCTTGAACGGGTCCCCAACGAAGTTACTTCCGTTATCGGTGACGATTATCTTAGGTAGTCCGAACCTGCAGACGATGTTGTCTCATACAAATTTCTTCACTTCTTTTCCGGTTGTTTTGGCTAGTGGTTTTGCTTCCATCCATTTTGTAAAGTAGTCTATTGCCACGATTACGTATTTAATCTTTCCTGGAGCTTCGGGTAAAGGTCCCAGCACATCTATTGCCCATTGGAAGAAAGGCCAGGGTGCCATGACGGAGAACGACACTGTTTTTGGTAATTTAGGGACCGGAGCGTGTATTTGACATGAGTCACATTTCTGGATAACTTCTCTAGCGTCTCGATGCATGGTTGGCTAGTAATAACCCTGTCTCATAAGTTTAGCTACCACGGATCGTGGTCCGGAATGCATTCCGCATGCTCCTTCGTGCAACTCTCGGATTACATAATTTGCTTGGAGAGGCCCTACACATCGCAGCATTAGTCCTAGGTATGTTTTTTTAAATAGCACATCGTCAATGAGGGTATAGTGGCTTATTTTCATTCGAAGGGCCCGGGCCTCATTCTGGTCCTCCGGCCATATCCCTTCCTTTAGGCTCCGGAGTATGGGTGACATCCAATTTTCTTCCTCTTCTTCTACTATTGCGTTTATTATTTCTTCTTCAGTGGATGGTTTTTCCAATACTTCTATAGGATTTCTTTTGTCAAATGGTTGAATGCTACAGACGCCAGTTTGCTCAGTATGTCTGCTTTTTGGTTTTGGGCTCTCGGGATATTCTTTATCTTGAAGTGTTCGAAGCAAGCAATATATTCCTTGGCTTTGGTGAGGTACTTTGTCATGCTCTCCGTATATGCGGTAAACTCTCCGTTGATCTGGCTTGCCCCTAGGTTTGAGTCCACCCGCGCATCCAGTGCTTTTATGTACATTTTGTGGAAAACTAGAAGGGGGGTTGAATAGTTTTACGTTCATTTTAAAATTTATGAAAACAAGTTTGTTTTTAGAAACTTCGATTCTAGTTTATGTGATCTCAATACTTGCACTATATGAACAATTATATAGTAACTAACAAACTAAGCTAATATAGTGTAGGTAAATAAGTAAGTAATGAAAAGAGTTGGAGAGATCAAACCACAACACAAGGATTTATAGTGGTTCGGCTACAAGGTCACCTTCCTTGTTCTTACTCCACTCCCCGAGTCACCTACTCGAGAGTTTTCTTCACTATGTCAACAAACTCCCTTATGGCGGAGAAAACCTTACACACCAATTTACACACCACAACTTCGTCACAATTAAATCACAACTTCTACACAACTTCTTCACACCAATCTACTTCACACCTATTTTCTTCACACCTATCTTCTTCACACCAATCTTCTTCACACCTATCTTCTTCACAACTACACTACTTCACTACTAATCAACTACTTCTCTCTACACAACTTCTATTTTTACTAAACTACTAATTACAAGCACAACACAACTTCACAAATAATATACACACTATGTACAACTACTCTTCAATACTTCTTGAACTTAGTTGTAGAAGGAGTGATCTTCTTTTGCACTTTGGATGAGGATGGATGAGGAGGGATTGAATCACTTGAAACAAGGATTAATATTCTAATGATCAAAGGGTTTTGGAAGATGTTTAGAGAGTTTGAGATCTGAAAATTTCGTGCAAAAGATAGGGAAAAATTCCAGATTTAAGGTGGTATTTATAGGAGAAAAATTCTGACAGTTTCTGATACAGGAGCCTGGCCAGTCCCCTTAAATCATGGCCGGTCCCCTTAATTTTAAGGGGACCGCCCCTTATAATTAAGGGGGCCGCCCAGCTGTAACGGCCAGAAAACTTGTCATTTAGTGGGGAAAGTTTATTTGGTGAAAAACTAACTGATTTTGGTTAAAAATTTGAAATCATATATTTAGTATGATTAAAACATTTTTCTTTATTACCAAAAGTGTTTTTCAAAAATATATAATATGTTTATATAATTAAATAAACTTTGTATTAATTAATTAAGTACCTCTTTGATCATGAGATGTATTAAACACTTGTTTATCCATACCTTAAGTGATTAAGTTGGATATAATGATATAAACTAGCTTAATACTTGTTTACGTAGTAATCTTACGTTTGATGATTTTACATTTTGTGATCGTCAAAATATAGAGATATCGAAAAGTATAAATAACGTTTTTATGCATTATTTATGTCAACAATCTCCCCCTTTTTGATGATTACAAAATCTAAACTCATTAAGCGAAAATTAGTATATATATACAAGTATTATTGTGAGTTTATATCAATTCTCCCCCTTTTTGTTAGCATCAAAAAGGTTATCCCGATTTTATTATAGCTCCCCCTTGATGTATACTCCCCCTCATTTTGAGGTCAAAAAGAAATCGAGATATGGAATTCTTGCAAAAAAATATTTAGTGGACAAGCAACATATATATGTATATAGCATGCAAGAGTAGAAACTAAACATAACCATAATCATTGATCAAATTAAAAAGGTTACAACAATCATTACATCAACAAGTAGTGCAAATAAGAAAATCCTTGAAGGCTTACAATCATAAATAAAATAAACCAAAGCTCTAACATGAAAGTCCTCTCTTGAGCTTGCCATCCAAAATAGTTTAAGACAATTTTATTTGCAAAACACCAAGCATGTTTAATTTGGAGGAATGGATGGTGAACATGGAGATGGTGATGGTGGAGGAGTGTTTGTTGATGGTGGTGGAGGAGTTGTGTTTGTTGTTGGTGGTTGATGCAACAAGTTTTCAATGTGTGAAAACATGTATTGCATCTCATCTCTTAGTCCGAACACAATTGTTCGGTTGTGGATGCAAAAAAGGCAAGTGTCTCCATGAGCTTCAAGTAAGCTCCATGGGACGGGGTTATAGGTTGGTGGATTTATAGGGGATGATGAGAAGTGTACATCAAGAGGTGTTAATGGTGATAATGAGAGGGTTAGTGCAAGAGTTGTGTTTTCATTTGTGGCTTGTGATGGTTGATCTATTGTTGGAGGAGATAAATGGGTGTTTATGTAGTCATTTATGGATGAAGTGGATGGTATGGAGGAAGTAGAGGCTCCATTTGTTGATGGTGTTTTGGAGGGTGCATTTGGTGCACTAGGAGATGAGCATTCAGGTGGTGGTGATGGGGTGGTGTTGTCTTCATTTGTGGGATCAATGAATAGTTGTTTTGGTGGAATAATGACAAGTTTTTGTTTCTTGGCATTGTTTGAATAGGTGGTTGTTGGTGATGACATGATAAAAAGATGAGGTTTGATGAAGGTTGAGGATGATGGAATGTGAATTAAACATGCATGGGGATTATATAGTATGAAAACATGTTTAGAAGTAGAATTAATTTGAATTTGTATTGTTAGATTCCAAAATCAGTTTAGTTTTTAAGGGAAATGGTAGCTGGGACTAGCAAAAGGGATCACAAGGTGCAAAAGAAAACAGTGTAAAAACTGTTCCAGATGGTCGGTCCCCTTAAATGGAGGCCGGTCCCCTTAAATTTAAGGGGGCCGCCCCTTATGAATTAAGGGGGCCGCCCATCTGACGACCTAGAAATCAAAAGTTTTCAAAAATTTTCTGGAAAAATGTTATATTCTGTTTTGTTTTTGCAGCAAGCTCTATTTGGACATTTCACATTTGTTTTGGTCTATTGGAAAGCATACATGTCATATATATATATATATATATATATATATATATATATATATATATATATATATATATATATATATATATATATATATATATATATATATATATATATATATATATATATATACATAAACTAATCATGCAAGCATATATATAGATTAAAATCAAGTATAAAAACATGCATACATGTAGAGCAAATAATAATAAAGAGTAAATGGCAATATGGTTCAAATATGTCTAGAAGCAAAGCAACAAATAGCACATAAGTAACATATTACAAATTGTTTAAGAGGAAAAATAAAGCCAATATCATAGACAACATCACTACTATTTCTTTCCTAGCACCCCATCAGCAGCAGTGGTAAGTGACTATAAGTCCTCCTCATCGTCATCCCTTGGAAAAGAGAACGAAACAAGAATGCTAGGACGATTAGATTTAAACTTACGGGTTTTGCGAATTTGAGGAAGAACGAGAGGTCGGAGGGTTGGATAGATAGATTGATAAATACTATCATCGAGATCGGGATAGTTTTCAATGACATGCTTGTGGAGACGAGTGAGAAACATACCATACGGAAGAATAGCTTTAGGATTTGCTCTTGCACATTCAATACGTTTGATAAAGAAGTAAGCCAAATTGTAAGGTTGCTCGGCAACAATACAATGCAACATATGAGCGAGACAAGCCGGGAGATGGTCTGAGTGTCCTTCGAAACCAAACGCATTCTCTCGAACTAGTTCTTCCCAATACTCCATGTTGGGCCTTAATTCTTTACAAAAAATTTGATTTTTAGGATTTGAGACATGTTTGGGTATGATGCTTTGGGTGGAAGTTTCACATTCCAACCCGAGCATTTGACGAATATCTTCGGGAGATGGAATTTCGGAGATATAAGGACCATGAGTAGGACGAGAACATTGGAGAGCGCAAAGATCCCATTCATTTGTGAATGTGGATTGACCGGAAAAGGAATTTGAAGGACTTGACCAAATTGTGCAAGAGTGAGAGTAATAAATTCATGTTGGATCATGAATGAAATGAAGATGGAACCAAAGTCATCGGTTTGAACCGTGACTTGGCTATAGAAGTCAAGAATGAAGCGAGGAATGATGGGTTCATTAATTTGGAAGAGACATTCAAAATGGATATTGGTGAATGAGCTTTCGATGAAATCGGATTGATAGTAAGCTTGATCTACGACTCGACCTTCATGAATGTTTCTATCTTCTATTTGACGATAGATACGTGCAATGGAGGGAGAGGTAGTGGGAAGTTGAGAGACTTTGGGAATGTAGTTTTTGGTTAAGGAAATATCTTTGGTAGTTGCTTTTGGCATTTTCACCTAAACACAACAACAATACAAAAGACCAAAATAAATATAAAGAAGAATAAAAAAAATGTATATATTTTTAAAACTTATGTTGGAACATAAACATACTTCAACTTAAAACGATAATCCTAGGAAGTAGTTTACCATGTTCCTTAATATTATTTTTAACTTGTTCTAGATATATTTTACGATGTTTAGTAAGTAGTTATGGACAAATCCAAACACCCTTTTAAACATCTTAATATATCATGAAATTTACTAGATTTACATTAGGTTGTAAAACTAGCCATTTCTTACGAGTTTCTTATGCATGTGATTAATTTTCGAAAAATGTAGTTTATATTTTGACTCAAAAATGTCATGTTTCGTACTAAACCAAACGCTTCCTTAACTAGACACTTACACTACAAGTATCTCAATATATATATGAATTATATATCTTGACAAGTCCGAATTACAAGTTTTAGGTTTATAATCTTGACAACATTTTATAAAAATTATAATGACTTAATTTCGACATTATTTGGACATAATCCGAACACCCTCTTATTGTAATACCCCAGGCAAATCCCACATTGGCTGTGACTTGGAGTGATGCTGGGACATATATGTTAACATTCGCCTTATATGACAACAACGCGTTTTGTGGTGGAACGGTTAATCGGCCATACGGTTAAGCGTGCTCATGTGAGAGTAGTACTGGCTTGGGTGACCTGCCGGGAAGTCTTCACATGAGGGCCACAAAAGCAATGTCGTGAGCCTTCGGGTAAAGCGGACAATATTGTGGTCTATAAGGCGGGGTGTTACAGATGGTATCAGAGCCACTCCAAGCCGTTCGGGATGTGGGGCAAACTTCATCGGGGATGATGAATCCCTACGGGGGGTGAATGTAATACCCCAGGCAAATCCCACATTGGCTGTGACTTGGAGTGATGCTGGGACATATATGTTAACATTCGCCTTATATGACAACAACGCGTTTTGTGGTGGAACGGTTAATCGGCCATACGGTTAAGCGTGCTCATGTGAGAGTAGTACTGGCTTGGGTGACCTACCGGGAAGTCTTCACATGAGGGTCACAAAAGCAAAGTCGTGAGCCTTCGGGTAAAGCGGACAATATTGTGGTCTATAAGGCGGGGTGTTACACTTATCGTGTACAAAAATATTTTTACTTAGTCGAAAAATATAGTTTCATGTTTTACAAGTTATAAAAATATAATGTGATTAGTTTTAACAAGTTTTTATAGCATTATTCAACAATATGTTTTCCCACAAATTTTTAAAGGAGTGTATGAAATTTTTCAAAAATTTTCGACAAGAGGGTTTATAATTACCAGTTTCTTGTGTTAGTTAAGCATCCTAATCCTAAGGGAAGCATTTAGTTATGGAGATTTTAGACCCAATTCGAAAGAAATTATGAATTTGAAAAAGTTAATAAAACATGCTGTAATACACCGTAAAATCCCAGGTCATTTATTAATGCTAATTACCAACATTATTCTATACTAAGCCATTTTTGCGGGCTAATTTGAAACTTTTTACATGAGACACTGTTTGTTTGAGCACCCGATTGTTATGTTCACTGTTTGTTTGACACCCAAATGTTATGAACACCGTTTGTTTAACACCCGATAATGTATTGTCACCCGATATCACCCGAATGTCACTCTTGGATGTCACCCAATGAGGATTAACACCGGTAACTCCACTTGCGACCCGGCACCCAAATTGAACACCGAGATTTTGCTAATATACATATATATTATATATATATATATATATATATATATATATATATATATATATATGAACTTTCACAAATTATTATTATTATTATATACATATATGTATATAAATACAAATGATGACACCGTTTATATACTTACGGTTATCACGAACCGACACCGAAATATATTTCACACGTTTTACGACACCGATACCCCGTTATATTTTTGGGCCGGATTTCACCCCAAGCCTACACGACCTTATTTCTTTCTTTCTTTGGGCCGAACATTCCTACAGCCCACAAGACTCTTACTATATATTTTTTTTCTTTTCGTTTGGGCCGAGCAGCTTCAAGCCCACATGATTGCCATTTTGTTTCTTTCTTTTTTTCCGATTTCTCCTTGGTGTTACACGAAGCCAACAAAAACCTAAACACCTACATACACCCTTGAAACTACTCTTGTTTCTTTTCTTGGTTCCGTATTACCTCGACAACATGCATACAACCCCATTGACCTTGCACCTTGGAAAACCTCAAGTCACCACCCAAGCCGTCAACCCCATGGACCAAAGCTTTATACGCCAAGATGGGTTATTGACCTATGGTTCGTATGTCCCATGGTTCCCCAACATGGTTACCACACAAGGTCTAATTCTATTTATTTATTTCCTACAACCTAAGCTAAGGATTAAACTAATCAACAATGCTCCTTCTTTTGCTAATGACGATTTGACAACACACTTGAATAGTAGACAAGAATGTCGAGTGAGACATGACCATTGAGGTATGTCGTGTCTCTAGGAGACCTTGAACCACCCATGACCACCCTATATAAACTACATTTAATGCTATCCTCCACACACTCTCAAATCTCATCCAAAAACTACACCCACTAGTGTTGTTGTCGAAGAAGACCAAGGAGGAATCAAGCCAAGGATTCGAGTCATAAGTGAGTGGCAAGAGTTGGATCGAAGAAGGAATCACTTGACCGGAAGTAGCACACGTTTTACTTGTTCGTTGCCTCGTACCATGATCACATCACCACCATCCTTTTTGGGTGTTGTAAGTTTTCAAACTTCTATTTCATTTTACTACTCACAAATCATGCATATCACCTAAGGATTCACACACGACACGTTAAATTGTTGAAATGGTATTTTGTTATAACTTATCACATGACTCGACACCCCTAGAAAAGCCCTCGCTATTTTATTTCTACACGTACAACCCACTTATATTTTTCGACCTTCTAAATCCACGACTCGTACACAATCGAGTCGACTCAACATGCATAACTTACATGACCTCTTGACACGAAAACTAGACCCAAAGCTTGTGCTAGTCGAACGAATTTTTAAAAACAAACCTCACCCACTTGGGCCTTACCGGGCTAACGAGCCCAAGAACATTTCACAATAAGATTTTCGGTTTGAAAATTTGAAAGAAAAGTCGACATGTATAAGACTTGAGAAATCCAAATTGAACAAGTTTGAAGTTATAAGAGTCCCTTTTTATTGTGTCAAAAGTTCGGTTTTCAAAACTTCGACAAGGACTATTTTTGCAAAAAGTCCCACGATAGGGACTAAATGTGACAAACATGAAAAATTTCGGACGATTTTTGAAACCAGTCGATTTGAAATTAAATAAGGGGTATAAACCGTAATTTTTCAAAGTTTGGGGAACAAAATGTAAAAAGGCTCAAAAAGGACCATATTGTAATTATTATTAACCAAAGGGTAAAAGATGTAATTCTAATAAAGTTAAGGGATAAATTATGACAAGACCCATTCTTATAATTTATTTATTTCATATACTTTTATAATTATATATATATATATATATATTTCTTTAACTTTAATATTTATAACTTTATTAAAAATATTTAATCATAAATATTTTTAACAATATTATTTTCATAACAAGATAATATATATATCAAGCACCGATTCGTATCAACGCTAACAAATAACTACGTAAAGTTATTTGGGATATATTTTAAGACACCCGAAACGGATATCACCTTACACGTGGTATATCACACGACATTTACGACACGAATCTAAAACACCAATTACAATATATTTATAGGTCGCAAGTCGGAGGAATTTCATTGCTAGTCATAGCAATACACCATCACTTTGAGCACCGTTGTGATTACGCACCTTTCAGGTGAGTTCATGGTCCCACATTTTAATTGTTTTTAAACCCCGTGGGGAGATACATGCTATAAATCGAACACAAGTATTTTTCTGTATGCTATTATCACCTGATATTGCCTAAGTTGACACCTGTGCTACAAGTCCCTCATATCACGAACCTTAATCACTTGCGAGTGAGCGCGAATATAGTTGATAGATCTATTGGATGGCAGCCTACCTCTGTCCAGGTGATCACTTGGCAGGAGGTGTGCAAAATTCGAGGTATTGTGGAAATTTGGCACATTTCCTGTCACCGAGGGCCCCTTGTCATTTACATCTGCTGTGGTGTAGATGATTATTATTATTATCTTTATGATATGTCAAATCAATGTTAAGGCTTGCGTTTTGTGAGGCTTAGGAGCAATATTACACCCGATTTAGTCAAGACCTGTCTATCTTGGCTTGTTTATTTCAAATGCTTGACTTGTGTTCACACTATTACAATTTAAACTACTATGGATTCACTCAACCTTTGTGTTGACTTTTTAAGCATGTTTATCTCAGGAAACTAGCAAGCATGGCGGCACGGAGCTGGCAAAAGGGCACAGGACCTCCCTTTTATTTCAATAATTATACCATTCTTTACAAACTCATCACCTCTTTTGTGAAACAATTAACATTTTGGAAAAATGTTTGTAACTCTGAATATTTGAGTTTTCATGGAATGATATTGGCAATCTTTTGAATTGTTTTCTATGAGTATGACTGTGTACTAAACTGTAATGACCCCGATTAGACTTCCGCTGCTTAATCAAATTTCGGGGTGTTACAGATTGGCATCAGAGCCATGGTTATAGAGAACCAAATGATTTTTCAAAACATTGGACTATAACCTCACCAGATTTTTAAACAAACTGTTTATCACCGAAGTGCCCTCCGTGCCAGCGCTTGCCAACGCTATGTTTTAAGGTTTGATTTTTAGCACCCATTGCATTTAGCTCACTATGACACTATGATCACTGTGCATATAGCATTATGTAGACTAAATGACTTATATCACTGCTATTTTTGGGATATTACAGTACCATGTCGCCCCCGGTTATTATTTTATCCGACAGTGTCGACGTCGTACCAGCATCATCCACTCACCCTACTATTGACTTATCTGATTATGACACCCATGATTCTGACCATGACACCCAACCTGTATCACCTGCTATACCATCTCCTGTTCCATCTGGAGACCCCTCTGCTGACACCGAGCCCTTTGAGGAGGGTGAGGTTGCTTCTACACCCATTGATTCTTTTACTATTCAGCCTCTCTTTCGTCCTGTTTGTGGACCTATGACACAGGGACAGTACCTTTATGACCAGTACCTGACATCTCAGCAGTTTCTTGCGGCTGATGATCGTCCTACACCACCTGCTAGCCACCACACAGGTTCAGATGCTGATGACGAGTCTTCTGACTCCGATACTTCTGACACTGCTGCTTCTATTCCACCATCATCCCCGCCTGCACCGATTCGTCGGCGCAAGCGAGTGAGGATTCTTGAGCCCTATGAGCCTGAGCCTTTCGATGAGTTGTTTCGATATCATGAGGGAGACTATACCCGCAAATGCACGGCTCGGAAACGAGTCTGCTTTTTGCCTGCTTCTGCTGTTACACCACCTGTACCTACACCTGTACCTACACCTGTATCATCACCTATGTCTGTATTACCACCTGTTTCTATGCCAGATTTGACACCTGTGGCATCACCAGCACCTCCACCATCACCTGTATCACCCCCACCTGAGCCACATCCGTACATGTTGCCTACTTACACCGCACCCCACACCTCTGAGGCCTTACCACCCATGCCACCACCTACAGTTTTCTACTCTCAGACTACCACTGTACCGATCCCATCACCTGCTACATCACCTGTACCATCACCTACTCTCAGACTACCACTATTCATAGATTGGTTGATGCTCGTCGATGGTCATTTTTGTTAGACTACATACGTAGATGGAGATTAGCTGAGGGATCACCTAGGGCTGCTGAGCTTGGAGATGGCTCTTCAGCCGTGTTACCGGTCACAGGAGAGCCGATACACCACACTATCCCTCTTTTGGCTGCTAGATTGATTAGACATGAGAGTCGACTTGATGAGCTGTTGAGCATTATTGAGGATATATCCTTGGAGAGGATAGAGTGTATGCAGGAGGAGGTCACGAACCTCGTGGTACATAGGACAGCTTTAGAGATGGTATTTGAGATGATGGGGACAGAGATCGAGGAGGCACAGGCTACCATCACTGAGTTTGGTCATCGACTGGATGTTCAAAGGCACGAGATTGATGATTTGAGAGCGGTTGCGGCCATTACACAGGAGATGATGGAGCATCAGGCACAAGAGTTAGCTGCATCCAGTTCTACCATCCATGCACTTTCGACTACTATTGAGGAGATTCAGGCCCGTGAGAGATCCAGAGATATGGAGATGTTGGGGATGATCCGCATCATCAGAGAGCTAGAGAGGAGATCAGGAGGCGCACCTGGACCTTCATAGATCTATGACATGTCATTACTTACAGAGACATCTTAACTTGCCGCCTGTGGCATTAATAATTGTTGTAACTTATTGTTTTGTAACAATGAATTCCAAAAATTATTAAAACTTTATGTTGGTTACGATTGTAACGTATTGATATTGATTTATGATGTTCTAGTTGTCTGATCTTTCTTTTTATTATGCTCCCATATTGAGATTCATTATAATTTCCATGTGTGTTGTTACATGTCGTGATGTTTATTTATGAATGATATGGTTATGTTGATGTATGTATTTATGGTGTGGTTGTGATATGTACTTTGTGATGATCTCGACTATTATGAGTTGGATACACTATTTCTCTTGTTATTGATGTTTGGGATTTGTACTTATGCACTTACGATCTTATAGAGTTATGGCCCCAAGGAAAACCACTACTGCTACCTCGTCACCCGCTATGACCCAGGCTGCTATCAGAAAGTTGGTTGCCGACAGCGTTGCTGCAGCTTTGGAAGTACAGGCTGCTGCAATGGCACGAACTAGTAGCAACAACCGAGCCACTGCTGAGAGCGAGTCTGCTGCGACTCGAAAGTGCACCTATAAGGACTTCATTGCTTGTAAACCATCTCACTTCAAAGGAACTGAAGGAGTAACAGAGCTTGCTCGATGGTTTGAGCGAACTGAGACTGTGTTTGTGAGGAGCGGTTGTGCCGCGGAAAACCGAGTCTCGTTTGCTACTGGAACATTGTTAGAAGACGCGTTGTCTTGGTGGAATACAACTGCTCAGAAGATAGGTGTGGAGGAGGCCTATCAGATTACCTGGGCTGATTTTAAGGAGAAGATGTTGAAGAAGTTCTGCCCTAGAGGCGAGATCAAAAAGTTAGAAGATGAGTTTCATACTTTGGTTGTGAAAGGAAATGATCTCAGGGCTTACGACAGGAGATTTCAAGAACTTGCTACACTTTGCCCTTCTAAGGTTCCCGACTTGGAAAAGTTGTTGGAAAGGTACATTAAAGGATTACCCAGGAGCATTGAGGGAAACGTCACCTCGTCTAAGCCCTAATCTTTGGAAGAAGCAATGTCCATTGCCCAAAGACTGCTAGACCGGGAGATTAAGCGTAACTCTTCTCAGGGGAACAACGATCACAAAAGGAAGTTTGATGATCGAAGGACAAACAACAACAACAACAATCACAACAACAACAAAAACCGAAACCCCAACCGTAACTACCACCATGACAGAAACACCCACCACAAACAACAGAACCGACGACAGGAAGCTGTCAGAGCTTATGTCACTGCACCGGTTAAGGATGCTAGGTATGCTGGACCTCTTCCATTCTGTGACAAGTGTAAGATGCATCACAATGGACCCTGCTATGCTAAGTGCGGGAAGTGTTCAAGGGTTGGACATAAGACACAAGATTGCAAGGCGACAGGAGCCAATTTGCAACCCGTGGCTGTAGTATGCCATGCTTGTGGAGAGAAAGGACACTACAGGCGACAGTGCCCTAACAAGGATAACAATGCACGTGGGAGAGCATACGTGCTGGGGGATGGAAATGTCCAACAGGATCCGAACGTAGTCACTGGTACGTTCTATCTAAACAACCGCCTCGTTAAAGTTTTATTTGATTCCGGAGCCGATCAAAGTTTCGTATCTGTTTCACTTGCACCCCTACTTAACATTACACCCACCCGACTAGACACCACGTATGAAATTGAACTAGCTGATGGAAAGCTAGTGAGCACTAACACTATACTCCGAGGTTGCACCCTACGACTATTAGACACCCCATTTAACATTGACCTTATGCCTATTAGACTCGGTAGTTTTGACGTCGTTGTAGGAATGGATTGGTTATCCGAGAACCGCGCTAAGATCATTTGTGACGAAAAGGTCGTTCACATTCCACTGAATAACGAAACCCTGGTTGTTCGCGGAGAGCGAAGTAAAACACGTTTGAGCGTCATTTCTTGCGTCAAGGTCGTGAAGTACATCGAACGAGGATGTCAAGTCTTTTTAGCTCAAGTCACCGAGAAGAAGTCAAAAGAGAAACGACTCGAGGATGTGCCAGTAGTCAGGAACTTTCCAGAAGTTTTCCCTGAGGACTTGCCTGGCCTTCCGCCGACTCGTCAAGTGGAATTTCAAATTGACTTGATGCCAGGAGCCGCACCCGTAGCACGAGCACCCTATAGGCTAGCACCGTCGGAAATGAAGGAGTTATCTGGACAATTGGAGGAATTGTCGGATAAAGGATTTATTCGCCCTAGTTCATCACCGTGGGGAGCCCCGGTGTTATTTGTGAAGAAGAAGGATGGAACCTTCAGGATGTGTATCGATTATCGTGAGTTGAACAAGCTGACGGTTAAGAATCGATACCCGTTGCCAAGGATTGACGATTTTTTTGATCAACTGCAAGGATCGAGTGTCTACTCGAAGATTGATTTGAGATCGGGTTATCATCAACTGAGAGTTAGGGAGGAAGACATCCCTAAGACAGCTTTCAGGACAAGATACGGTCACTACGAATTCCAAGTAATGCTATTCGGTCTAACAAATGCACCCGCTGTATTTATGGACTTAATGAACCGAGTGTGCAAACCCTATTTGGATAAGTTTGTGATTGTATTCATCGATGATATCCTTATTTACTCACGTAGTTAGGAGGAGCACGCAGAACACTTGAAGGCTATACTAACACTGCTCAGAGAAGAGAAATTATACGCCAAATTTTCCAAGTGTGATTTTTGGATTGAGAAGGTACAATTTCTCGGGCATGTTATTGACAGTAAGGGTATTCATGTTGATCCCGCCAAGATCGAAGCTGTTAAAAATTGGGCGTCACCTACGAGTCCTACTGAGATACGCCAATTTTTAGGTCTTGCCGGATACTATCGGAGATTTATTGAAGGTTTTTCAAGGATTGCTAAACCTTTGACCGAGTTAACACAGAAGAAGAAGAAGTTTGAATGGGGAGATGAACAAGAATCGACATTTCAGTTTTTGAAGCAGAAGCTTTGTGAAGCACCGATATTAGCACTACCCGAAGGAAGTGAGGACTTCGTGGTATATTGTGACGCATCAATCCAAGGTTTGGGTGCCGTATTGATGCAAAGATTTAAAGTGATTGCTTACGCTTCTAGACAACTTAAACCCCATGAGGAGAACTACACTACTCATGATCTAGAATTAGGAGCGGTAGTATTCGCTCTGAAGATCTGGAGACACTACCTATATGGAACCAAGTGTACGGTTTTCACCGATCACAAGAGTCTTCAGCACATTTTAGATCAAAAGGAGTTGAACATGAGGCAACGTCGATGGTTAGAGTTGCTAAGTGACTATGATTGTGAGATCCGTTATCACCCGGGGAAGGCAAACGTTGTAGCAGATGCCTTGAGTCGAAAGGAACGACTTAGACCCCTCAGAGTTAGGTCATTGGGTATGACAATTAGATCACCACTGCCGTCTCAAATTCTTGAAGCTCAAACTGAGGCTCTTAAGGAAGAGAATAGACCACATGAGAAAATTTACGGTATGCCAGAAAACACGAATAGATTTGTCAAGAAACCAGATGGAAGGCTGTGTTTCAAGGACAGAAGTTGGATTCCATTGTATGGAGGAATACGAGATCTCATCATGCACGAGTCTCATAAGTCTAAATATTCCATTCATCCTGGTTCAGACAAGATGTATCAAGATTTAAAGAAGTTGTATTGGTGGCCAAACATGAAAGCGGACATTGCAGAGTATGTCGGTAAGTGTTTAACCTGCTCGAGAGTAAAGGCTGAACATCAGAAACCATCCGGTCTTTTGGTTCAACCTGAGCTACCAATGTGGAAATGGGAAAGGATTACAATGGATTTCATTACGAAATTACCCAAGACATCGAGTGGGTTGGACACAATTTGGGTTATTATTGATCGTCTCACGAAGTCAGCACACTTCTTACCAATCAAAGAGACTGATGATATGGATGTTCTTGCACGTTTGTACCTTAAGGAGATAGTTTCCCGGCATGGAGTGCCGATTTCTATTATCTCCGATCGAGACAGCCATTTCACATCTAACTTTTGGCGATCTTTACAGAAAGCCTTGGGAACTAAGTTAGATATGAGTACAGCTTACCATCCACAGACTGATGGTCAAAGTGAAAGGACTATACAAACCCTGGAAGACATGCTTAGGGCGTGTGTGATTGATTTTGGAAAAGGCTGGGATAAACACCTACCGTTAGCAGAGTTTTCATATAACAACAATTATCACACTAGCATTAAGGCTGCACCATTTGAAGCACTTTATGGAAGAAAGTGTAGATCACCAGTTTGCTGGGCTGAGATTGGAGATGTACAACTCTCAGGTCCCGAGTTGATTCTAGAAACCACTGAGAAAATAGTGAAAATTAGGCAATGATTACAAGCCGCTAGGGATCGGCAAAAGAGTTATGCCGATGTGCGAAGGAAACCAATAGAGTTTCAAGTTGGAGACAAGGTCATGCTTAAGGTATCACCTTGGAAAGGAATGATTAGGTTTGGAAAACGTGGGAAGTTAAACCCAAGATACGTTGGACCCTTCGAAATCATTGAAAGGATCGGTCCCGTGGCATACAAATTGGAACTACCTGAGGAACTCAGTAGAGTACACAACACCTTCCACGTGTCAAATTTGAAAAAGTGCTTATCGGATCAAACACTTGTGATACCACTGAAAGAAATTAGAGTCGATGATAAGTTGAACTTTATTGAGGAACCCGTTGAGATATTGGATAGGGAGGTCAAACGACTTAAGCATAGTCGCATTCCCATTGTTAAGGTCAGATGGAACTCTAAGAGAGGACCCGAGTACACATGGGAGCGCGAGGATCAAATGCGTGCCAAATACCCACAACTGTTTGATGAGACAACCCCGAGCACCGATTCCACTTTGGATTCCGGGACGAATCCAATCTAACGGGTGGGTACTGTAATACACCGTAAAATCCCAGGTCATTTATTAATGCTAATTACCAACATTATTCTATACTAAGCCATTTTTGTGGGCTAATTTGAAACTTTTTACATGAGACACTGTTTGTTTGAGCACCCGATTGTTATGTTCACTGTTTGTTTGACACCCAAATGTTATGAACACCATTTGTTTAACACCCGATTATGTATTGTCACCCGATATCACCCGAATGTCACTCTTGGATGTCACCCAATGAGGATTAACACCGGTAACTCCACTTGCGACCCGACACCCAAATTGAACACCGAGATTTTGCTAATATACATATATATTATATATATTATATATATATATATATATATATATATATATATATATATATATATATATATATATATATTAACTTTCACAAATTATTATTTTTATTATATACATATAAGTATATAAATACAAATGATGACACCGTTTATATACTTACGGTTATCACGAACCGACACCGAAATATATTTCACACGTTTTACGACACCGATACCCCGTTATATTTTTGGGCCGGATTTCACCCCAAGCCTACACGACCTTATTTCTTTCTTTCTTTGGGACGAACATTCCTACAGCCCACAAGACTCTTACTATATATATTTTTTCTTTTCGTTTGGGCCGAGCAGCTTCAAGCCCACATGATTGCCATTTTGTTTCTTTCTTTTTTTTCCGATTTCTCCTTGGTGTTACACGAAGCCAACAAAAACCTAAACACCTACATACACCCTTGAAACTACTCTTGTTTCTTTTCTTGGTTCCGTATTACCTCGACAACATGCATACAACCCCATTGACCTTGCACCTTGGAAAACCTCAAGTCACCACCCAAGCCGTCAACCCCATGGACCAAAGCTTTATACGCCAAGATGGGTTATTGACCTATGGTTCGTATGTCCCATGGTTCCCCAACATGGTTACCACACAAGGTCTAATTCTATTTATTTATTTCCTACAACCTAAGCTAAGGATTAAACTAATCAACAATGCTCCTTCTTTTGCTAATGACGATTTGACAACACACTTGAATAGTAGACAAGAATGTCGAGTGAGACATGACCATTGAGGTATGCCGTGTCTCTAGGAGACCTTGAACCACCCATGACCACCCTATATAAACTACATTTAATGCTATCCTCCACACACTCTCAAATCTCATCCAAAAACTACACCCACTAGTGTTGTTGTCGAAGAAGACCAAGGAGGAATCAAGCCAAGGATTCGAGTCATAAGTGAGTGGCAAGAGTTGGATCGAAGAAGGAATCACTTGACCGGAAGTAGCACACGTTTTACTTGTTCGTTGCCTCGTACCACGATCACATCACCACCATCCTTTTTGGGTGTTGTAAGTTTTCAAACTTCTATTTCATTTTACGACTCACAAATCATGCATATCACCTAAGGATTCACACACGACACGTTAAATTGTTGAAATGGTATTTTGTTATAACTTATCACATGACTCGACACCCCTAGAAAATCCCTCGCTATTTTATTTCTACACGTACAACCCACTTATATTTTTCGACCTTCTAAATCCACGACTCGTACACAATCGAGTCGACTCAACATGCATAACTTACACGACCTCTTGACACGAAAACTAGACCCAAAGCTTGTGCTAGTCGAATGAATTTTTAAAAACATACCTCACCCACTTGGGCCTTACCGGGCTAACTAGCCCAAGAACATTTCACAATAAGATTTTCGGTCTGAAAATTTGAAAGAAAAGTCGACATGTATAAGACTTGAGAAATCCAAATTGAACAAGTTTGAAGTTATAAGAGTCCCTTTTTATTGTGTCAAAAGTTCGGTTTTCAAAACTTCGACAAGGACTATTTTTGCAAAAAGTCCCATGATAGGGACTAAATGTGACAAACATGAAAACTTTCGGACTATTTTTGAAACCTGTCGATTTGAAATTAAATAAGGGGTATAAACCGTAATTTTTCAAAGTTTGGGGAACAAAATGTAAAAAGGCTCAAAAAGGACCATATTGTAATTATTATTAACCAAAGGGTAAAAGATGTAATTCTAATAAAGTTAAGGGATAAATTGTGACAAGACCCATTCTTATAATTTATTTATTTCATATACTTTTATAATTATATATATATATATATATATATATATATATATATATATATATATATATATATATATATATATATATATATATATATATATATATTTCTTTAACTTTAATATATATAACTTTATTAAAAATATTTAATCATAAATATTTTTAACAATATTATTTTCATAACAAGATAATATATATATCAAGCACCGATTCGTATCAACGCTAACAAATAACTATGTAAAGTTATTTGAGATATATTTTAAAACACCCGAAACGGATATCACCTTACACGTGGTATATCACACGACATTTACGACACGAATCTAAAACACCGATTACAATATATTTATAGGTCGCAAGTCGGAGGAATTTCATTGCTAGTCATAGCAATACACCATCACTTTGAGCACCGTTGTGATTACGCACCTTTCAGGTGAGTTCATGGTCCCACATTTTAATTGTTTTTAAACCCCGTGGGGAGATACATGCTATAAATCGAACACAAGTATTTTTCTGTATGCTATTATCACCTGATATTGCCTAAGTTGACACCTGTGCTACAAGTCCCTCATATCACGAACCTTAATCACTTGCGAGTGAGCGTGAATATAGTTGATAGATCTATTGGATGGCAGCCCACCTCTGTCAAGGTGATCACTTGGCAGGAGGTGTGCTATATTCGAGGTATTATGGAAATTTGGCACATTTCCTGTCACCGAGGGTCCCTTGTCATTTACATCCGCTGTGGTGTAGATGATTATTATTATTATCTTTATGATATGTCAAATCAATGTTAAGGCTTGCGTTTCGTGAGGCTTAGGAGCAATATTACACCCGATTTAGTCAAGACGTGTCTATCTTGGCTTGTTTATTTTCAAATGCTTGACTTGTGTTCACACTATTACAATTTAAACTACTATGGATTCACTCAACCTTTGTGTTGACTTTTTAAGCATGTTTATCTCAGGAAACTAGCAAGCATGGCGGCACGGAGCTGGCAAAAGGGCACAGGACCTCCCTTTTATTTCAATAATTATATCATTCTTTACAAACTCATCACCTCTTTTGTGAAACAATTAACATTTTGGAAAAATGTTTGTAACTCTGAATATTTGAGTTTTCATGGAATGATATTGGCAATCTTTTGAATTGTTTTCTATGAGTATGACTGTGTACTAAACTGTAATGACCCCGATTAGACTTCCGCTGCTTAATCAAATTTCGGGGTTTTACACATGCATAAACTTGAGTTTGATCAAATTAGATGGAATTAGATGAAATGTGTTATGAAAAACTTACAATATGTAATGGTGATTGTGTTAGATGAATTTGCCCTTTGCGAATTAACCCTAATTATGTGATTTGGAAGTGGTTTTAGGTGTTTTGGGGTTTGGTTTTTCGTCACAGCAGTAGCAGAAGGAAGGGGTGTTGAAAAAAGTGGAGTGTTTGGCAAAAGAAACAAGAGGAAAATCGTATTGGAACAATCAGAAGGCCGACCCCCTTAAACATTAAGGGGGTCGCCCTTCATTTGGCTGCCGGTCCCCTTAAACATTAAGGCCCCCCCCCCCCCCTCCTCCAAAATTTGATTTTTCGTGGTTTTGGTTTCTGGAAAGAACAATATATATATATATATATATATATATATATATATATATATATATATATATATATATATATATATATATATATATATATATATTAGATTTATATTTAATCAAAAATACGTTGGAGAGTATTCGCACGAAAGGAATTACTTGACACTTTTACTTGACATTTCGTCAATTAAAATTTCTTGATCATTTCGGATAAAATTTATCAAGTTGTCAAGTGGACGAGAGAGTTGTGGAAGGTTCATAAGTATATATATATATATATATATATATATATATATATATATATATATATATATATATATATATATATATATATATATCCTACACTATATAATATGCTAAGCATGCCACGTCATTAACCTCTAACATTTGCCACCTCATTGACACATATTCAACTCAGTGCCATGTCATTGCCTACATGGCACACACTTTTCATACATAAATTGGAAATTTTTAAAAATTTTACAACTCATGGGACTCGAACCCAAGACCTGTTGAACAAACAACAAACACTCAACCACTAAAGCACTTAAGTGTTTGTGTTGAAAGCTTTGAAAACAAAATATACATGCTTAAAATCCATACTGTCAAAATAGAAAATCCTGCTCAGTCGGCATTTCCAAACATATTCAAATTTAGTCAAATCACATAATGCATTTCCTAAAAAAAAAAAAAAAAACCCCGGATGGTCTCAATCACATTTAATTCCTTTTGGGTGTGATTCTATGGTTTCCAAGAACGCATTCCCTAATCCAAATCGCATCCTCATATTAACACAAGACCCTAAATCCATGATCCAACCTAATTGATTTCACTAGCGGCCGGGTAAGATTTTGTTTGTCAATTCGTGGGTAATTCCGTTTTCTACTGTTGTTTCATTTTTTGAATTCGAGAGTGTTTTGATTATTAAGTTTTCTTTTAGTTTAATGGCCGCATTGATCCAAAGCACTGCTAAAATTGAATCAGGATTATAAACACAATAACACATGTATGCTATTGATTTTTACAATTTTTTAAATCATGACATGTTTATTGATTGATTTGCTTTTATGTTTAATTTGTGATGAAATTGTAATTTGGATTCATAATCAATTTCATGATGAGATTCCATGCGCACCAAATGTTTGATAAAATGTATATGAAGTTAGGTTTGTAAAAAACTTATATTTGGCTTTTATTCACATATATATGATGTTTCAATGAAAGACTAATAAAGGTTTGTAGGTTATTTTTAGACATGTTTTATTATTTGAAGATACAGGGGGCAATTACAATATTCTGATAACTTTTGATAGTAATTCGGTTAGAGAATTTGTTGACTCAATGACACACGGTACAAATTTTTTGTACAATCACAACTGTATAATCATGGAACCTCACTTCTTACAGCACTATTTGCATTTTGCAGTCAGTCGATGACTATTACTTATTTACTTAAAATAAGGCTGCTCAGATTCTATAAAGCATGTTTGCAAACCTTTACTTTGCATCCAGGTAATATTGATGTATCGAATTATAGTTATAAATTGATTTCAAAGTTTATGAAATCATTACTCCATGATTTACCGGCTGCAAATGATCTCATTGCCTCTGTTACAGGATGAATGCAATATTTAGGTAATATTAATGAAAACCGTACAGTTGAAAGTAAACCAAAGCTTAATTATGGTGTATAAACCTCTTATATTAGTTTGTGCATGTAATATTAATTATAGTGCAATATCCAGGTAATATTAATGACCCTAAAACCTACTTACAATTTATGCACGTGTGGGCGTTTTGTTATATGTTGTGATAGCTTGATTAGTGAAGTAGAAGGACGTTGTCCTGTATTTTCCTGATGCAAGGTATGAGCTACTTATACACTTTTCGAATCTGATCTCCCAAACACTTTCTAAACTTGAATTTTTTACAAATCTCTATGTGAGCAGTTTTCAATATTTAGTTGAGCTTTACGTGTCAAATATTGTTGAAGTTTAGTACACCCTATACTTCGGACACTTGGTGAATTGTAACACATTGAACACCAAAATATGCTTCTTTGTTGCGCCGAGTTAACCGCTGCTGTTATGAGCGTAATTTGGGTCAAAATAAGCAGTTTTCAAAAAGTGGTCAGCTTGGAATTGCTTCTACTACTAACCTACTTATTAGGCAACGTGAATTGCCTTTTGAGATGTTAATTGGATTCAAGTTAATAATATAATTTTTTGTTTTGTAGCAATCATGGAATTGACTTCTCCTGCTCTCGGATCTTTATAATCTAGGATCTATATAATCTATGAGGACGAATCGGATACGAATACTTTTATGAAGGTGAACTGGATCAATAACCCCATATATCAGGTTTTGGTTCTCAGAGGTTAGATATTATACGTAATGCATGATGATTTTAGTAAATTCAATCGTGACATAGCAGCATCTTAGAAACATAATGCATGATGATTTTAGTAAATGCATTCAACCTTTTAATCACTTATTGACACGTTTTCATGGTGATAAAACACAACCCAAGTCGACCCATCGTATGTAATAAAATTGGTTAAAAAACTTGAAATTGTTACCACTATTTCTGTTCTTAGCACGTTGATAACCTACTTATTTTCAGTATTACATAGCATGATAATCTTGCTTTATTATAGCATGACTTCTAGACTTATATTAAGCTTGCAAGGATACCCATGCGCAAAGGTCTATGTGCATATTATGTTTAACATAAGTCCTAATATGAAGGTGTTTTTTTTTTGTATTGTAGATCCTTTGCATATTCTGAAGAACAAACGGGAAAAGAAAAAGGAGGTACGTGAGGCATATGGAACCTATGGGGTTCCATTCTTTTCTATTATTTTCTGCAATTGAATTCTTTTTTAACTGGCCTTTTTTTATTTCGCAATCGCATACTCTAAATTTAGGTGCAATAACAATAAACAAGTGAAAATTTTGTAGATGCTTATTGATAAAAGCTATTTCAAAAGGGCTTTATGTTAAATCTATAAGCTTTTTTTAGAAGTTAGCCAAACAGCCCCTAAATTTTTTGAGCTTGAAGTTTATATGAGTTTTGTAACTTGATCGATAGTTCGATACGAGGTTGAAATTTTGTAATGGTGATTGGCATCGTATGCTACTGATGCTTGAGAGTTGAGCGTACAAGGGGACTAGAGCATTTTTCGATAGTCAAAGTAATTTCCTTGGCCTTTCATATACTTTTTATTCAATCATGATTTTATGTAACTACCCACTTAAATATTCCCCTGCAGCCTTCAGTTGCTGGACCGCTAGGCTTTATCCCAAATGCCTCATTATCTATGGAATCTGATATGGAATGTGAAAGAAAAACACTCCATTGTCCATTGGCAATATTGTAATTTATGATCTTTAAACATTGACCATCAACCATAATTTATGTTTTTAATTGTGTTGTTTTTACTCAACTAAAAGTAACAACTGTTGTAGATTAAGTTGCAGAAACAAAAATATGACCATCTTAGGAGGTGTCTGTGTAAATTAATTTCGGCCAAAAGATATATATACAATAGTTTTAGATAGGAATAAAGATCAGCAAAAGAAGTCTCATAGCCTATATGAATCTATGTTCGTCAACTTTCGTCACTTGAGGCATTTGAATTTCAAAGTGATTTTTTTCCAAGCGATGTAAATTGAAAAATTATCTTACTGACTTTTTATGTGTTTTAGTTGCTTTTAGGTGTGTTTGGGATTACTTATTGGCATAACTACTTATGGGGGTGTTTGGGATTACTAATTGGGCTACTAAAAAGACCCAAAAACGTCTTTGCAAATTCAAAACATGCCCAATACATTACAAAACCAAGTTAAACCAGTGGCATCGCCATATACTGCAGACATGAGTAGATCCAAACACTTTTTATCAATCTTTTTGTATCCTCCTTATGAAACGACATCTCAACAACGCATTCTATTTAAACTTTCAGGACCTAAATTAATATCTTTACTTTAATAGTCTAAAGTTGAAGTTTGATTATTGCTTTGGTTTCTATTGGAGAACTTGGCAACTCACTTTGCTGACCCATGGCACAACAACATTGGAGATATCATTATCCCTAAAGTAGTTACCGGTAACTAAACTTTAACTACTTTTTATTTCAATAGGGTAATATTTGGCTAGATTCATTTGTCAACTTGAAGGATTGTGAGGTGGATTATATGGTCAACTCTACTAGAACCAAAATATCAATTTAGGTAGATTTAGTGAAGCATATTAGCCCTTTATTTACTTTTTCTTATGTCTATATTAGGAGTGATATATTTATGAGTATTATATGCAAGACTAAATACATGCTCATTCAACTTTGATTTATGAAATTTGTATCTATGAGATTTAAAAGTCAAAAATACATCTTTGATTTATTGTGACCATTTTTCTGGGAATGATATAGACATGGGAATAATTTATTGGATTGAGAGTATAAGTGAAGCTTCAAGCGATGATCCAAGGAAAAATAATGAGGCAAAAATTCTTGAATGAATTGAAGAACACACAACAACTCAAAGTTCATCAAGTACGTGTTCCTACATTGGTTCAAGTCTCTAAGATCTGTAACAACAAGCAATATAATTTTTAAAGCTTTCATGTAATGATAGAGTTCTAAAAGTACATGCATGTTTTGACATTTTGCAAAGCCTTTTGAGCACTTTTATTTCTAAGATATTGCGAGCATGTTTGTTGACCAGGTGGGAACAGCATATTTCTATTTATGTGTTTATCCATAACAAAATTTGGTAATAAAGTTTAAGCATGTACATTGGATTGACCACATAAATGTTACGAGCTTACCTTTTTAGTATATTCATCTTAGGAAGCATTACATATGCCATTGCCTTTTCTTTGTTGCTTCCTTTGCACTCTTTTTAGGTCTTTGACTCATTCATTTTATGTTAATGGGACAGGTAACAAAGATACAGTTGCAAGTCTATTGGTGCTCTTAATGGAAGTGGTGCATACAACTATGGCATGTGAATGTGTTTATGCACGTGAAATGGTGATTAAAGCACTAATATGGATGCAAAGCCCGCAAGAAACTTTTGCTGAAGTACAAGTGTACAAAGAATTTTTATTTCGTATATGAATAAGCACCATGTAATTTATTTGTTCTCATACTTTTCATTATTGTTTTTACATAATACGTGAACACTTTTTTTTGTTCCCAACTTTTTGTTTTAAAATATTTGCCATTATTCGGTATTTATTTACGTCTAGTAATATTTCGTCAAGTAATATCATGAAGCGAACCCGCCCATCGGGCGGGTTATGAAGCTAGTGTATATATATATATATATATATACGTATATAGTATGGGCTTTTAAGACGAGAATGTAGGAAGGAGACGTATGCAATGGAAGCTGGGAGTTTGTTTCATCCATAGATTTTTCGACTCATCTCTCTACATCAGCATGAGTGTCGTTGAACGTTGAAGTTCAATAGGGCAAAAGGGGGAAAAGAAAAGGTTCGTAAACGAACAATTTTTAGTTCTAGAAAATCAACAAATATATATATATATATATATATATATATATATATATATATATATATATATATATGTATGTATGTATAGATATAAAATCTAGAGAAAACAATAAGCCAAACAAAATCACATAAAAACTAGAGACTACACTAAGCATGCATTTCTTGACAAGGAAATAAAAGGAAATGTGTACCTTTCGTCTTCAATGCGTTTATCTTCAAAGTCTTCAAAGAATTGTACGAACTAGAGGTGACAACCAAAATTTCCAAGATTGTATGGCGAATTTTCTACGTCGGTCCCCATTGTCTTATTTGACCAAAGTTATTCGATCCGAACATGTTTTGTATTTGACTTGGGTGCATATATGGTGGAAACATTCCCCACGGATTAAAGTTCCACATTTGTTGATTATTGTTAAATTTTCGTCTATTTTGATTTACTCTAGGTTGAGGTGTTTTAGATTTAGGGTAAGAATTATTTGGTTTCCTAGGTGGTGGAGTTTTAGATCTTGTTTTAGGTTTAGACGATCCTACATCTGTTTTTAAGGATGGTTTATAAAACGGTTTTATTTCTTCATCACTAGTGAGAGGTATTTTCTTATCATTTATGAGTATATACTTACGATTAGATTTTAGAGGTTTTAGTTCATTGAGTTCACTTTCAAATTTGACATTTTTAATTTCACTTGTTGAAGCTCCGGTTGAGTTAAATCCTAAACCGGTTTTATCTCCGGATGCTCTTTGAATACTTATTATTTTACCAAGTGATTGACTACTATTTTTAAATTTATCAAGTTTGTGAATTTCTTCCTTGAGTATTTTGTTTTCATCTTTAAGCTCTTGACATGATTTACATTCTTCAAAAATCTCCTTACTTTTTTCATGTTGATGGATTTTAGTTTTTAGTTCTATTACTTCATTTTTCAATTGGTTGTTTATGTATTTTAGTGATTTGTTTTTAGCCATTACTTGTTGTCCTAGTTTGCATAATCTATTATATTCACTATCTAAATCTTTTTCATCTAATGATAGATTTTCATCACTAAAGTATTCGGTTTCGGAACGTACCTCACTTGATGTCTTAGCCACGAGACACTTTTCTTCCATTGTCGTTTCTTTCTCATCTTCATCGCTATCACTCCAAGCTCCTCCAACAAATGCTCTTTGATTTTGATCTCTCGTCATCATTGGACATTTTCCAATGAGGTGATTCGGATCACCACACTTGAAGCACTTTCTCTCATTCTTACTATACTTATCATCTTTATTCTTTTGAGATGCTCTTCTTTCATCGTGTGGTTGTCTAACAAATCTTCCTCGCCTTTTGAAGAATTTCTTGAAGTCTCTTACGGCCATGGCATATTCTTCGTCATCACTTTCGGAAGATGAGCTATCTTCGTTGTTGGATTCCTTTCTAGCTTTCAAGGCGATTGACTTGCTTTGCTCTCGTTTTCCTTTAACCATTTCGGAGTCCTTCTTTATAATTGCATCGTAGACTTTCAAATTTCCAATTAATTTATCAAGTTGCAATGTTGACAAATTCTTTGATTCTTCAATAGCCGTCACTTTAGCAAAAGCATTATCAATTGATTCCTCTTCCGGAATCGTGAATTGCTCATATTGTTGAACAAGTAGATCTATTTTATTATCTTTGACTTTATTATTACCTTGGTGAGTTATTAATAAAGAGTTCCAAATTTCTTTTACGGTTTCACACATAAAGATCCTTTCGTACTCTTTACGTGGTAGCGTATTATAAATAACCATTTTTGCTTCATTATTTTTAGCAAGTTTTCTTTTTAAATCATCATTTTGTTTTTCAAAAGGTACGATTTCATCTTTCTTAGTTTCGGGTTTATTTTGAATAGGTAAAAAATCACCATTGGTAATAACATGCCAAAGATCTAGATCTTTTGATTTCACATAAGTTTCGAATCGATTTTTCCAATATAAAAATCCATCACTTTCAAATAGTGGTGGTCTTTGCATAGATTGCCCTTCTAAATATTTTTCAGATTCCATAGATCGTTACAAGTTTTAAAATACAATATATTTTAAAGATCTTGCAAGACGTGGCTCCTGATACCAATTGTGGAAAACTAGAAGGGGGGGTTGAATAGTTTTACGTCCGTTTTAAAATTTATGAAAACAAGTTTGTTTTTAGAAACTTCGATTCTAGTTTATGTGATCTCAATACTTGCACTATATGAACAATTATATAGTAACTAACAAACTAAGCTAATATAGTGTAGGTAAATAAGTAAGTAATGAAAAGAGTTGGAGAGATCAAACCACAACACAAGGATTTATAGTGGTTCGGCTACAAGGTCACCTTCTTTTTTCCTACTCCACTCCCCGAGTCACCTACTCGAGAGTTTTCTTCACTATGTCAACAAACTCCCTTATGGCGGAGAAAACCTTACACACCAATTTACACACCACAACTTCGTCACAACTTCTACACAACTTCTTCACACCAATCTACTTCACACCTATCTTCTTCACACCTATCTTCTTCACACCAATCTTCTTCACACCACTATACTTCAAACCTATCTTCTTCACAACTACACTACTTCACTACTAATCAACTACTTCTCTCTACACAACTTCTATTTCTACTAAACTACTAATTACAAGCACAACACAACTTCACAAATAATATACACACTATGTACAACTACTCTTCAATACTTCTTGAACTTAGTTGTAGAAGGAGTATTCTTCTTTTGCACTTTGGATGAGGATGGATGAGAAGGGATTGAATCACTTGAAACAAGGATTAATGTTCTAATGATCAAAGGGTTTTGGAAGATGTTTAGAGAGTTTGAGATCTGAAAATTTCGTGCAAAAGGTAGGGAAAAATTCCAGATTTAAGGTGGTATTTATAGGAGAAAAATTCTGACAGTTTCTGATACAGGAGCCTAGCCGGTCCCCTTAAATCATGGCCGGTCCCCTTAATTTTAAGGGGACCGCCCCTTATAATTAAGGGGGCCGCCAGCTGTAACGGCCAGAAAACTTGTCATTTAGTGGGGAAAGTTTATTTGGTGAAAAACTAACTGATTTTGGTTAGAATTTTGAAATCATATATTTAGTATGATTAAAACATTTTTCTTACCAAAAGTGTTTTTCAAAAATATATAATATGTTTATATAATTAAATAAACTTTGTATTAATTAATTAAATATCGCTTTGATCATGAGATGTATTAAACACTTGTTTATCCATACCTTAAGTGATTAAGTTGGATATAATGATATAAACTAGCTTAATACTTGTTTACGTAGTAATCTTACGTTTGATGATTTTACATTTTGTGATCGTCAAAATATAGAGATATCGAAAATTATAAATAACGTTTTTATGCATTATTTATGTCAACACATTTTTCTTGCGATTCTTAGTCCGGCTAGGAGTGCATCGTATTCCGCTCCATTGTTAGTGGCATCAAAGTTCAGTCTGAGAGCATAAGTTTATTCTTCTTTTTCCGGACTGATCAGTACCAACCCTGCTCCGGCACCTTTTTTGCTAGACGCTCCGTCAGTGTATAGGATCCATTCTTCTGTCTGAGAGATATTGCATATCTACCTGCCCCTTCTTCTTGGATCTGGATAGGCCGTGCCGATGGGTATCTCATTGATGAAGTCAGCCAGTACTTGTCCTTTGACAGCATTTCTTGGTACATAAGTAATGTTGTAAGCTCCCAGCTCTACCGTATATTTGGCTAATCGTCCGGAAGCTGCGGCTTTGTTCAGTACTTATTTGATGGGTTGATCCGTTATGACTTTGATAGGGTGAGCTTCGAAATATCGCCTAAGTCTTCTGGACAGGTGTAGGAGAGCTAAAGACAATTTCTCTACCGGAGCATACTTCTTTTCGGCCTCGTGCAGCGTTCGGCTCACGTAATGAACTGGGATCTGTCGTCCTTCCCTTTCGACCAACATTACCCCACTTATTGCTTCCACTGCTGCTGATAGGTATAAGTACATGTCTTCTTTTGGTTTTGGTGTAGTTAGGCATGGGAGCTCCAGAATCATTTTCTTCAATTCCTGGAAAGCTCTTTCGGCTGCTTCCGTCCATTGGTATTTATCTTTGTTGTCTTTAGTGATGTTCTTTAATGTTTCAAAGAAAGGTAGGTATCTTTCGGCAGACTTCGATATGAAACAGTTTAGCGCAGCGAGCTTGCCACTTAGGCTTTGCGTTTCCTTTAGTGATTTTGGTGATTGCATGTCAGTGATGGCTCTGGTTTTCTTATGGTTTGCCCTGATTCCTTCGGAAGTGACCATATAACTGAGAAACTTTCCTTCTTCCACTCCGGAGGAGCATTTCTTAGGATTCAATTTCATTTTGATCCTTCGCAAATTGTCGAATGTCTCTGCTATGTCGGCTAACAGCTCCTTTTCTGTTTGGCTTTTGATCACCATGTCGTCTACATATGCTTCCAAGTTCCGGCCGATTTGCGTTCGAAAGGTGGAGTCCACCAACTTCTGATACGTGGCTCCGGCATTTTTTAGTCCGAACGGCATCTTAACATAGCAATATGTTCCGTGATCGGTATAGAAGGCTGTTTTCTCTTCGTCTTTTTTTTGCCATTTGCACTTGGTGGTATCCTTTGTAAGCGCCGAGGAAACACTTGTAACGGAATCCCATCACTGATTCAATCTTCCAATCTATTTCTGTTAACGGATAGTAGTCCTTGAGACACGATGAGTTGAGGTTTTTGAAATCAATACACATCCTCCAACTATCGTCCGGTTTCTTTACTATTACTGGATTAGAGATCCAGGTCGGGTACCGGACGGGTCTGATTATTCCGGCTTTTAACCACTCTTCCACGTCCTTGTTTATGGCTTGGTTCTTTTTTTCTGAAAAGAATCTCTTTCTTTGTGCAACGGGTTTGTCTTGGATATTGACGTTAAATTTGTGCTCAGCTACCCATCGAGGGATGCCAGTCATATCTGATGGTTCCCATGCGAATACATCCTGGCTGTTCTTAAGCAGTGTTACTAGCTGTCTTCGTCCTTCTTTTGAGAAATTTTTTCCTATCGTCACCAATTGTTCCGGATACGCCGGATGAACCAGTATTTCCTCGGTTCCTGTGATTCCTTCTTCCATTGTGGGTGTCGGGGGAGCTTCTATTTTGGTTTCTCTTTCTAGTAAGAATTTTTCTTCCAACTTCCTGCATTCTAAAACGATGACCGATTGAGTGACCAAAGTGGCGACGCCTCTTGGTGTTGGGAATTTCATCATAGAATGTATTGTTGAGGGGATAGCTCTTAGTTTTTTGATCCCGGAACGCCCGAGTATTACGTTGTACGGGGAGGGGGATCTGACTACTGCAAACTTCATGATCGTTCGGCGGTATAACCCTTCACTTCCGAAACATACCTCTAGTTCAATCTTCCCCAATGGATTTATAGCTTCTCCTGCGAATCCAACCAACGGTGTGTTTGTTTTCGTCAGCCGAGACCAAATGGAAGGATCAAGATTTAAGAAGCAATGTTCGTACATTACTTCTACCGAAGCGCCCTGATCGACATATTCCCTTTGTACAGTGTACCCTTCGATTTCTGCTTCGACTATGAGCGGTTCATCAGAAGCATCTCCAGGCAGAATTGGGGGAAAACTTATAGGGGCGTTCATCCATTCTTCCTCCTGGTCCATGATTTTACGCTTCTGCCTCTTCTCCTGATATCAGACCATGTTGATGATTCGCCCCTGGTTGGTTTGATTATTATTTCTTGAAGGTGCTCTGTCCCTTTGTCGGACATCCCTAATCAGGTGGTCCAGTTTACCCGTCTCCATAGCTTTCTTAAGCTGTTCCTTCAAATTGTGGCAATCGTTGGTGAGGTGACCTTTCTCTCCATGGTAGTCGCAATACTTATCCATATTTTCCCTTGATGGTCTTCCTCTCAATGGGGGCGGTGCCGGAAGTCTAAGTTGATGTTCAGTTGCAAGGATTTCTTTGGGAGCTTTGGTGAGCGCTTTTAAGTCTATAGGCCAGGTATCCCTCCGATTTCCATCGTTACGACGGTAATCCATTCTGTAGTCTGTCCTGTTGGTGTTTTCGTTTCTGGCCGGACCGTAAGGTTTAAAGTGGTCATTTCGTCGGGGCCTGAATTCTTCTCGGTGGATATCTCTTCTACGATTTCCCCTGAAGGAGGATCGTTGTATGTTTTGGTCATTTCGGCTGTATGAGTTAGAGTGATAATCTCTTCGGTAATTATCCGTCCTTTCTCCCCTTGGTACTTCAGTCAACCGATATGCTCTTTCGGAGCTGATGAAGTCATCAACCCTTATCATCATTTCAGTTACTGTTCCGGGAATTTTCTCGGAGAATCTCTTTGCTAGCTCCGGACATTTGCACCCGTCCATGAAAGATGATATTTGCATCACCTCGCGGGAGACAATCAAACCATCCCCTAGCAGCGTCATCTAGGGTTTGCTGGAACATCATGCACCATATTGGCATAGGCCACGCACCTTGATTGGCTGCTCCTTCAAATCTTGTAATATGGTCGTCCGGATCAGTGGACCCATCGTACAATTTAAAGTGAGAGGGCATTGTATACTTCGTGTTTTTAGGTCCGGAAAAATCAATGATCCTTCGGGTAAATGGACTTTTAGATGCCGCTTGGAAAGGTTTGGATAGATCGTCTATTGGTTCTTCTTCAGCTTTTTTGGCTTCATTATCTTGGGATTCTCCATCATCAAAGTCAAGCTGGATAGGTTTGATCGGGGTATTTCCTCCGGTATTATATTCCTGGATTAAGGTCTTCAGTGTTGATATAAATAATGCCTAAAAACATTATTAACATATATCGATATCTCTATATTTTGATAATCACAAAACGTAAACTCATTGAACTACAAATTATGACGTAAACAAGTATTTAGTCGTAAATATTTGCTTTAGCATTCATATCACTTAAGGTATAAATAAACAAAGTGTCTAATGCATTTTATGATCAAAGGAATTTTTATTTTTACACACCTTACATTTTATTAAAGTGGGACAAACATTTTTAAACTTATACAAAACAATTTTGTATTTATAAGAAATGTTTTATTCAAAATAAATAGTTTGAATTCAAATTTCAACCCAAAAAAAACGGCTACATTCTTCAGGAAAAACCTCCCCCAAAAAAAGACAAAAAATCTGAAGAAAAAATATTTTTTTCTTAGGCGGCCCCCTTAATTATACTAGGCGGTCCCCTTAATTATTAAGGGGACCGGCACCCAATTAAGGGGACCGGCCACGCTCCCAAACATTATTTTTCTCCCTATAAATAATGGTTCATCCCACAGAATTTTCTCACCTTTTGCACCCCAAAACTTTCTGTTCTAGATCTCATTTCTATTCTCTAAAATCCTTTGATCATACATACATAAATCTTTGTTTCAAAGTGATCCAAAACTCTACCTTTCAAGTGCAAGAGAAGAATACTTCAATCCTTCAAGAGAAGAAGTATTACAACTTGTTATGACCTCCACATCCAAGTTGTTAGAGCATCATCCATTATATCTATCTCTTTGTGTAACTAGTTGTGAATATTTGATAGAAGATAGATTAGCAAGGTGTATAGATAGAGTGAGTGTGTAGTAGATAGTTGTGAAGTAGAGAAGTTGGGAAGTAGATAGTTGTGAAGAAGATTGTTGTGAAGTAGATAGTTGTGAAGATAGATAGGTGTGAAGAAGTAGTGTTGTGATTAAGTAGTGACTAGGTGTGAAGAAGTAGTGTTGTGATTAAGTAGTAACTAGGTGTGAAGAAGTTGTGTAGAAGGTGTGAATAAGTTGTGACGAAGTTGTGGTGTGTATATTGGTCTGTAAGGTTTTCTCCGCCATAAAGGAGCTTTTTGACATAGTGAAGAAAACTCTCGAGTAGGTGACTCGAGGAGTGGAGTAGGGCAAGGAAGGTGTCCTTGTAGCCGAACCACTATAAATCCTTTGTCTCGCGGTTAGATCTTTCCATATCTTACTTATTATCTTGCTTATATCGTTATTACTTTTGTAGACGTAGACGTATATATATATATATATATATATATATATATATATATTTGCTCATATAGTGCTAGTATTGATTTTACTTAAAGATCAAACGAAAGTTTTATTCACAAAACAAAGTTTTTATAATCAAACTAAAAAGGTAACATACAATTGATCATTTCGATCAAGTAAAGTTTTCATACAAAATATAACTAAGGATTATAAAATAAACGATTACTTACTTATCTCTCGTATATAGCTATAATTGTTTATATTGTGCATGTGTTGATTTCACATACTTAGCTTATATTATTATTGTTCATACTTAGATATAGTTGTTCATATTATTCAAGATTTGAGTTCACATAAGACTGAATCAATGTTTTAAAAGCAAACAAGGTTTTAAAACTAAACTAAGTTTTCATAATAAAATTAAAAAGACGTAAAACTATTCAACCCCCCCCCCCCCCCTTCTAGTTTTCCACAATTGGCATTAGAGCCAGGTTAAACAAGATTTTTAAAATATACTGTATTTTAAAACTTGTATCGATCTATGGAATCGGAAAAATATTTAGAAGGGCAATCTATGCAAAGACCACCACTATTTGAAAGTGATGGTTTTCTTTATTGGAAAAATAGATTCGAAACTTATGTGAAATCAAAAGATCTTGATCTTTGGCATGTCATTACCTTTGGTGATTTTCCCCCTATTCAATATAATTTTGAAACTAAAATGGATGAAATTGTATCTTTTGAAAAACAAAATGATGATTTGAAAAACAAACTAGCAAAAAATAATGAGGCTAAAATGGTTATTTATAATGCGTTACCACGCAAAGAATATGAAAGAATTTTTATGTGTAAAACCGCAAAAGAAATTTGGGATTCTTTACTAATCACTCACCGAGGTAATAGTCAAGTTAAAGATAACAAAATAGATCTTCTTGTTCAACAATATGAACAATTTACGATTCCAGAGGAGGAATCAATAGATAATGCTTTTGCTAGGTTTAACACTATCATCACAAGTTTAAAAGCACTTGATGAGAATTTTTCTAGTAAGAATTTTGTTAGGAAATTTCTTAGGGCTCTTCATCCAAAATGGCGAGCTAAAGTTACAGCAATTGAAGAATCGAAGAACTTGCCAACTCTTCAACTTGATGAGTTGATCGGCAACCTGAAAGTCTATGAAGCAATAATAAAGAAAGACTCCGAGATGGTCAATGGAAAAAGAGAGCAAAGCAAGTCAATTGTTGAAAGCTAGGAAGGAATCTAGTAACGAGGATAGCTCAACCTCCGAAAGTGATGATGAAGAATATGCGATGGCCGTAAGAGACTTCAAGAAATTCTTCAAAAGGCGAGGAAGATTCGTTAGACAACCACATGATTAAAGGAAAGCAAACCAAAGAAATAAAGATGACAAAAATGGCAAAAGTGATAGGAAGTGCTTCAAATGTGGTGATCCAAATCATCTCATCGGAAAATGTCCAATGTTGTCAAGAAATCAAAATCAAAAGGTGTTTGTTGGAGGAGCTAGGAGTGATAGCGATGACGATGAGAAAGAAATCACAAATGAGGAGAAATGTCTTATGGCTAAGACATCAAGCGAGGTACGTTCCGAAACCGAACACTTTAGTGACGAAAATTTATCATTAGACGAAAAAGACCTAGATAGTGAATATAATAGGTTATGCAAATTAGGTCAAAAGGTTATAGCTAAAAATAAGTCACTAAAACATATTAATAATCTATTAGAAAATGAAGTACTCGAATTAAAAATTAGACTACAACATTTGGAAAAAGGAAAAGAAGTTTTTATAGAATGTAAAACATGCATAGAGGTTAATAATGAAAACGAAAAACTTAAAGATGAAATTTTCAAACTTGACAAGTTTAAAAATAGTAGTAACCCACTTATGAAAATAATAAGTGTTCAAGAAACTTCGGGAGATAAAACCGGTCTAGGATTAACCTCAACTAATGTTTCAACTAGTGAAAATAAAAGTATAAAGTTTGAATGTGAATCTAGTAAACAAAAATCATTAGAATCAAAACCTAAGTATATACTTACAAACGATAGAAAAATACCCATTGCGAATGATGAAAAAGTAAAAACTTTTTATAAACCATCCTTAAAGACCGAAGTAGGATCCTCTAAATTTAAATTAAGATCTAAAACTCCACCACCGAGAAAACCAAATAATCTTCATACTCGATCTAAAACACCTCAACCTAGAAGAAACCAAAATCGACAAAACTACAATAATACTAGTTATCAAATGTGGAATTATCAACCAAGTTACAATCCTTGGGGAATACTACCACCATACATGCATCCTAGCCAAATGTTGAATATGTTTGGACCAAACAACTTTGGACCAATGAGACAATGGGAACCAAGTGGCTAAGCTGTCAATCTTGGAAGAAGTTGGAATATCATCTACAAATGACTTCTATAAGTCAACAAGGTCACTTGAAGTGCTTGAAGATATTCCATTGAAGACTAAAAGATACTCGTTTCTTTTAAGTTCATCACTATAATTTGCATGCTTAGATATATGATTAGTTAGATTAATGCTTAGTTATACATATATGTGTACATAATAGCTTATATTCTTATAACCTAGAAACATCATTGGTTGACTCTCCTAGGAATAAGATAAAATTGTTCATTGCCGAACGAAATAAAAAATGGAAATCTTCTATATCCACTATTAGCAAACTCATGGTGATGAAGTGAAATGAGTTAAGTGGATCGATCGTTAATATAGAAGTAGGATTAGATCCCTCGCGTAAGAAAACTATGGATGAAACAAGCTCTCGTAGACTATGGCATTAAGTTAGATAAGCGTGCGAAAACAAAGGAACTATAGATGTTAGGTTATACCCCATTCAACACTCTCGCATCTAACATATAAATTATCGTCTTCATTTCCTTTAGGATCATAGTATATGTAGAAACGATAGCATGAGATAATAATTGGCTTAACTAATCCTCTTGAGCATGAGATCTTTAATAAACATTTTTTAAAATATTTGATTTATGATATTTGTTGTCAAAAATCTAATATCTCTAAAAATATGCAAAAACCTCACATTTTGGAAAATAATTTTTCAAATAACTATCCCACTTTTAAATAACATGTTTTCACTATCAATATCCACAATTTTGTTTTGATCAAAACTAAAGATTGGGAAAATATTCTTTACCGTTCATTCACACATTTTGAAGTAAAAACCCAATCTATTTTATTCAAATAACTCTCACATCTAAGTGAAAACTTACTTTCAAACATTGTTGAATAATTCTAAAAACGTCTCTTTTAAAATCATGCATGGTGATCTCATATTTGTCATCTATATTTATATAAATGACACTTATAAGTGAACTAAATCAAATCAAGAGGACCATGGTTTGTTCATTAAGACTTTGTTTGTAACAAGTCTAGAAATCCATGCTATCATAACTACCCACTTATTGCACATTGATACACATTAGGATTAATCCTCCTAGTTATGTAGTTATGAAATACTTGATGTTGCATACTGTTTCCTAGCACTTATATTTTACTTGCTTGATGAGTATGTTTGCATGCTAGATGAAATTGCTTGTTTACTTAATCTCTTTGATTAACATGCTTTGGCTACATAATTGCCTACATAATTAGTATATGCTTAATTGCCTCAAAGAGTTGGACTTGTTTGAAACCAAAAACACAACATTTCTGCAATTCACTACCAAAAACCCTTTTCTGGCAATCTGGGAATCACCAGATGGGCGGCCCCCTTAAATCATAAGGCGGCCCCCTTAATTATTAAGGGGACCGGCCATCTGATGGTCGAAGGTGTTGTTTCCTTTTTCTATTTTTTAGCCCATTTCATCCTACACTTCCCAAAATTCATAAACCTATTTTATCCTAAACCTTCTATCAAAATTTATACATCCTTAATCCCACCAATCCTACATTATAAACGCTCTCATTCCTCTCAATCTATATTCATCTCTTCATGACCTCTCCCATTAAACCAAAACCACCAAATAACCCGTTTGGAGAAGAAAGCCAAACTTCCATTAAAAGCCCGTCAAACCAAATGATGTTGTCAAACATCCAACACCAAATTCCTCCTATGTCTTCAACATTACATACCTAACACCTCACTCTCCTTCTCACCAACATTACATGTCAAAAACCTTTACTCACCCATATTCTTCTACATTACACTCAAACCTCATAATCTTTTCACAACTCAAGCGATGTTGTTCATAATTAACCAACACCTAAACCTCACTCTCACACAAAGGATCCATTTAACAACAAATCATCCATTCGTGCTTCCACTAATGCTCCTTCTTATGATGAGCATGCACAATCCCAAAACAATAATCCCAACCTCATTACCAACACTTTACATGTTGCTCATTCAACAAAAACACCATCCACTCTTGAAGCATCTCTTCCACCCATATCATGTTTTCATGATTATCCAAGCTCAAACATGTCTCCACCACCAAGAGTATCACCACCACATCCTACAACTTCACATGCCATTCCTATGTTGCATGTTCAAACCCTCACCCAAGACAACTATCATGCTACACCACCATCACCTTCCTCCAAATACTTAATGTTCGTTGAGGCGCTAAAAGAATCCCATGAGCTTAGTGCTCTTTTAGCCTTACATCTTGCTCAACGCAATTTGGATCCACCTTCATCTAGATCACCCTCATCACCACACAACATAAATCAACTTGAGAAGCATGTCAACAATTGACCTTGTTGCATCTTTCTCCTAAAAACCATTGCATTCAATGAACACTTCACTTGGATTGAATATCTTCTCACTAGATCACATCCAATACCCTCACTTGAACAACATCCAAAACCTTAATCAACCTCTTCCGCTACAAACTCTCCACAACCAAACTCTCCAACATTCATGACCCAAACATATACCTCTATTAATCCAACAACCTTACACTAACTCAACCATCTTCATTCCAAACACTCCATCATCAACTATCTAAGCATACTATATGCTTATGATTTTCACTTTCAAATACGAATCAACCAAACTTTTGTTACAAGCAAGTCCGATGGCTCTCTTTGGTAAATTAGGATCTTTAACATAATCTCTTTGAATTAATTGTTATGTATCCTTAATATTTGTTTGCTATGCTTGTTATTTGTATATTGCATATTCTTCTATATATGCTTGTGCTTCTAATATTTTTCTTGCGAGCATTCCATATCTCGATCCCTTGGAGCTTTCATCCCGTCTAACTTCATTTATGAAGCTAGCCGGCATAACCTTTTTGATTCTACAAAAAGGGGGAGAAGTGAATATAAACTCACTAAGTACTTGTCTAAAAAAATTAATTTTTAGACTTAATGAGTTTAGGTTTTGTAATCATCAAAAAGGGGGAGATTGTTGATATAAATAATGCCTAAAAACATTATTAACATATATCGATATCTCTATGTTTTGATAATCACAAAACGTAAACTCATTGAACTACAAATTATGACGTAAACAAGTATTTAGTCGTAAATATTTGCTTTAGCATTCATATCACTTAAGGTATGAATAAACAAAGTGTTTAATGCATTTTATGATCAAAGGAATTTTTATTTTTACAAACCTTACATTTTATTAAAGTGGGACAAATATTTTTAAACTTATACAAAACAATTTTGTATTTATAAGAAATATTTTATTCAAAATAAATAGTTTGAATTCAAATTTCAACCCAAAAAAAGGGCTACATTCTTCAGGAAAAACCTCCCCCACAAAAAGACAAAAAATCTGAAGAAAAAATATTTTTTTCTTAGGCGGCCCCCTTAATTATACTAGGCGGTCCCCTTAATTATTAAGGGGACCGGCACCCAATTAAGGGGACCGGCCACACTCCCAAACAGTATTTTCTCCCTATAAATACTGGTTCATCCCACAGAATTTTCTCACCTTTTGCACCCCAAAACTTTCTGTCTTAGATCTCATTTCTATTCTCTAAAATCCTTTGATCATACATACATAAATCTTTGTTTCAAAGTGATCCAAACCTCTACCTTTTAAGTGCAAGAGAAGAATACTTCAATCCTTCAAGAGAAGAAGTATTACAACTTGTTGTGACCTCCACATCCAAGTTGTTAGAGCATCATCCATTATATCTATCTCTTTGTGTAACTAGTTGTGAATATTTGATAGAAGATAGATTAGCAAGGTGTGTAGATAGAGTGAGTGTGTAGTAGATAGTTGTGAAGTAGAGAAGTTGGGAAGTAGATAGTTGTGAAGAAGATTGTTGTGAAGTAGATAGTTGTGAAGATAGATAGGTGTGAAGAAGTAGTGTTGTGATTAAGTAGTGACTAGGTGTGAAGAAGTAGTGTTGTGATTAAGTAGTGACTAGGTGTGAAGAAGTTGTGTAGAAGGTGTGAATAAGTTGTGACGAAGTTGTGGTGTGTATATTGGTCTGTAAGGTTTTCTCCGCCATAAAGGAGCTTGTTAACATAGTGAAGAAAACTCTCGAGTAGGTGACTCGGGGAGTGGAGTAGGGCAAGGAAGGTGTTCTTGTAGCCGAACCACTATAAATCCTTTGTCTCGCGGTTAGATCTTTCCATATCTTACTTATTATCTTGCTTATATCGTTATTACTTTTGTAGACGTAGACATATATATATATATATATATATATATATATATATATATATATATATATATATATATATATATATATATATCTATATATATATATATATATATATATATATATATATATATATATATATATATATATTTGCTCATATAGTGCTAGTATTGATTTTACTTAAAGATCAAACGAAAGTTTCATTCACAAAACAAAGTTTTTATAATCAAACTAAAAAGGCAACATACAATTGATCATTTCGATCAAGTAAAGTTTTCATACAAAATATAACTAAGGATTATAAAATAAACGATTACTTACTTATCTCTCGTATATAGCTATAATTGTTTATATTGTGCATGTGTTGATTTCACATACTTAGCTTATATTATTATTGTTCATACTTAGATATAATTGTTCATATTGTTCAAGATTTGGGTTCACATAAGATTGAATCAAAGTTTTAAAAGCAAACAAGGTTTTAAAACTAAACTAAGTTTTCATAATAAATTAAAAAGACGTAAAACTATTCAGCCCCCCTTCTAGTTTTCCACATTCAGTGCGGTTATGTGACTTTGGATTAGTTCGATGTTATTATGAGAGTTATTGTCATTGTTTCTTTCACTGCCTTCGGGTGTTATTGGGGTGGGGCCTGTCATCTCTTAGTTCGGGTAGAGTGAATGACGAGTCCCACGGATGGCGCCAATTTGTTGAAGTAAAATCCTGCTTCTACTTCAGACAAGCAAAATGAATCCTCCGGACTATGGCTTGTCCTTCGGATTCGAGAGGGTCCTTACTTGTAGTGTGTTCCTTCGGATACCTACAAAACAGATACGTCCGTTAGTCTCGCCCCGGGAATGTATCCCAGGACCAACCTCCGGCGTGAGAGTAAGTATATGTTCTTAGAAAGAGAAAGTATATGTAATGTTTAGAGAGTAGGAGAATTAGTTAACATTAAATGAAGATTTCTTCTCTATTTATAGACTTTCCATATGGAGTGCCAGGCTGGTTTGTACTTAGTCCCTTAATGTTTGCTAGTGTATGCTCCATTATCATATACTTGGTGTACTTACATGTACTTTGGTTTGTGTACTTACTGGTTCATCCGAATGGTTATGACTTTCGGAGGGCTGTGGTCATGCGGATGTCCTCAACCCTTCGGATATTAGTCTATTCTGCTTGAACACATTTAGGCACGTTTCGTTTGATGTGGACCCAGAGGGTATGTGTTCCGCATGGCGTATATCCAGAGGGTACATACACCAACATTTATATGTTTGGCAAAGAGCATATAAGAGTGTTTAGCGTCTTTAACTAAAAGATCACTTGGCAACATAATTTATCTTTTCTAAATGCTACTTTTCATATGCATTTACTGTCTGTGTTTAGCTTTTTCATCATTTAACAATTAACACACTTAATAATTACACACACAAATACAACTATATCAACAAACACTTTTATAAAACATGCTAGCAACTACACATCATCATCCTTAATTTCTTAATTAATTCAGCGTCTTCCTCACTCTCACCCGCCCACACATCATCATCCTCATCATTTGCTGCACCTTTCTTCATCTTTTGTATTTTTCCCCTTTTTGCTTTTTTATTACTAACTTCATCTTTGTCTTCATAACTGTCTTCTTTATGGTCTTCAAGAAACCAATCCCAACTACATATGTCACGGATCATTTTCTTCGGGTACTTATGAAACTCGTGTCCCATAACAACAAAACCAAACTCTTCAATTTACCATCAAAATAATATATAACCAGAAATTTGTTTGGGACCACGACAGTAAATGGCGTTAAATTGGGGGTGTAACTTTGCCACATAACTATAGATGCTATATAAGCCACCTATGTTACCCGGACACGGCTGAGTGACCGTCATACCCGGGTCGGTACGACGTGATACGAATCCGAGTATGAAATCCGGTCCGGACACGCCACTTTGCGCTTGGGTACGGCAGGCATTAAATAAGGTGAACCATTGAACCATAGTCACAGGAACGATCGGGTCCTGGATCGCTCGGGATCGCGATCCGGAATGTTAAATTCCGCATTCCGTTTCTGGTGCTATGATTTTGTACATTGAATCCATTTTTTGTGTTATAATTTTCGTGGTGATTGTTTTCCGGTGGATACTAATCATATGTTGAAGAAGGAAAAGGTGGAAGAAAGTGGTATGTGAAAGATATGCGGCTGTGTGTTGTTACCTAGGGTTTTGTTATGTTGTTATTTCTTGCTGGGCCAGTTAACATGCATGATAAATAGGCCAACTAAACCCACCTCAAGAATATGTTACTAGTAATTAATAATGGGCTTTACACAAATGTATCATTTTGTACTAATTTTGCACGAATTATGTATATGTATATTTTTTAAGAAAAATTATTGCCGTATCCGTACCCGTGTCCAAAGTTAGGATGGTGTCCCCGTGTCCTAAATTTTTTTGGATGACGTATCCGACACTCGGATCCGTACCAATATCGGATACTCGTACCCGTGTCAATGTAACATAGTAAGCCACGCATTTTAAAAGTTATTATAACTTTGCCACGTAATTATAGATGCTATATAAGGAGGCATTCAGACATCCATCTTGAGAGTAGCTATCACATATCGACCCGTTACTATGCATACTAAATAACAAAGTCCTTGAACTTCCATCTAGGAAGCGGTTATTACCATTTCAAAATGCAGTAAAAAGAAATTAGCTAAAACTCGATATTTTCAAATTTATATCGACTTATTATTTGATATGTGTGCTTCTTAATATGATCATTTTGACTGGAAATGCGAAAACCAAAATCACATCCAAATACCCTTCATCTAAAATCTCAGCAACCAAAAATTTAAGCTCGATAACTGTAATGTTATCCTCTAATATTTTGAAATCAAAATAAGAAATCAAAACAAACATGTAAGAAACTAATTACTAGGGCTGTAAATGAACTGAACGTTCAGTGAACATTTCATGAACCGTTCGGTAAAAAGTTCGTTTATGTTCGTTCGTTTATTAAATGAACGAACATGAACAATATTTTACGTTCGTTTAGTTAAATGAACGAACATGAACAAAAGTCTCGTTCGTTCGTTTATGTTCGTGAACGTCCGATTAGGCGTTTGTTAAAGTTCGTTTATGTTTATTTATTTATTTATGTTTATATATCATATCTTTTAATTTTATAGTTTTAAAAATTGGTTTGTTTAAACAAAGCAACACTTATAAAACAATTTATTGTGAAGAATTCATTAAAGTTTATGTTTGTTTGTCTATTTTCATTAATGTTCGATCGTTTATGTTCGTTTAACGTTCGTTTAGTGTCTTAATGAACGAACATGAACAATTCATTTTCTTAATAAAGAACATGAACAAGAAAATTCATCCGTTTAAGTGTCCGTGTTCGTTTATTTGTCCAGTTAAAATTAAATGAACGAACATGAACAGGGCTCCGTTTGTGTTCGTCCGGTTCGTTTACAGCCCTACTAATTACAATACTGTAGTCGATTTTCAGGTGTTCCCATAAATCCCTGGATACTAAATACATGTCATTTTAGTCACTCTATTTCATTTATAAGTCGTTAAAAATTTGATATTTAAGCTGGAAACTCAACATTCTTTGAAAAAAATAACACTTTTATATGATTTTAAACACTTTTATAGTTTTAAATACAGGATATGTTTGGCATAACTAGCGGTATCTGTAAGTTTTTTTTTAGTAAAAGTGTTCCTTAAGGCAGCTGTATATTATAGAGTGTAAAAGAACATAAAAGCTCAATACGTCTAATATTAGCGCTCCAGGTAGGAGTGTTCAAACAAAATCCAGAAGCTAACCTTTCGTTGCCAAACACGCATTATATTCTAGACGCTAAAAGCCGCGTTTATATTTTCTAAATGCTATTTGACGAAGCATATAGCGTTGGCGTTTAGCTTTTCATCATTTTACACTTAATAATTAAGTATACAGCTATGTTACCAAACACCTCCATAAAACAAACAAATACTCTTAACTAGTAGCTAACCGCTAAATGTGCTACAGCTAACGGCTAATCCTAGTTTTGCCAAAAAACTTCTAAATGCTAAAAACTCGTCGTCAAACACAAAATATACTAAGGGGATGTTTGTTTCAGCTTATATAGAGGGCTTATGGCACATTTAGTTTTTCGGCTTATGTTTCAGAAGCTCTTTTCGGCTTATATAAGTTGCAAAATAAGCCACAAAAACTGCGCCGGCGTAAGCCTGCTGTATAAGCCGAAACAAACACCAGCTAACATCAACATTTATTCATACAAAATCAAACCTTTAACAGGATCATCAACATCTGTAACATCACCACCCCCAAGACTTTCACTTTCACCCCCTAAACTTTCCCTAATCTCACCAAATTCATCCCCCAACTCCATCTTCACATCCTCATCATGAACCCCATCAATCTCCCTCACCTTAAACCAAACAAAATCCTTAAACCCAACACAAAACGAATCACCCAGTTTCATTTCCCCTTGTCCCCCTTTTATAAACCTTAATATCATCTTTATCAAATTCATGAACCCAAATGGGGTTTTTTCCATACACCACGAATTTCAAAATTCCTTTCTGGGTATTGCAATTGAAGGTAATGTGATGACGGGAGACTGTTTTGTCGGGTGTTTGGGAGAGGGAAATGCGGCCGAGTTGGATTGGAGTGTTTGGGTTTTTTTGGAGGGTGATTTTTTCCATTTTTTGAAGTTTGACTGGTTTTTAAGTTTTGATTTGATGACACGTTTATAAAACGTGGAGTTTATTTTTCTTCAAAAACAATCAGTTACGTACATTGTAATAAGGGTGAGCATCGAATGTTCAAAACCGAACCGGACTGACAGAACTGACTGAATTGACAAAAACCGAGTCGACCTGACAGCCGTCGGTTTGGTTTCGATTTTAGGTTTTCATGATTTTCGGTTTCGGGTTGGTTCGGTTCGGCCTAAAACCGACAAAAACACACACAAACACACGTGAACCGGACAGAACCGACGGACCCGACACAAAATCGAACCGAACCGACCATATTCGGTTCGGTTTCGGTTTCGGATTTTCATGATTTTCGGTTTTCGGTTTTGTCGGGTTGGGTAGGTTTTAAACCGATGCTCAGCCCTACTAAATTGTAATGTTTATAGAATTAAAGTGGTGTCATTTTTTTCATTGATTTGTCTTGCAAGTTTATGTTTGGAACAAGAACCCGAAAATAAACATTATTTTATCTTAAGTACATAAAATTAGTAATGTCATTTTCTTGATTAAACGAAACTAAGACATTTCAGAATTGAAAAATCAAGTAATACAACAATCTAAGGCATGTTGTACATACCAATCAACCACAAAAGCAACAATTTAAGGAATAAAAATACAAAGTTAACAAAACTCTAACAATCATGTAAGTGTATATATTGTGATCCACATGTTAGTTCAAGGTACATCCCTGGCATAAGAAGCACGGACAAATCATCAAAGTATGTTGATTTCTTTTTGTATATATTATGGTCAACCTTTTTTACATACATAGAAGATTTGTCTCTCTTTTCTCAATTCTTTTTAAAATTTCACAAAAAAGAATTTGAAATGATGCATTTATATTCTATCGAGCTTATAAGATACGCGAAAACAACAATCATGTTTTTATGCTCAACCATATCAAAAGTACACTTTAAGTGACCATTAGATTCGAAGAACGCTTATTTGGATTATGTACAAACGTGTGAAACTTGGTGTGGGAGCACATAACTTAACCTTCACTTGTTCTCACATTGTCACGAAAAAAAGGTTACTACCTCCGTTTTAAAATTTAAGTCCATTTTAACTTTTCAAAGTCTTTTTATCATGACTTTGACTTTAGTTATTTTTCTTCATGTTATATAATATTTGATGAAAAGTATATCAATGAAAATATATTTAAAACACAAATCCATTTATATATTTTGCATCAAGTATTATATGATACGAAAAAAAAATAATTACGGTCAAAGTTTAAACAAAAAGACTTTAAAAAAAATCAAAATGAACTTAAATTTTGAGACTGGAGAGTATTTTCTAACCTAGGAATTCAGTGTGTAGAAGTAAATATGTACAATTGTCTGAAAGCTAAGTGTGTGAACAGTACATGTTTAGCTAGCTAAGGCTAGACATAGTAAGATGTTTCAATCCCCTTACTTTTCCCTGCCACGTTAGTTTTCTCTCTCCATCGACCTGCAGGCGATTCAGTGCGCCAGTAAGGGCGACCAAGTTTTTTTTTTTTTTTTTTTTTTTTTTTTTTTTTTTTTTTGCCTTTTAAACTACAAACTTAATAATTAAAACATTAATTTCATTAATAAAAATAAAACATTACATAGATTGAAAACATAAACTTAAACATTACATAAACTTCAATTATAATCTGGGTGATCCCAGGTTTGAGAGTTGTTGGAGTCGTAACCGTCGTCGTAAGGATCAAAGCTCACCAACCTCTCTTCTTCTAATTGAGCTTCCAACCTGCTCAGCTCCCGCTCCTTCTTTGAGTTCTAGCCATCATCATCTGCTGCCACATTTTCCTCAAAACTTAGCTGAAAATTATCCAGACGAGGCAACTGTTATTGTTGCTCAACAACTCTTTGTGCAGATGAACTTGATGCACCTTGCACAAATTGTTGTTGTTGTTGTTGTTCAACCATAACAGCTTCCACATTTTCTTCAAAACTCCAACGAATCTTGTTTGTTTTTTAGGCATGTATCTGACTCACAAAGCCACGCAATGCCTCAACAACGGCATGATCTTTACGAAATTCATCGTATAAAAACTGGTCGATCACATATTTTCTGTCGTCAGAAATGTGATCGCACTCTGTGTAGCGTATTCTCATTCGTTGTTTGAGGGCCTTTGCCAGCTCAAACCTGCTAATAACTTCGGAAATAGCTTCTTGACGAGCCGTGTCATCTTTCTCAGCTTGGTTTTTGACCCAATTTTGAAATTCTTCGACGGTATGAGGCAGTTTATTACACGCCATTTTGAATTGAAAAAAGTGTGAGATTTTATGAATTGAAGTGTGTAAAATATGTTGTGTTAATGTGGTATTTATAGTGTGTTAATTTTTTTTGAATGAAACGGCTAGTAGGTGGTTTGTTTTTTGTTTTGTTTTGTTTTTTTTTTTTTGTTTTTTTTTAATCCAACGTAAACAATAAAGGGTAAAAAAAATAAGAAAGTAATCGATCTAGTGCTCGACCGTTTGGAGTTTTTGTCGTGTGTCGACCGAATACCCACATAAGCCCCGATCGACTCTAATCGATCGCATGAGTCAATCATATATAACTTCTGTGTCTAGCCTAACAACTACTTTTCTTGCTACATTTGTATGCTGACGTGCATGACTCGTGACTATTTTGGATTATATCAGACTATCTTTATCAACAACCCATCACAACCCAATCTCTTAATAAAATATTATTTTCTCTTTCCTCTACTTACACAACCAATACATACAACCAATCTATATTTTTTTTTTTTTTTACCATTTATCAACAACCCAACCTAACATATAATATTATTTCTTTATACTCAATTTAATTACTTAAAGTTTTTTATAAACTATATATTTAATAAAATATTTAATTTATAAGTATATAATTGAAATAGGTTTTAATTGAAATAAAATAGGTTTTAATTGAAATAGGACTATATTTATAGAGAATTGAAAAACTAAAATTATTGATATAAATTTTATTTAAAAAAAAAACATTTCAAAGTAACGATTTCAATTTATTGCGTAAAACATTTAAAAAGTAATGATTTCAATAGTAAATAAATGATAATAAAAACTTTATATTTTTAAATTTTAATTGAAATAAAATAGTCTTTTATTAAAAAAAAATTATATGTATTTTTGAATAATGATGGAACATAATAAATGGTAGGGGGGGGAGGGGAATTTGCATATATATCCTTCCGAAAATGCATAATTGCATATATATCCAAAGTATGCATAAAAATCATTGTATTATGTGTATAAAAAAACTTGTACAAAGGATATATATGAAATTATTCACTTTGGATGAGATATATATGCAATTTTGCCTAAAGGGTACAAATTAAATAATAGCTATATGTGCTATATAATATTTTTCTAGTTTTAAATAATATAAAAGATAGCACTATAGATTGATATGGTTGAAATTTTGAATGCCCACTACGAGTTTGACATGTGTTTAGGTTGAGATCAAAGCTAGAAGGTCATCATGTGAACCGTTCGCTTGTTTCTTTTTTCTTCATGTGCATATTTTGAATATTAAAATGGTTTTTTTTTTTTTTTTTTTTTTTTTTTTTTTTTTTTTTTTTTTTTTCAACCGGTTGGAGAGATCACTAATAAAGATAGTCTCATATCAAAGGACTTGTGGTCCACCGGTAGATGCTTAAGTTATTAAGCGAGTCACGGTGGGAGTAGTACCGGGTGAGGGACCTACCGGGAAGTCCTCACTTGTGGACCACAATGCTCTGGAGATATGAGGTAATGAAGAGGAGAGCCTGTGAGCAGTTAATGGCACAGGTTTGAATCCGAGCCACCCCCGGTTTTCACTCGGCCGTTGCTCCAGCGAATAATCGTGTGGAGGCGGTACGGTTTTCGGGCGGACGCTGTTTAGTCCCCACTACTCTAGCGTGGGCCCGGTTAAGACAATATAGTCTGGGTATATGGTGGATTAGGGCCTACCATCCAGTAGGTGCGACTTTAATCCAAAAAAATGAAAGTTGCCGTTCAAAAAAAAAATAAAGATAGTCTCATATGTCTATATGTATGAGTCGAAAAAGAGGTCGCAAGAGGGACCATGTAGACACATAAATGTGAATGTTGTGCATTTGTACTTATCAACGATGCATTAAATATTAACGACCATTAAAATTCAGACCTTTTAGAGGTGGACAGGTGGCAAGCTTTTATGGTGTCTTTTCATCGATATGAATATATGGAGTATTTAATAAATGAATTAAAAAAACGAATGACACCTTCAAATGTCATATCGCCAACGTCAGCTTTTTAATGCATTTAACACATGTATAGTACCCCGCAATATTTATGTTCAAAAACTTGTCAAGAATTATTACTCCTTCGTTTCAAAATTATTGTCAGGAGATAAAAATAACAAAGTTTAATAAAAATGAGACCACTATAATTTTTAACCATTTAAATGGAATATTCCTCCACTAATTTTTTTTACTTAAAATAGAAAATAGATAATCTTTTTTAGACATCTATAAAAGAAAATATGGACTATTATTATGAGACGGATAAATGTATTATTATTATTATTATTATTCTATATATATACTAATCTGTGGAACAATATAAAATTGATAAAAGTTTAGCTCAATTTCTTAGCCCACTGTTAGCCCATATATTGTGTTTACTCTCAGTCTATTTACGAGGCCTGTTCTGGCATAAGGTAATACATATGTGACGTTCTATTGCTTATGGACAGCTAACGAGAAAGACAAAAACCGCAACACAAACGAAAGGAGTGGAACCTCGCCGCAATGCGGCGGGGCCTCCCCTTGTTTTTCTACAAAGGCAACATTTAAGAAACACCAAAAAAGAAACACGATACTCCCTCCTAGGGATGGCAAAAGCACCCGAAACCGACGGGGAAAACAGAAACCCGAACCGGTTAGGTCGGGTTCGGGAGCGGGTTGGCGGGTTTGGATGCGGGTTTAGGTATTAATATAATTTTTTAGCCGGGTACGGGTTCGGGTACGGGTTCTGGTAATACCCGCCCGATTACCCGTACCCGTACCCGTATTCGTTTACCCGAATCTATATCCGCTTTATGGATATTATATTTAACTAGAATATATATACAATATATATAATTTCTTCCATTATATTTTTTTATATACGTATCTCTATTATATAATATATTTTATTTTGTACATTAATTATTCAAAAGCATTAAATCGTTTGATACGATATTCATTTTCTTTAACTTTAACAAAAAAATGAATATATTAAAGTGTTTTCTTTTGTTTTTTGGTGGATTTTAGTATGTGACTTAATCTTAATGTCGTAATTTTGTCCATGTATTATTCAATTAGGGATAACCGAAACCCGCGGGGAAACCCGAAAAACCGATGGATAATATTAATCAGGTACCCGGTGGTTAATGGTCGGATACGGGTATAGATATTATAAACGGGTACGGGTACGGGTACACTAAAACCCGCCCCAAACCCGACCCGTTGCCATCCCTACTCCCTCCGTCTCAAAATAATTGTCATGAGACAAGAATCACAGCGTTTAATAAAAGTATGGCCACTTTAGTTTTCAACCATTTAAATATAATATTCCCCTACTTTATTCTCTATTATTTACTTAAAAGGGAAAGTGGACAATTATTTTGAGACATCCGAAAATGAAAGTATGAAAATATTTTTGAGACGGAGGGAGTATAAAACAAGGCATCATAACTCAATTAACAAGCAACTTAGAAGAGAAAAAAGGCTAAAAATAAAAATACAATAAACAAGAACACAATATACTACCAAAACTAAACCAAAGCCTCACTCGTCAAGAAAAATGTTAACCACCATTAAAATTCGGATGTCACCATCATACAGTTGGGCACATGGCAAGCTTTTATGGTGTCGTATGATCATTTTTACTAGTATAAGAGATAGTTTTACTTGAACTCAACATACACTCATCTCACACACACTCAAAACACACACAATGAGCAACAACAACAAACAACCGCTAGACCTCACCGCCTCCTTACCGGCATTTTACAAGGCACAAGCTCCGTCCACTACTAGGGTTCCACTAAGAAAGTATCCTGCACCTGGCAAAGGATTGCGCATTACAAAAATTAAAAAGCCTGTGGCTCCGGGAATTCCATCTCAACCGGTTGAAGCTTCAATCTCAGATGTCAAACCGGGGAAGAAAATCATGCAACAAGATGTGACTATACGCATTCTTCTTGATTGTGCAAAAAGAGGAGAAAATCGTGGCAAGCAACGTCCACCAACTATTTGCGAGGTTCCTAGAATTCATAGAGATCTTAGCAAAAGTTCATTCACCCCTCAGCTGGTCTCTATAGGACCTATACATAGAGAAGATCCGAAGTTGAAAGAATTTGAATGGCTGAAAGAATGTTATCTTCATGACCTATTAAATCATTGTCATCATTCCACGCCAAAGAAAAAATTATTTAAGCTTTTTCGTTCTCGTTCCACGCCAAAGAAAACATTAGAAGAATGTCTGCTAAAGGTAAACACTTTAATACCCCAAATCAGAGAATCTTATGCTGGTGTCATGAAGAACTACAGTGACGTTGAGCTTGTCACCATGATGGTTATGGATGGTTGTTTCATACTTGAATTCTGTTTCAAGCAAATAAATAGAAATTTGTATTTGCCAAATAAGATGCAAAACCTTCGTATTGCCATGGATCTGATATTGCTAGAAAACCAAGTCCCTTTCTTTGTTCTTCAAGCTTTGTTTGACTGCTTCATGGGTAAAAGGTTTGTCACTCTTAGCCAGGTTCTCGATATATGTTTGGCACCCTACACTATGCTCTTCATTTCTCGGTTGCCTGAAAAAAAATCAATTCTTAGCAACGTTCTCCATAAATATTTGGCACCCTATATTAAGCTATTCTGTTTTCTGTTGCCTGAAAAAAATTCAACCACAAATGTTGACTCAGATTCAACTCCTGCTCATGTTCTTGGCTATATGCACAAACGCTACCAGCTTGTAGGTGCCAAGCCATCGAATATCCCGGCATCCCACTCGATAGTAGAACTGGATAGATCTGGGATGAACTTTAAGCCTCACCAAGAGTGTGGTTGGTCAATGTCCATTAAATTTCAATCATCTCTTTTTGCATGCTTACCCTGGTTTTGGAGTAAGCCTACTCTTCTAATGCCAAGACTGGTTATTCAAGATTTCACTGAGCTAATTTTAAGGAACTTTATTGCTTACGAGCAATCGTTCCCTCAAGATCATTATTACTTTACATCATATGCAATTGCCATGGATAAGCTTATTGATAGTCAAGAGGATATTGCTAAGCTGGTAGAATCAAAAGTCCTTGTCAACAACCTCGGCTCAAACCAAGAGGCTGCAGATATGATCAACAAGATATGCAAAAACATATTTATTACAGGTTTCTATTACACCCAAGAGTTCAAACAAATGGATAAGTACTACAACCGTTTATGGCCCAAGCATATTGCACGGCTGAGACGCGTATATTTCAGTAATCCATGGAGTATTATTGCACTACTTGCTGCATTCATTCTGTTTGGTCTTACTGTGACTCAGACCATTTTTACCATCAGGGCCGCATAATTGTATACTCGCTTTGATCAGCTGATGGAAGCAACCAATAAATTTGAGTGTCTGCTTTTCTATATTCATTGTTCACAAAGTCACTTATTTTCCATGCTTGTGTTGTCTTATTTAACTATCAATAAAATGTTTACATGTTTTCAGATTTTATAATTATTAGTTTGCTGAATATACTGTTACATGATGGTCTTCTCACATTTGGTTGAGGTGCTGCTTCAAATTATAGTACACAAATCTCGAAAACTCATAGTAGACTTAAACCGAGCGGTGCTAAATGGTAACTCGCGCTGATGTTATGCTCGATGTTTGGACACGTGGCTACTCCTGAGTTGTTTATGAGCAACGTGTCTTATATCTAACGGAAACAAGCATGCTTGCACATTGAAAGATCATTTTCGTAACATACGAATGCGTGTTTCATTTTCGGAATATATTATCATAAAAGGTTCATATAAAAAAATTTCAAAAATAAACATTGCAACAGGGAAAAGATGAATAACAAAACATGACACAATGAGAAAGTAGTCTTTCACGTCAAAAACTTTCTTAAATTTTTTGGTTTCACTATGTACTCTTTCCATCCGACATTATATGTCCACATTGTTAATTGGCGTTTGAGTTTAAATTGTACTATTTTCCAAACCTGAATATCAATTCACATGTATTATTCGTAAATCATATTTATTATGCCAACAATATATCATTATTAGTTACCAACCATGCCTTTCATTAATCATTATAATACTCCATTAAACTTGTTACTCCGTTTTACTTTTAAAAATATATTTTGGGTGCGTTTGGTATACTGACATGACTCACAATCGGTGTGAGTTTGATATATGGGTACAATAAGAATGGATATATGCTAAGATATGAATTCCGATATTGTTGTTTGGTTTTATAATTAGAATTGGGTATCAAAGTGATGTGACCCACTCATATTTGAAGTGTTCCCTCACAATTTTTATGATAATGATAATAAAAAATATAATAGACCACATCTTGGAATGAAAACCGCATTCCCCACCCTTTTAGCACCTTTCAAATATATCACATATTCATCATTGATTTCCATTTTACATTCCAACAAACATTAAACAAACAACATTATTCGGAATGAAAGTATTCCTTCATTCCGATTAATGCATACCAAACGCACCCTTAGTCATTATAAAGCTACTTTTTTCGTCTTATATTAACTGTCCACTTTAATAATACACAAATATTAGAAAATCCCACTAATTACACTACTCACTAATCAAATATCATATCTACTCATTAAAATCTACTTTAATTAGTTGAAATAGTGAACACTTATTATGAGACATCTCAAAATAGCAATGTAGTTTTTTTTTTATCTTGTCGATCTCTAAGCAGACACATATAGGGGTTTGCATACTTGAAACGACAATCAATGTGCTAATGATATGTTGTTTGGTGTTTAGTTTATGAGATCATGTTCCAATTATAGTGATTATGGCCATAAGGCCGTTACTCGTGTGGTGCAGCTTAACAATCTCATGGGGTAATAAACTCTGTAGCTGAATACGCGGAACAACTTCAATTATTGGATGCGAGGAACTAAGATTCATAAATTTTTATTTTTCGAAAATGACACATTACCAAAATCGACTATCTGTGTCAATGGATGAGACTTTGATTCCTGCATTTGTGTCCAGTAACAGCAATTTAGTTGATACAACCAAGTCGAGCTTTTATCATGTTACTCAAGTTTAAACCAAACAAACTCATGCATTTTTGCCTAAGCTTACTTTGTGGGCTTTAAGCATAATCTTAAATCGCAGCTTATGACAAATGATCTCATATATTTTTGCTAAGTGTTGGATTAGTTTATGCCACTAATATATTTTTGCTGAGTGTTGGATTTGCTTGTCAAAACCCCATTGATTAAGTCCATAAGCCAACACAAACATCCCCCTTAATAAGCTCTCCATTAAGCTCTTTTTGGACTTGTTATCTTCTTACTTCTTTAAGGTCCCATCTAACTAATGTTTTCAAAACCGGGTCATCGGGTCAACCCGGTTTGTGCAACAAAAACCTCTTTCAGCTTTTCAAACACTATTCTGCTAAAAAAAGTTAGGTTCACACTGGGTTTCAAATATTAAAGAAACTCGAACCGGTTTGACCGGTTGACCCGGCTGGGTCGAACCGGGTTTCAAAATATAACTATATAAAAACATTATAAAAGGTATAATAAAACATACATTTATAAAAGCTTACGAGTTTGTGATTTTGTAGATACAGATCTTGTTTCAGCCATTTTTTTAATCACTTCAAATCAAACTTTCTTTTCTTCCTGGAATGAAGTGGGTAAAGCCCAATAATATTTTCTTTGTTTGGCCCAAAAATCCAAGTATGTCTAGTAGAGCAGAGGAGTATTGCCACATTGTGTTGGTCCAACATAGACGTTTTGTAGCAGGAATCTAGAATTGTTCATAGCGAAAGTAGGACCCGAATTATACAAGAACTACCAGGCCCCCTTGATTATCTCGTTCATTTGTCACCTACAAAATAATATTGGATTCCCGACATTTCAATATCATCATTAACAATATCGAAAATGCTTTCTATATAAGAAGATACGGCATCACTCGTTCTTGCTTCAGACAAGAGAGATGTGTGAGGGGGAAAATACATTGAGCAATAGACAAAAGTTAAAGAGACTACCTATGGCCGCCATGGTTGTTGGAGCTCCGTTCCTAATCTTGCGGGTATTTCTCCTTATTTCACTCATTATGCATAATCGAGCAATCCTATAACCTCCTAAAAATCCTCTAAGAGGTCACTCCACAAAGACTTAGTGATTCCGAACCTGCAAACCAAAAACTTGATACGCCATATGACCCGCTTGCAAAAATCAAACACCAAATGATGCATGTACACCATCCAAATCTGCAAAACTTATTATTAATATACTTGTGTTTTTATGCTAAGCAGGATTATAAAGATAAGGGAAAAGTTGCAGGTTACGATGGAATAATTATCTGCGACCAGGTTTAAAAAGAGGAAGCTTTTCGTTGCAAGAAGCGGCACTCATAATCAAGCTACACAACATGTTAGGAAACAAGTATAAAAGACCACGAGCTAGTATACACACAATTTCTTTGTATACTTTCATTAAAGATGTTTAATTTCTTTTGTTATTTTCTTTAACAACAGATGGGCACAAATAGCAAGTTACTTACCAGGAAGAACCGATAGTGCTGTAAAAAACTTCTGGAACTCCAATACGAAAAAGAAACTTCTCCAGTTCCAACTGCATATGGTCGATGATCAGAGCGTCGTGTTGATCAAGAAACGGAAAATGAAGTTGATCTTCCTCCTCTTCCGCCATCATTCATGAGAGAGTATTTCGACCCGATACTTGATTGGCCATACTACAAAACAATATTTCTCAATAATAGGATAAATCCATGCTCCGAGGTTTTGACAGTGATCGAATGTGAAGTCAGATATCATAAGTTAGGATCACATATAGTTAGATAACTCAATACAAATAGAAGTATGAAACAGACCAACGATTTCATATAAGATATTAACAAAGATCACAAGCCTTGTAAAGACTTGTGTAAGTGTACATGTTAGTAGTAACATACAACCATACAACAAACTAGAAACACTAAACATCTAAAGTGAATTTAAAACCAACTACTCGTCATCTTCATCTTCTTCAAATTCTTCCTCTTCATCATCATTGTCGGTTTCTTCTTCCACATCCTCGTCGATTCCTTCACCCACGTCCTCGTCATCAACTATGAAACCACCCAACGTTTCATCATTTTCATCTTCATCGTCATCATCTTCAACATCAACGTCCATTGCAGAACTCTTTGTCGTATCAGTACTTCTACTTGTACTCGCACCTTTTCTGTTTTTCTTTTGGTCTTTTGACCTAGTCTTATACTTGGGTTTTGGGTAATTTTTTAGTTTCTTAATCAATTCAGTGTCTTCCTCACTCTCACCCGTCCACACATCATCCTCGTCATCATTCGCTGCACCTTTCTTCCTCTTTCGTCTTTTTCCCTTTTTTGCTTTCTTATTACCGACTTCATCTTCGTCTTCATCACTGCCTTCTTTATGTTCTTCAAGAAACCAATCCCAACTCCATATGTCACGGATCATTTTCTTTGGGTAGTTATCAAACTCGTGTCCCGTAACAACAAAACCGAACTCTGCAATTTACCATCAGAATACTATATAAGCAAACATTTGTTTGGACCCATAACTGTAGATGGCTTAAAATTGGGGGTTTATGGTCATGGATTCTAAAATTGGGAGTTTATGGTCATTGATTCTAAAATTGGGGTTTTATCACATCTCGACCAGTTACTATGTATGCTAAAACACAAAGTCCTTGAACTTCCATCTTGGAAGCGGTTATCACCATTTCAAAATGCAGTAAAATGAAATTGTAAGTCGATTAATTCTAGCTAAAGCTCGATACTTTTAAATTTATATCAACTTATTATCTGATATGTGTTCTTAATATGATCATTTTTGACTTGAAATGTGAAAACCAGAATCACATCCAAACACCCTTTCATCTAAAATCTCAGCAACCAAAACTTTAAGCTAATACTGTTGCAATGTTATCTTCTAATATTTCGGAATAAAAAATACGTGAATCTAAACAAACATGTAAGAAACTATACTACAGTCGATTTTCAAGTTTTCCCATAAATCCCTGGATACTAAATACATGTCATTTTAGTCACTCTATTTCATTTATATGTCATTAAAAATGGGATATTTAAGCTGAAAAATCAACGTTCTTTGATAAAAATACAGGCTGGCATAACTAGCAGTAGTTGCATTCCTGTGCCTAATCTTAACCCAAATGAGGAAGATAGGGTGGTTTGGAAAAAGTCAAATGGAATGATTGCAAAATTTTCAGTGAAAATAGCTATACAAAGAAGACTAGTACTCAAGACAAATTATTACATGGAAATGAAAAACAGTTTAAATAATGTGGATTTGTACTCTTTGCCCTTTGGTATGGTTTACACAAAACATTCCAAGAAACTCATTTGTACAATGGATGGCTATACAAAGAAGACTGAGTACTCAAGACAAATTATTACTATGGAATCCAAATTCAAATATGTTATGCCCTCTTTGTAAGCAAATCCCAGATTCTCATGAGCACTTATTCTTTTCATGCCAATTCTCAAAATAAATTTGGATTAAGATTCAGGAGATGACAAATGTCAATAAGCTTCATGTGATATGGGATGAGGTTATTGATAACATGATCAAAATGCCAAACATAAACTCTCTATGGAGTATCATTAGAAGACTGTTTGGAGGGTGTATTTTTGCCGATGGCTTTGTACCTTGGACTTATCCTTACATGCACTAAACTTCTTGTTCCTAGTATTTTGTGTGATATGAAAGATGGAGCAACACTATACTCGGAATGGGATTGTTCTGTGTAGTTTTAAGTTGTTCACTCCAAAAGGAAAGTTTCCTGCTAATGAATGGTTCTATAATTAATTTTAATCTTGAAAAAAGTTGTTTGATGTATAAAGGAAGTTGCAGACTTGGTGCATATCATTAAAAGATCTGGAAATGTTAAGGACAGTACATGTTCTGTTTGGAGTTGCAGCAGAAAAACTGGAAAAGGGGTGTTTGGATATTGCTTTTATTCAGTTTGATTACGAATATGCAAATAGCTTTGTACATTCGGAATGCTTTCTTAGCTACTGGGATTCCACTTCTGATGTATTGTATGCTATGGAGTACGAATAAAGGTTGAAAGTTGAAAGGTGTGGGAGCATGGTCTGCAAGTTTAGCTAGTAGAGTTGGCTGTAGTATGCTTGTATTAACTTTATGGTCTTTGTTTAGCTGTTTTTCTGTATGAATTCAAGTTAATATGTGGCCTTGGGTATGTCCAAGGTAAGCCATAGATTGACTATCTTATATTTTGGTAAGCCATAGCATTTTTAATTAAAAAAATCATTTGGCAATGGGAATTTATCTTTTCTAAACGCTACTTGAAGAAGCATTTACCGTCTGCGTCTACCTTTTACGTCATTTACACTAAATAATTACACACACATATACAACTACGTCACCAAAACACTTTTAAAAAACATGCTAGCAACTACCGCTAACTAATGTTCGTAGTTTTGCCAAACATGTGCTAAAAAGTATGCACTAAACGCTCCAAAAAGTTCATCACCAAACACAAAATTCAGCATTTAGGGGGTGTTTGTTTCGGCTTATGGCTTATTAGAATTTGGGCTTATGTTTCATAAGGTCACTTTTTGCGGCTCATTTTGAATCTTTTCAGCTTATATAATTTTCTTATGTTATAATAAGAAACCAAATAAGCCACAAAAAGTGAGCTTATGAAACATAAGCCAAAAACCAAATAAGCCATAAGCCCGCCATATAAGCCGAAACAAACCCAACTAACATTTATTCATACAAAATCAAACCTTTAACAGGATCATCAACATCAATATCTGTAACATCACCACCCCCCAAACTTTCACTTTCACCCCCTAAACTTTCCCCAATCTCACCAAACTCACCCCCCAACTCTATCTTCACATCAACATCATGAACCCCATCAATCTCCCTCAACTTAAACCAAACAAAATCTTTACACCCAACACAAAACGAATCACCCATTTTCATCTCCCCCTTGTCCCCCCTTGTATAAACCTTAATCTCATCTTTATCAAATTCATGAACCCAAATGGGGTTTTTTCCATACACCACGAATTTCAAAATTCCTTTCTGGGTATTGTAATTCAATGTAATGTGATGACGGGAGACTGTTTTGTCGGGTGTTTGGGAAAGTGAATTGCGGCCGAGGTTTATGGGGGTGTTTGGGTTTCTTTGGAGGGTGATTTTGGAGCCATTTTGGGATTGTAGTTCCATTTTTGATGTTTGACTTTGACTGGTTTTGAAATATGATGACTCGTGGAGTGTTGTTTTTTTGGTTTTAGTTCTTTTGAGTTTTTGTAACCAGAATTATGTATTGGGCCGGCCTAGCTCAAATATGCATCATGCCCTAGGTGGCTGGGCTAGCCCAAATTTGTTCTCTAGTTTTGGTTTTGCGAGAAATGTCATGCAATACCAAAAATCTAGTAAGTGATCTGTGATCCCAACAAATTATTTTAGTTGTTCAATGATTTAAACAAAAAAGTGTAAATTGCAAATTTGGTCCCTAAAATAACACGTATGCGAAAGAATCACACCGGGGCAATTTTTGTTACAAAAAAATCATTATAGAGTGTTTAGTTGGAGGAAAATTCTCTTGTTTTCTATTTCTAGTTTTGTAAAAAATTAAGAAGGGAAATTTATCTCTACAAAACATTTGAAAATATGAAAAACGCGTTTAGTTAATATTTGTATTTTCTATTTTGAAGAAGGGGATGGAAGGTTGTGGGTTACAAGGGAAAACAACTAAAAATTGTTTTGTAATTTTCCTTGTTAAGAAAATAGGAAATTTTGTGTTTTGTAAAATATTTTGTTAGAAAACGCTGATTTGAACGCGATCTTTGTTTTACTTGTTTTCCAGAAAATATTTTGTGAAAAACAAGGGTGTTTCCCCCAACTAAAAGCACCCTTAATGTTTCCGTTTTTTGCAAAAAAAAAAAAAAAAAAAAAAAAAAAAAAAAAAAAACCCACCAAGACGCAGTGAAATGACTAATATACCCTCGTCTTCTTCCCCATATGAATTTCTTTTGAATTTATTTTAATTTTAATACAAAAGAAAATCAAGAATAAAAATCCATAAATTCAAAAACTAATTGTGTGGTCATCTAATTAAAACATCAGGGGCAAAGTATCCATTATATTTAATTTTATTCATCGACAAGCAATCGGAACTCAATCAACTCATCGACAAAAACATCATTTGAAATTGAAGAATTGCCATCTTTTGGTGGCTCCAAGACCTCCACTCAGGACACAACAAAGCGAGAAGAAGATTACAAGTTTGATCAGATTCTTTTGTTAGTATACCGGTCTTTATATATTGTGGATCAATATAGCCAACAGTGTCGCAGGCATCTGTGACAAGTAAAGTGAATTGTTGATTTTTGGGACCTATTGTAGACAATCCAAAATATGAAATTTTTTGCTTCCTAGGTGTCATCTAGCAAAATATTAGAGGATTTAATGTCGCGGTGTATTACCCTGTGTCCGGTTCCAACATCGTCATGAAGATACTCAAGTCCACAAGCCGCACCAGGACATATCTCAAGACGTGTCTCCCATTTAAGGTCCGTGGTAGCTAGATGCATATCGAGGTTACCATGAACCTCATGCTTGTATAAGAGCTTTCTCCTCCTCTTCATCATAGAACCCAACAAGAGACACAAGGTTATTATGTTTATAACTAGCAAGCATCATGATCTCCTTTAAGAACTCACGCCGTCCTTGTCCTCTGATCTTTATGTCTAACCGTTTTACGGCAACTAGGGTGTCTGGCTCACCGGAGCTCGTTTTGAGTTGGCCAGTTTGATGTCATCATCAAGTGGAATTCTGAGGCTGTCGATGGCTAGTTCTTGAAAGTGATCAGCCATTATATATGTATTCTAGTTTTTAACTTATGAAACGAAAAAGAGAATTGAAGGTAACAAAAACTGGCAAATGCGATCTCTTTTTTATAACTTAAAATAAGAGATAAGACTAAGAGTGTCGAAATTTATTACTTCCAAGAAATGCGAATGGAATCATTCACGATAATACAGCGTTAGAAAGAACTTTGACATCCAAATTCATTGACTATAAATACATTAATACATGTTGCTTAAAAGCAATAAAGATGATATACAGTACATACATCAGGAAAATTATTAATACAAAGTAAATTATCAGGAAAATTAAATGAAATCATAGGTGGTGGTTGTGGTCAAGTGAAACAATATCATAAAAAACAAATCCGTTGTGTGGTGGCAGAGGATGGTAGTGTTGCTTGTGTGGTGGAAGAGGGCAGTGGTGGTGGCTTTGAAATAAATAGAAAAAACTTAAATCGCAAATTTTGTCCTTAAAACAAGGAAATGACAATAATACCCTGAGTGACGAGGCACTAACAAGATAAATAACGGACGTTAGCAAAAAGTCGCTCTCGGTGGCTTTTTTGCAAAAACGTAAACATTAATGTCTTTTGTGCAACAAAAATCATCTCGGTGTAATCCTTACATATTCGTGTTACTTTAGGGATCAAATTTGCAATTTACCCAATAAATAAATAATAAATAAATAAAACTAGTAAAATGAGTTATATAAACATTTTTAAATAGTCAAATGACTTGACAATACCAAAAAGTCTTTAATCTAAAAAAGCAAAATGTTGTACTATCGTACTCTTTAGTCTTTACTCTTCTAAGCCTTATATTACGGAGTACAACTTTAAATGATAAGTGAAAAAAAAAAATTTTTTTGAATGACACCTTCAAACGTCATATTGCCCACGTCAGCTTTTTAATGCATTTACCTACCATTCATTTACAAAAGGGTTTTGCTAAACAATGTCCACTGGGCAATGTTTAATATAATGTAAAAAGAAACTTTGACTTTATTAATTCAAAAATGACATATATTTAAGTTAATTTTTATGTTTATTTATTGTGCATTAAATGTATAATTACTTTTAATATAAAAAAACAGACTATTTAATGCGCTTTAAGCATTACCCAGTAGGCAGTGTTTAGCAAAACGCTTTACAAAAATACTCATGGGTTACATTAGGCTACTATTAACTTTTCCTTTCTTTTTTAGAAATGCATGCCTTGTAAATGGAGATGACATAATATTTAGGGATAATTGCTAATATGGCCCGATTTCTCAATTGATTTGTTTTTTGCCCCAAAATTCTGAGTTTCTGTATTTAGATCAGGTAACTTGGCAACTCGACGCATATGACGCCAAGTGTCCGACATGAGGGCCACCAGTTGCCAAAAAATACACAAGTTGCCCTACCTTGTAATCCAAACAGTGACACTTGTCACTTGCAGATTTCAGTTACCCAAAAATTATAGGTTACCCTGGTCTAAATACAGAAACTTCGAATTCTGGGACAAAAAAAAAAAAAAAAAAAAAAAAGACAATCGGAGCATATTAGAAATTATCCTTGATATTTATTTTGTGTTGCCACATATAATAAGATATGAACTTTAATCTAATGGTTATCTTTTAATTAATAAATTTGTTATCTAACATTTGCTTTTTCTTTTTAGAATGGCACTACACTTGAAATCCGACATCGAGTTAAACCATATAAATGGGCAGGTCTTGAGACCCGAACCACTAGGAGTAACCTGCGAAGAGAAACCCCTATAACTCACGACTTCGCATTAAGAGGAAAATCCAAATTTTCTTTGTCACTTGCGAGACTCGAACCCGAGTAAAACCCCTCCCCAAGCTCCAGAAGGAACTCGGGTAAAACAAATTAATCATCGACACAAGTATTTGAGTTGCAGAATATGTTAAAATTCAGTTTATTATTGATTTATATCAAGGTTGAAAAAATCGCTAGGCGGTAGCGTGGCGGCCGGGTACCGCCTATTGATTAAACGGCTAAGCGGGGATTAATCGGATTGGATTTTTTATATATATAATTAAAAAAATTGAAACTAAATGCCCGATTTGGCCGATCTAACCGATTTTTTTCCGATTTGGCAGATTTTTCCCTAATTTGGCCGATTTTTATTCGTAACCGAGTTGGCTGATTTATTCGATTTGGCCGATTAATGCCCAATTTGGCCAATTTTTATCCGATTAATCGGTATGTTGACCGATTTTTGACCAAACCAATTAATAAGGCCGATTAATGAAAATCGTGGCGGTTAATCCCCGCCTAGCGATTAATCACCGATTAGTCGGCTGCCAAGGCCGATTTTTGGCGGACGATTTTTGCAACACTAATTTATATGATGTAGGAAGTTGTTGATTTCGCTGAATGGGATAATGAGGAAATTGGGTTTGTTGAGCTCTTTGAGAGTTTAGATGAAGAGTTGTGTAGACGAGGGGCTGTGGCGGTTCATAATGAGGAAGCAAATGGGAAATGGGTTGGTGTTGATACAGATGCAGGAAATTGGAAAGTTGTGTGGCCGCCAATGGTGATTGTTCAGAATATGATGCTTGAACAGGATGAAAATGAGAAGGTATATGGCATATCACTTAATCGCAAGGTCCAAAAAATGGTGGACCCAAGCCGCCCGGTTGCGATGCACTTGCTGAAGCAGACATAAAAGTGAAGGTATATGGTAAAAAGTTTTGTGTTGTTTATAGACCACTGGTTTAAGCACGTTATGTGCGCTTCAACACATTTGTAGTCGGTGAAAATCATTGAAATCTATATAAGATTTAAACAGGAAACTCATAAATGCAAAAAAAGTATAATACAAATGTGTAAAAGGCTAGGACATGTAAATAACTACATAAAATGCTACATAATGGTGTGTAATAGAGGAAAGTCCCCTTAATTGGACAATTGCTGGAAGAATTGTTACTTTGAAACTTCTTTAGCAAAGCTGCAGGCTGCAGCAGCGAAAGAAAAATAAGATTTTTATATAGAATATTATAGGCATTATATACAACGGTTGATCTTATGTTATTTTTTAAAAATAGTATGAAATGGTTGATCGTATGTTATTTTTGTATTTTTATTAACAATTAGAAACAATTTGTGCGCATCGCACGGGTCTGACCGACTCGTATATATGACAAAAGTAAAGTTAATTATAAAAATAAATAGACAAGTAAAAAAAATAATAGAAAGATAACAATGATTACCTAATAATAACTAAAAGTAAAAGTAGGAAACAACTCGTTCCATAAATCTAATCGAATTTGAGGCCATGAATCTTCGTGGAGATTGAGACATGCAGCAACTGCTCGAAAGCCACAGTTCCCATCACTTCCGACATTTTGAATATTATTGACGTGTGTGCAACAAAAAAAAAATTAATTGGAATTTGGGGCAAAAAGTTCAAGTGGATTACGAATTTGGGGCAATAATTCAGGTGTTTGTTTCATGTATACACCAGGCCTTGATTGATCCTCATATGCATATGAACTAAGCATCGAGTGATCGTGATACGGGTATGAACTCTGCCCCATTAGTTCTTGTTCCAGGTGTGAATTATGTTGCTTGTGAAAATAGGAACTATATCTTGTCAGGTCCTGGTTTGTGAATGAACTATGCCTTGCTTGTCCGTGGTTAAAGTATGAATTGCACTCTTGGTGCAAGTAGGAACTATGTCTTGCTGGCTCGTGATTGAATATGTAACTATCCATTGTTGGCTCTTGGTTCAAATCTAAGTGATGTAAACCTAAAAGGGTCGACGTGTTAGAATAACTAGGTATAGGAGGTTCTTGAGTCGGTGGATCAATGGGTTATTTACTTAGGCTTCGGCCTTAGGCTTGGACGCCCACGTATATTTTTTTGAACAACGGGCTCAAGAATTGAAGTAGTTGATGGGTTAAATATCCCTCTAATCTTCTTTAATAAGTTGGACTTTCCAAAGATGGACTGTTTTTTGAATACCTCCCTAAAAGTTTCCAAATCATTATCACAACAAAGATCATCATCCTTTATGAATATAGATGCCGATAAATCAAGTTTTTTTTTCTTTTCCAAACTACGTCAATCGATTTAAGTGGAATAGGTTGACCTACATTTAAAAAGGCAATTGCTAGTATGACGTAAAATATTATAAAAATATTTGTTGAATCAAGAGGAATGGGCTAACCCGCGTTGAGATATAATGCAATTTCGTGTGCGGCAAACCACAACTTGTATGCAGTTGACACACACAATTTCCGGATGCTAAGTTAACACCTTTAGACCGTTGTAGTTCTCGGAAGATTTTATCTAACACATGTATCAAAACCAAACCCCACAATTGTTGTAATTGTGGTATGTTAAATTGATGTTTTCGAGCAATTTCGCTTTTTGTTAAACTTTCTTTAATAGCCGTGTGTTGTGAGAGCACAAGTTTATGAAGAAAATACACACATTTATCTAAACTTGATTGTGAGGAATTCAAGTATAATTTATACTTGGCATGTTGACTTTCTAATTAGTTGTATGATTTCCAAAATTATGAAAACATTTCCTTATGTGGTTCCAACCAATATTTATTCAGTTTTTCAAGAACACTTTAAGTTCAAATAAATATATAATTAAATTGACTTATAAAATTTATTCAATTTTTCAATAACACCTAAAATTCAAGAACACCAATATATATTCAGGTTTTCATGAACACCTGAAATTCTAATAAATATATAAAAGTACCTGGAAATTCGGTTAATATTGCTTCAAGGTGTGCGTAATTTCTCAGGTATGATGTAACCGTCGACGATAAAACTATTGACTTCCACGCCGTGTCTAGGGAATCCCACAACTGGGGTGATTTCATACTTGGTCTAGCAAACTTGAACACACTTTGCAAGATGTGCCATCGACATAGTAATTGTTTAGCATCTGGAAATACAGTTTCACATACGCTCATCAATGCGTAAGCTCTATCAGTGACAACAACACGTGGGCAAACACGTTCGTCTATTGTTGACTTTAGACAATTTAATGCCCATTCATAATTGTCTTTCTTTTCTTTAAAAAAAAAGGCTAATGCTACACAAAATGTCAGATTAGTCGTAGTTACACTAAAAATTTCAAAAAAAAAAAAAAAAAAAAAAAAAAAAAAAAAAAAAAAAAAAAGGGCATGTTGAACATGTTTGTTTTATAAGTGGCATTCATCAACAACACTTGTGGAAACGCATTCCATATCTCCAGTGACAATGGATGAGCGGAAAAGAAATCTTCCAACTCATTCTTTTCGTTTACACGAGGTTCAGATATGAAGCCTATTTTTGTGTAAAATTGCCATAAAAACCTGCATTTCAGTTAGTCCTTGTTTCTCTATCATCTGCATTTTTTCACGTGCATTATAAATGGTTTTGAGTAAAGAACAATTATTCATATTTTGCTCCTTTATCGTCGATAAAATATCACGTGGTTTCACGTTCTTCTTTGACAAATCATCCACTAAACAAAATTCCTCAGGTTTTAAACGCATGCATATGGATGACCCTCTACATGTTGCGCAAGTTCATGATTATGTGTATCACGTATCACTTTTAACATCCAAAAATCATTTACTTTTGAATATTTACGTAACAATTCAAACGGACAATTGATTTTTTAGAACTACAATCTTTTTTCTTTTTAAAAAAAATTCTCAATTTCAATATTCGAAGTCTCTTCAAGGTTTTGACTTCTGTTTTTGTATACACCAATACGGTCACACCAAAGATAAACCTTACACGTATAACCACTTGATTTTTTATTAGTTCTTTTGATCGTAATAATATAACCAAGAGCTAGAGTATGCCAAATTTCACGCCCATTACTATATATATCATTTCTTGATGGAACTGATTCCCAGATTTTGTTATAATACTATTTCCGGATTCCCAGATTTTGTTATAATACTATTTCCTTTATAATAGTATTTAGTTATTTACTAATTTACTTGGGTCCTTCGTTATCCCAACTTTCGGGTATAATTATCCGGTTATTGAATTGGTCAAATCATACATAAAAGCTTCTACACACACCGCCTTCAAAAAATCTTCTGAAACCTTCTACGCACACCCCCTTTCAAAATTTGTATGGGTTGCGGGTGTTCGGAACTGTAAAAGTTGCAGCCAAATCTGGGATTTTCCGTTATGTTTTTCCAACTTTTGTTCTGGGTGCAATAATAACAAATATTCGGTTTTTTTTTGGTGCACGTGGAAGTTTACAAAGAAGAAAGTAACAAAAAATCCAGGGGAAGGAGGGATGGCCGGAAGACACACCGGTAATAAAAAAACCCTTTAAATACCCTTTTGTCATCTTAATCTGTTTATGTTTTTTGTTTAATTGACTGAAGCATCCTTCAATCTCCATTCATTTGAAACGACAATTAGTAATTGGATTTTGAAACGGCAATTAGTAATTGGATTTTGTAACTTTGCAATCCCTAAATTGTTAATTCTGAAAATCAAAAGGTGTAGTTTCCTATGATTTCTATATAAGATTGCTACTCATAAATGGTTTAGTTTAACTGTCGATATGTTTGTTATCACTGTATTTGTATGTTTAAATCCATATCAGTATTGTGGTCGCTCGAATTGCTTATTTTTAGAAGCCATATTGACTGCCACTCTTGGGTATCCCTTTTTATAGCCGATAAACTCACTTTTTGTATACCTTATTAACTTGAGCTTATGCCTGATTTAATTTCATAAGCTTACGAGTTTATGGCTTATTTAAGTACATAAGCTCAAATTGATAAATCTCATAAGTTATATAAAAAGAGATGTTATGAGATTTTCCAAATTAAAATACGCCCATAAGCAGGGCATATAAGCAAATCCATGTAAGCTCTTTGAATTAGAAATCTAACTTTTACATATTGTAGGTTAACAGGGTGTTTGGGATTGCTTATTTCAACAGACCCGCATTTTTTAAGACCGGCTTATTTCTGTAAGTTATAATCCATGTCGATAACCAGGTTTGTAATGCTTCTTTATTAACGCTCATATAAGGTGAACTGAATTACTACTTTTTACCATCATCCATATAATCTTAAACCCGTTATAACCATTTAAATTTTGATGTGTTGTAGGCTTTTTTGTTTCTGACGGTGCTTCTACCGAAGCCAAAGCAAACGTATGTGTCTAATTCTCTTTCTGTTGATCGTCACATCGACAAAACAGTTGTTTATTGGCGGACGACAATTCAGCTATGAGGTCAAGTAAGTGAATAATATTTGTATGGGTCTGCTTGATACAATTTCTGTCCAATAAGTAATTTTTCGCCATACAAAAGTGGTGGGTAAACAATGGATGGCACCAGAAGTTCTTTGTGATGAAACTTCAGATGACAAGTCGGATCTGCACAGCTTTTGTGTAAGTTTGTGGAAACTTGCTACTTTGCGGCAACCATGGGGTAATTTAAATCATGCGCACACATAATTGGTTATTTGGTAGGTGAAATACCACCGCAGGTTCTGGCCGACATCAGGATTCACTTAATGGAATCACACAAGGTGAGTTGTTGGACATTGTAGGTGTGGTTGATCATTGGCCATTTTTCTATATGCTAATCGGTTATTGTCCATGTCCTTTTACCAGGTTCATGTGATGCCAAATGTGACGTCGTCGTACGTGCACAATGTTTGTTCGCCTACTGCAACAATTGTTGTCGACACCTCTTCCGTTCCATCCATACCTATACCTGAACACACACATGCTCCCATCAGCTCCTTTTCCCATGGTCGGTTACTTACTGATTTTTACTTATGTTTACGTTGTCGCAATGGGATTGTCATTCATTTATTAAATTTTCTTTTTTATGGCAGGTTACATGCATGCGGGTGGTGGATCAGTGACGCTCGATTTTGGAGCAAGCCTCATTCGCCATGAGGCGACCGTTGATTATGACGGAGTTGAATGTCATGCGAATGTTCTTGCTCAACTAGGAGCTGGTTAGTCATGGCCGACAGGTAGTTTCATTGTTGCAAAATGTCATTTGTGGTTGTTGTATGTTATTGCAATCTTTTATGATCACATACCTGTATAGATTTCAGGCAACAGTATGATTGTGTGTGGTTCTTGCAAAAGGAAATGCACGCGGATTCGTGAAGGTTTAGGTCTATACCTTCGTATATGTTCGCAAGTTTCTGCAAAACCCTTTGCCATTGGTAAATCATTTGTCTGATTTTAGATAATTTTAGGCCAAAGACTTTCACAACGACCCCGTAGACAGGTTGCTGATGTGCCATTGTGCAGACCCTCATCACAAACACTCCAGACATCAGCAGGTACCAGTTAATCAGTGTCGGGACATCAACCGTTTGTGCCTCCACGTGTTTTTACAACACATGACACAGACACGTTTAAACAAGGTACATATATGTTCTTTCTTATCATCGGTACGACCTGTCATTTAGTTTTACAACTTTTGTGCTATGGTTATTGCAGGCGCATCACTGCCATCTGATGCTGTCCCCTCTGCCATACCTATTCGGTCGGTTACTCCTCCACGCACTTCAGCTCCTGGTCGACATACAATGCACAGATCATTAACGATGTGCCCTCGCACAGGTTTGTAATAGTATGTATATTCGAATGTTTTGTAAACAGCATGGTAATACATTTATCCAATTTTCTCTGTTTCACGGCACTTACAGGCGTACCAAACATATAAGCGCGTTTATCGCACTGGTATAGAGGCCCCCGCCGCAACGCGGCGGGTACCTTCTCCTTGTTCTATTAAATCTTCACGAGTTTTACATAAACTATAGTTTTTATGCATTCGATTGATGTCGCGTTTGATATAAATCCATGTACCATTTGAGCTTTATTAGTCTTTTATTTTTTTTTTAGTAAACTTCAAAATACATCCCCGTGGTTTACCTAATTTCGCATCATACATCACTATCGAAAAAGTTGCAACAAATACATCTCTCTGTTAGTAAAAGTGAACCAATATACATCCCTCGGTTAAAATAAGGACTAACGGTGCAAATTTTTTCTCTGTTATCTCCTAACGAGATAGAACACATTTGCACCGTTAGTCCTCTGGGTTAACGGTATTCGCACCGTTAGTCCTTTTTTACGTTTTCTTCCGTTTTTTTATGTTTTCGTCCGTTTTTTTACGTTTTTGCCTTTTTTTTTTTACATTTTCGTCCATTTTTTGCGTTTTCGTTACTTTTTTACGTTTTTGCCACTTTTTTTTTACATTTTCGCCCTTTTTTTACGTTTACGCTTGTTTTTTTATGTTTTCATCCGGTTTTTTACATTTTCTTTCGTTTTTTTACATTTTCGCCTATTTTTTTACGTTTTCGTTCATTTTTTTAACGTTTTCCCCCCTTTTTTACGTTTTCGGCAATTTTTTTACGTTTATGCCCTTTTTTTACGTTTTCACCTGGTTTTTTTTTACGTTTTCTTCCGTTTTTTTTACATTTTCGCCTATATTTTACGTTTTCGTCTATTTTTTTACGTTTTCGTCTGTTTTTTACATTTTCACCCTTTTTTACGTTTTTGCATTTTTTTTACTTTTTCATCCATTTTCATTCGTAAAAAAGGACGAAAGGTAAAAAAATGGATGAAAACATAAAAAAAACAGGCGAAAATGTAAAAAAAAACGGACGAAAACATAAAAAAACAGGCGAAAACGTAAAAAAATGGGCAAAAATGTAAAAAACAGACGAAAATGTAAAAAAAAAATTATTATCTTTTGTTAAATAAATTTTAAAGTACTATCTTTTGTTAAATAATTTTTTAAAAGACTGTGATCAAATAAAAAACTCGGTGAAAAATATACTAGAATGGTTCAATATTGTACATGAGGTTTGAAAAATGGTGATGTAATTGAGGCCGACTTCAGAAAACTCATCATCGATGTTCTAAAGAGAAACACAATAACCAGGTTTAAATGTTGTGTGAAGTTGCAATTCGATGGATTATTTAAGACATGAATGTACTAGCAGTTTGTTTCTATAGAGTTATGGAAGGATATTATTTGTTCCAAAAAAAAATGTTGTGTGAAGTATATAAAGAGTAAAAACTTTATAGGCAAAATAAAGTGATCCAAAATAAACACAATAACTATACTTTCACCAACTAAAACATAAAAGCAACCCGACTTTTTAAAAGTTAACGGCCATCAAAAAAATTCACCTTTTTTCTTTAGAGGAAAGTACCAAAAATGTACAAACTCTTTTTGGTGGTCCAATGTGTGGTATTTTTTCACCCTATTCTCAAATTGGTCATACTCAATTCCTCAACTATTCAACTCCAGTACTTTATTAACATGCGTCCCAATTGTTAATAAAATATATTTTTTTTTAATTGCCCACAAATTACTCAACCGATGGCTATTCAATTTCACCTAAAAAGTACATCGGGAATGACAAAAGAATTTTGTACTTTCTTTTTTTAGATTTTGTTTGTACTTTTTTATTTTATTTTATTTTCTACACACATGTTTAATAAAATAAATACACATTTAAAAAAAAAAAAAAAAAAAAAAAAAACATAGTGCTTCACTATCAAGCAACCCGATCAAAATCCACCTTCGTTAACCAACCAAATGATCAAATCCGTCATCTAACCAACCAACTGATCAAATCGACCTTCGTTATCTTTGGTTCATCAAAGATAACGAAGGTAGATTTGATCGGTTGGTTGGATGACGGATTTGGTCGTTTGGTTGGTTAACGAAGGTGGATTTTGATTGATTTGTTTGATAGTGAAGCACTTTGTTTTTTTTAACTGTGTGTTTATTTTATTAAACATGTGTGTAGAAAATAAAATATGAAGAAAAAGTACAATCAAAATCTAAAATAAGAAAGTACAAGATTTTTTTTTTTTTTTTTTTTTTTTTTTTTTTTTTTTTTTTTTTTTGGGATTATTTCCGATGTATCTTTTAGGTGAAGTTGAGTAAATCACTACAACAACAGCTGCTTTTAGCGGGGACATTCCCTCGCTTTCAGCGGGGACTTCTCCCCGCCCAAACCTTTCGGCGGGGACATGTCCCCACCGAAAGTGCCTCGCGCAAAGCCCCACGCTGTAAACTTTCGGCGGCGACGTTCCACTCTTTTGGCGGTGACACGTGGGACCCACGCTGCCAGCGTGGACAATATTGGTCAGGTCAAACTTGCCAGCGTGGCAAAAATTTTGGCGGGGACATGTCCCCGCTGAAAGTACTTTTCCAAGTAAATGATGCAAACGTTTGGCGGGGACGCCTCCCCGCTGAAAGTATTTTCCAAGTTTTTATGCAATCATTTGGCGGGGACACTTCCCCGCTGAAAGTATTTTCCAAGTTTTTATGTTATCTTTTGGCGGGGACATGTCCCCGTTGAAAGTTGTTCTCACTATTAATGCAACAGCCTTTTGGCGGGGACATGTCCCCGTGAAAAGTGTCTGACCCATTTTGCAGCAAATTGCTGCAAAATGGGTAATTTCCAGACTTTTTCCAGAATTTTTCCGGAAAAAATCTACACTATCACTACAAATCCAGAACCTGTATATCACCTAATTACAATACCACAAGACACTCAAATCACAAATTCGCCAACATAATATGATACATATCCAAATTTCTTAAAAATTAACATAATCATGTGTTTGTATCCAAATTCGCAAAATACGGTTCAAAAACCGTTATCACATGATCACTACATAAGCTATCTATCCGCTATACGCTACAAAACTATACGTGGGAACAATGTAGCGGGAATCCTACCACATAAACTACATAAACACATAATAATCCATGAAACTATCCACACATTTGTCCAAAACCCAAAACAAAATATAAATCAACCCAAACAACCCATACGCTACTCCTGAGTCCCCCCACTAGCCCCACTAGCCCCACTCCCCTCCTCCGGGGTACCTGTAGACTCACCTGGTGATGGTGAAGCCTCCTGGGATCCCGATGTCATCGCCTGAGTCGCTAGCTCAGCGGGGAAACCCGGTTGTGTCTTAGCCCACCCCACCAACATATCAATCAGTGTCCTTTGCTGGGACAAATCCTGGGTTTGCTTCTAGACTGTTTCGTACAGGGAGGACGCGGAGGCTTGATCACGAGCTCGTGCGGCGCTGAGGGTCGTCTGACGACCACCGCTGGGTACGACTGGACCTACGCCAGGAATATGACCTCGCTGCTTGCCACCGATCATGTGGCGCATAATATCGAGGTCAGACATGGTCGTCCCCCCGGAGGTGCTCTCCGTCCGCATCTGTATCATCTGGTTCTGTTTTACAAAAAAATAAGCAAAGTAATATATAAGTCACGATTTATTATATTTGCATTAATGTGGGTGAGTTTTATGGAATTAAATTATACTTACATATCTAGTCTCGGACAATGCAGACTCCCAAACGCCGTCTCTCGTATGGTTGTGTCTGTACATCGCGATCAAGTCTCTACCATCCACAGCGTCGGTGGGTTCTCTCAGCTGTTTATAAATAAACTCAATAACGACTCACCAAACACTATATATATAAATGAAATGATTAAAAAGCGTCTTACGAAGTTATCGCGTATAACAGCTAACGAATGCGACCCATGAAGGCTGGCAGTCGGATTGGCGAGCCGGTTCTGCCTGTTGGTCACCCCTCTCTTCAAATTATCCGGGTTCGACCAGTGCTTAATCTGAGTATTATAAATAATAAAAAATGTTATATAAATGAATTATTATTATTATTATTATTATTATTATTATTATTATTATTATTATTATTATTATTATTATTATTATTATTATTATTATTATTATTATTATTATTATTATTAACAATAATAATAATAATAATAATAATAATAATAATAATAATAATAATAATAATAATAATAATAATAATAAAGTGTGGATCCAGAAATTTACATATTCTTCCCAATCCGACTCCGACATGTTCTCCGGGCGTTTTGCCTTGATCTCCTCCAGCTTCTCCATCCCACCTTGCTCAGTAAAATTTATCTTTTTGTGCCGCCACTTGTTGTCGTCGTATCGCTTTTGGAGATAATATTCGATACTGTTGACAATATCCTCTCCATCAGCACTGGCAAGGTGCTCGCCGAGATCAAAATAATGCTGCAATAAAATATAATTAAAATAAATATTCAAATTTAAATAAACAATCAAATTTAAATAAATAGCAAAGTTAAAATAAACAAACACAATAATTAAAAAAATAAAAGATAAAAAAAATAAAAAAAACTTACGTGAAGCTGGTCGTCGATGTGGGCCTTCGCGGTAGCAGGAACAGCCGACCAGGATTTGTAATGCATAGGAATTGATTGCCCCAACAATTCCCCGACCAAGTTGGAGAACCACTTCGCGTGCTCGCCCACATGCTCCCACATCCCTTTGTCGTTCTTCCGGAATCTGATCGATACCGGACGACCAGTATCTTTCCTCTCATTGCGGAGCCGCGTGTTCTTTGTGGGACCACGCACCGACTTCCCGCCTTTCCCAATTTTGGCATGGGGCTTGGGAGGTCTGGATTTAGATGCTACAAGTAACCAAATTCAAGTGATGATGATATAAAATAACAAGTTATCAATTTCAAATAATAATCAAGTTTAATTAAAATAATCTAGAAATTCTTACTCTGACAATCACTGCCTATCCTCGTCGGACCACGGGGTGGCTCATTGCCTCCATCGCCACCGTGGCTCCTAGCAACAACATCTGCCATCTGTAAACGTACTAGTACAAGAAAATATAATTAGTGAAGAAACACATATACACATATACGCATATACGCGCAAAACCATTTAAGACCTTTTAAAAATTCGAGGCTAGCACGAGATAATGAGACCCAACTCTTATCAATTTGTAGCTTATGAGCTTATTTGATTTTCGGCTTATATATCACAAGACTTAATTTTCCAGCTTATATAAGTTTATTAACAAATTAACAAATTAAAAGCCCTTGTGGGCTGCTGCTAAACAAACACCCCTGCTTGTGTATCCACCACTGCCCTTGCTTGTGTATAAGCCTAAACAAACACCCCTGCTTGTGTATCCACTACTTTTAACTGTTTTTAGCTTACGACCCAATTTTCCGGCTTATAAATGGTTATATATTGTTATAAAACATTTAACTGTTGTAAAACTGTAACACCTAAAATCTAAAAGCATGTGAAATGACCAAAATGCCCTTACAAATTTAAAATTCAATTGAAAGCTTATTAAGGTACCAAATAAATCCCAAACTTCAAACAATGCACAAGTTATGTATCCAAATAATTTTAACAATTACATTTAACATTTATACAAGTAGTAAAATTACCAAATTACCCCTCTATGGGCCGATTTAATAATAAGTGGTTTTAATATGGATTTAAATGGTTTAAATATTGATAAATATGGAAGATAATCATCACAATTATTTACCAACCTAAAATTTCGAAATCTTGGTCCACCCTCCCCCACAAGACACGGCATTCCCCTTTTAAAAAGAAATCCATACCATTTTCTCCCAAAAACCCTAAACCGGTTGGAATAAAACACACAAACAAATTCCCATAGCCTCCATTCGACCCACACAGCACTCCTAAGCATTTTTCTGTAAGTTATCATCATCCTAAGAAGCCAAGAAAAATCCCATTCGAATTGTTGAAGCCCCATCCGATCGTGGCATGGTTTCTTTGTGTCGAGCCATAAAAACAAGGTAAATTCGTTTATACCTCATTCGACCTCCACAAAAATTATTTCTTATTTTTCCTGAGTTTCTTACATCATATACAACCCACGAAAAATATTTACAAGGTTGGAAGATCATTGGTGAAGGCGTGAGGATTTTGGATTCGTTTTGCTACACGCGTATAAAAGAAATTCGTACAGCCATCCTACACGTTCATATATTGTTTTGGTATTTTTCTCAGGTCCCTTACACCCTACCAACATCATCTAAAATGTTATAATCGATTCATGCATGATCCATAACGTTTTGGTGAATTAAAACCCTAAAAACGAGTGTAATTGTGTAATATACCTTCCGATCCATAATAATTCCTAATAAAATTTATACACACTTATTATGATGTATATTGATCTGTAAAAATGTTGGAAAAATTATCTTGGCTTAATTCATGGTATTTCGAAATTATTTTTGTTTGTATAAATCGTATATAAAAAGAAAAAGAAAAAAAGAAAGAAATAAGTCGAGAGCCTAGGGTTTTGGTTTAGGGCTGGAAAAAGGTGATAATTAATGATATGTAATGATGAATTAATGATTGGGAATTGATTAGAAGGATTAGGGTTTCTAATTCCTTTATTTTTGTATTATACGATTTGGCAAAAAGGTTTTGGGTGAGTTTTGTAAACTTTATAACTTAAGGGTTAATTCTGGAACTTAATTTGGGCTGTATACTATTCGACAAAAATATATGATGAGGGTGCTAAGTGTAAGTTTTACATTTAAATGGATTAAAATGTATTTTAAACTTAATTAGGGTTTGTTTTGTAAATAATTGAAATGGAGGGACTAAAGATGTAATTTTCAGAAACTTGGAGCTGTTTTGAGTAATTTAATATATTCAGGGGTTTATGTGTCATTTTGACCATTTAATGGCTTAATATGTAATTATTGATAATTAAAAGTTGAAATTGTAAATGAAAGGGTTAAATATGTAACTTTTATAACTTGAGGGACTTAAAGTGTAAATTATGAAAGTTTGAGTATCCATTCGTATAACATCTTAAAATAAGTGCTCATTATGTAAAATGGATAAGTTAAGGGTTTAAAGTGTAACTTTGAATACTAAAAGGTTTAAAGTGTAATTTTGGAAAGTAAAGGATATAAAATGCAAAGTTATGAAACCCCAAGGACCAAAGGTGTAATTATGTTAAAAGATATCTTATTACCGTTAATAATGATTCAACTTTCTAAATATGGAAATTTTCTAAAAGTGGAAACTACTATTTATAGAAACCTGCTAAAAAGGGAAAGTTACTTAAAATGGAAAGGCATGAATTTGAGAATGAATTATGATTCCCCCTCTTCTCCTCTAGGTGTGAAGAAGGAGAGATCCTGAGCCACTTCTATTTCTGATCTGTTTCTATTTCTGTGCTTGCGAATAAGGTACAGATATTCTAACCTTTTAGTAAGGTTTCTCATGATTCGTGATCCGTTTCTTTTGCCACTACGATGACTTCTGACCTTTGAATATCCGATATCTCTGGTTCATCTTTTATGATAATTTGCTATGAAAACCTTTTGAAAATATAACTTGATGTTATGGAAGGAAACTTTTTTTTGAAATGATACTCTATGATTTTGAAATGAAACCATTTTTAAATGAAGGATTAATTGGCTTGTATGAAGAATGTTTAAAAAGGGAGATCTTTGAGATGAAATGGGTAAATGATTATTAAAGTTTTTAAATCTGTTTTCTCTTAACTCTTTCACATTTTATTTGAACTTATGAAACTTAATAATAAATCTTTTGTAATGAACCTTTGGAAATGAACCTTGGATATTCTGAACCATTGATATGATTTCTGATATTATGATTTTGAGATATGATACGATTAAGTTTTTCCCAAGCCATTGCTATGTTCCCTTTTAATTGAACCTTTGATATGATTTTGAGCTGACTTTGAGATGAAACTTTACTTTATGACCTTTTGTTGATTTTGAGACCTGACTCTTAGTTTGATACCCGAGCCACTTATGTTTCTTCTACCTATGGAGGTACCATAGGCATGTCTGTGATGCACCACTGGCATGACTCATGCGTGGGTGAGTGATTTCTCACGTCGTCCCTTTTATGATATTATTATGGCCATTATGACTTTGAGTATATGACTTTGAGATTGACTTTGAGTAAGGGGCGTATGGGTTGCAATCCTAGATATGTATGCTTAGTGGATTTAACTATGACTTTGAGTTGACTTTGAGGTGACTGGTGCTGTGTGCAATACACGCCTTTCACAATTTCTGGGAGCTAGCTACTCCACTATTATGATACATGAGGACACCCCTCATATTATCTGGTTGCTTGAGAGGTATCCCCTCTGATTGTGAGATTATGAATTGACGGCTTATGACTTTGAGATTATGATGTTGAGTTATGACTTTGAGTTTTGGGCTCGTGGTGGATGACTATCCTATTCTTTTCAATTCTATTACTCTTATTGCTTATTCCTTATGATATTTCCCCAATGCACTATATTTCTGTTCTGTTTCATTATCATTACTTTGTTTATATATCTGTTCACTGAGCTTTTTAAGCTCAGCCGCATTTCCTTTTCCTGCGGCAGGTTTTAGTAGGAAGCTGGGTTATGGGAAGAGAGTGTGACTGGACTTAGAAGACTATGCTTTAATAGTTACGCTGGATTAGAGATGATTAGAAGAAGCTCCTATCTTTTAGACTTAGTATTTATTTTGTAACCTTGTAGTTTCAGTTTTTCATTTGTAAACCCTGAATTTCTTTTGTAATTATGAATCACATGCTTGTGTTTGTTCTGATATGTCACTGTAATGTAATACTTCTACCCTTATCGGGTTGGGGTGTTACAAAAACGTTATAGAAAAATATATATAAATGGTTAAATAAAAATATATATAAAAGTTATAGAAAAATATAAGCCGAAATCAAATGTCATGATATATAGTTGTATACAGACAAGCAGCCATGGTTTTCGACCTATTTGGCCACTTAAAGTTTCATGCACCTAGCAAGTCCCCACGACACTACTTGTGTCGTGGTACACATCAGTTGCTGCAAACAAACGCACCTAGCAAGTCCCCACGACACTACCTGTTTTGGGGCTGTCTTGCAGCCAACAAACGCACCCTAGTTGACCTGTGTTGCGGGCTGTGGTGCGGGTCAAACTACAAAACCAGGCGCACCCCTAGGTGGGGCTCTCAGTGGTGGGTCAAGACTAACAACACAAACTGATGGAGCAGGGCAAGTCCCCACGATACTAACTGAATCAAACGCACCCTTGTGCAGAAAATAAGCAAGTCCCCACGACACTACTTGTGTCGTGGTACACTAACTGATGGAGCAGGGCAACCAGCAGGCTAACTGATATACTAACTGATATACGCTAACTGCTTATATATAAACACTTAAGCGAGCTACAAAATGCAAAACCCCATGGTCCGATATATATGTATCTACTGCAAGCCAATTGATATAAGTCAAAACCAAACGTACCGATTGTGGTCTTGGCAGTAGGCTGGTTACGGCTCTCGGCTGGTCTTGATAGTATGATGGTCTCGGCTTTTGGCTAGTCTCGACTGTCCTCACCAAACAAACATACACCCAAAAATACATAAATAGAAATTATCTAGTATAAACTTTTGGCGGCGACATGTCCCCGCTAACACTATAGGTACAAAAAAATAATAATAATAAAAATACCTCTTGGCAGTGGGCTCTCGTATGTGGTCTCGGCTTCGGCTCGGCTTCGGGTCTGGTTTCAATTCTCAGCAAACTGTACCAACAAAATTAACAAGAAAATTAATTAAAAAAATCAAAAAATAAAAACAATAAACGCAATAATTAATTAACAACAAAATTATTGGTAACACCTTTATATAATTGTGTTAGCAATAATTTTTTTTTAAACAATCAAAAAAATACCTCGCGGCAGTGGTGGTGGAGATGGTTTGAGGAAGAAAGGAGAAAAGAAGAGAAAGAATAAAAAATGAGAGGGTTTGAGGAAGAATTATAAAATTAGAGGGTTTGAGGAAAAATTATCCGGTGCACAGTGGTGCGAGTGTGGTGGAGATAGTGGTGAGGTGAAGTAGTGGTGTTGGAGATGGTGGTGCGGTGAAGTAGTGGTGGTGGAGATGGAGATGGTGCTGCACGGTGAAGTAGTGGTGCGAGTGTGGTGGGTGAAGTTTTGGAGAAGGCGGATGGTTTAGTTTGGGACGATGGTTTATATTTTTTTTTTCAATTATTCAATTGCAGATCTGATACTAATAGGGGTGGTTGTGAGCTTTACTTTCCGCGGCGACATGTCCCCGCGGAAAGTGTGTCTTGTCTTTTAGGGTACACTTTTGGCGGGGACATGTCCCCTCTAAAAGTTTTCATATCTCGCCAAAAACTTTGGCGGGATAAAGTAAATGCTTAGAGGGAAAAAAAATTTATTGGTGAAAACTTTTAGCGGGGACATGTCCCCGCCGAAAGTGTTCACCATTTTAATGATTTTTAAATCATTTTAAAATTTAATTAATTATAATAAATTTAAATCATTTATGATTTATTTAAATCATTAAAAATTATTTTTAATTCATTTTAATTAAGTTAAATCATTTAAAATTATTTTTAAATCATTTATAATTAATTTAAATCATTTATGATTTATTTAAATCATTTAAAATTATTTTTAAATCATTTAAATTAAGTTAAATCATTTATAATTAATTTAAATCATTTAAAATTATTTTTAATTCATTTTAATTAAGTTAAATCATTTATAATTAAGTTAAAGTATTTTAATTAAGTTTTCTCAACGAGTCGAGATGATGTGGTATTACACGAGATGTTAAACGAACGAGTCGAGATGCTATGGTTATACACGAGATGTTAAACGAACGAGTCGAGATGATGTGGTATTACACGAGATGTTAAACGAACGAGTCGAGATGATGTGGTATTACACGAGATGTTAAACGAACGAGTCGAGATGATGTGGTATTACACGAGATGTTAAACGAACGAGTCGAGATGCTATAGTTATACACGAGATGTTAAACAAACGAGTCGAGATGATGTGGTATTACACGAGATGTTAAACGAACGAGTCGAGATGATGTGGTATTACACGAGATGTTAAACGAACGAGTCGAGATGATGTGGTATTACACGAGATGTTAAACGAACGAGTCGAGATGATGTGGTATTACACGAGATGTTAAACAAACGAGTCGAGATGCTATGGTTATACACGAGATGTTAAACAAACGAGTCGAGATGATGTGGTATTACACGAGATGTTAAACGAACGAGTCGAGATGATGTGGTATTACACGAGATGTTAAACGAACGAGTCGAGATGATGTGGTATTACACGAGATGTTAAACGAACGAGTCGAGATGATGTGGTATTACACGAGATGTTAAACGAACGAGTCGAGATGATGTGGTATTACACGAGATGTTAAACGAACGAGTCGAGATGCTATGGTTATACACGAGATGTTAAACGAACGAGTCGAGATGATGTGGTATTACACGAGATGTTAAACGAACGAGTCGAGATGATGTGGTATTACACGAGATGTTAAACGAACGAGTCGAGATGATACACGAGATGTTAAACGAACGAGTCGAGATGCTATGGTTATACACGAGATGTTAAACAAACGAGTCGAGATGATGTGGTATTACACGAGATGTTAAACGAACGAGTCGAGATGATGTGGTATTACACGAGATGTTAAACGAACGAGTCGAGATGCTATGGTTATACACGAGATGTTAAACGAACGAGTCGATATAAACTCACCTAACAACTTTTATATATGTTCCCACCTAACCAAAATGTTCCCACCTAACAGGTCACGGGATATATATGTTCCCACCTAACAACTTTTATCCACTCACAATATAAACTCACACACACTCATCTAACCCATATCATCTCACACACACACTCATCTCAGTATACATCTCTCTCTCTAGTAGTTTTCGTTTTCCGGCGACACCAGCAGTTTCCGGCCGCCGGAATCTTTTTCTGGCCACCACCTTTTATCAACTCAACTTGTAGATCGGGCCACCCCGATCACGATTCTACCACACACAACTACAAACACACACTGTCAACTAGAATGCAGCGATATAATCCTTTTATGTGTACTTGTGGAGCAGGAAATATAAAAAAAAGAACATCACATCAAAAAGATACACTTGGATTGGAGTATTATGCATGTCCTCTTTCGAAGCCAAGAGAGAAAGGTCATGGATGTGGATATTTTATGTGGAAGAGTGAATTTGATGAACAATTACAAGTAATTCATTCTGCTTCAACATCTCACGATTCTGGGTGCACAAACTGCCGTGAAAAAGATCTTAAGGTAAATATGCTGGAGGCACAAAAACAGGTGCTAGAGACAAAAGTCAGGTTGCTCGAGGCAAGACTTGCAATGGCAACGAATCCCGACAACAATGACCACGCATGTCAATCGGATGCAATACTCTGTGACCTGTTAGGTGACATGGAAAATCTTTGTATGTAATGTTGTTGTTGTTGTTGTTGTTGTTGTTGTTGTTGTTGTTGTTTGTTGTTTCTTGTGTTATTCTTGCTGTTTGTTGTTTCTTGTATTATTGTTGCTGTTTGTTGTTTCTTGTGTTATTGTTGTTGTCTGTTGTTTCTTGTGTTATTGTTGTTGTTGTTTAATAAAATGTTGTTTGTTGTGTTGTGTTATTGTTGTTGTTGTTGCTTTACCACTAGAAATCGTAAACTTCTATCCAAACACTCAAGATTGTAATTATTAATCTAAAAAAACGTCCACAGTAAGAACCTAAGCAGTTTATAAAGGAATCCGAAACACCAAACGCTTAGCTTTAAACACGAAGGCAAACATTTTATTCAAACCACACAAGAGTTGTAAACCGGATACATTTTCATACAGACTCAAACTAAACAACTCGACAAGTAAACGAACCAGATCAAACGAAACAACTCAAACTAAACAACTCGACAACCAAACAAAACAACTCAAACTAAACAACACGACAACCAAATGAAACAACCCGTTTACTTTTTTTTGCGGCTAACTCCCGCTTTGCTTGAACTCTCACCACCTCTTCCTTTCCTTGCTCTCATTTCCTTGAGATATGCAAACGTAGCTTCAAGACTTGTTATTCTATTTTCCAGATTATCAACAGCTGCAGCTTCATCAAACGTGCTTTCAGCTTCATCCTCACCTCCAACAGCAGCAGCTTGAGCTTCAGCAGCACGTTGAGCTTCAGCAGTATCTACCTCTTCCAAATACTCTATATAGTATGACTTTTTCCTCAACCATACCAGAATCCGGTCTCTCTGCCACGGTGCACAGTTCGCGTACGAACCATATTCATCAAAAATTTCAACACCCCAATGATTTATAATTTCATTATACAAGAGCCCGTGTGATAAAGCCTTTGCCCATTCCTGTTCCGGCGTCAAACCATCCATTGTTATGTGTGTTTTGTATTTTTTTTGCCGAATTTATGATTTAATATGTATTAGGTGTATGTTATAATATATATTAAAAAGTTTTTGGGAAAAAGTTGCAGCTTGGAGGGAAATTTGGCGCCCAAACTTTTAGCGGGGACATGTCCCCGCCAAAAGCTATGCATTTCCCCGCCAAAAGTAATGGCGGGAATAATACCCGCGACAATAAAAAGTGCAACTATTTTGGTCAAATATTATGTAACACTTTCGGCGGGGACAGTCCCCGCTAAAAAGTGGGTTTGAAAATGTGACTATTTTGGTCAAAGTTGTGGTCTGCAAAAACACTTTCGGCGGGGACATGTCCCCGCTGAAAGTTTGCGTTGAAAATGCAATGGGCGGTCAGCGAGCATGTGTGCCAGCTCAGCTCTGTTTTTGTCGTTTAGCGACTTTCGGCGGGGACAAGGGCGTCGCCGCCGAAAGTCTCGTCGCCCGTCCTCCTGTTTGTTGTAGTGAATTTCCAAGTTAAGTAGCCGTCGGTTGAGTAGTGTGTGAGTCATAGGTCTTGTACTTTTGCACATGGCTATTGTGCGTTTTAGATGAAATTGAGTAGATTCTCAAGTTGAGTAGCCGTCGGTTGAGTAGTTTGTGGGTCATTTCAAAAAATATATTTTATTAGTAAGTGAGAGACGTGTCAATAAAGTACTATAGTTGAGTAGTTGAGGAGTTGAGTATGATAAATTTGGAAATAGGGTGAAGAAATGACCACAGATATTATACATTTTTGGTACCTGTACAAAGGTAGGAGTATTGCTTTTTATCATTATCATGTTACAAGTCAACCTCTAAAAGTCTTCTCTTAGTCTTTTTTTAAAGCAACATAATAATTCTCACTCTGAATTTCTACATTAGTTACTTCTGACTCTGTTACCAACAAGGGGTGTTGCTATAGGATGCCTCAATACTCACCTTTAACATGTTTAGTACACAGCAGCATTTATTTTCAAAAACGTGTAGTAGTTCGCAGCATTTGTTTTCAACCTCTAAAGGTCTTCTCCTCTTAGTCTTTTTTTAAGGCAAAATAATGCTTCTCACTCTGAATTTCTACATTAATCACTTCTGATAAGGGGTGTTGCTATAGGATGCCTCAATACTCACCTTTAACGTGCTTAGTACCCAGCAGCACCATCACCTGCATGTAGTCTAAAAAAGTACGGGAAAATTAATATGTATAGTACTCCTGCAGCATTTATTTTCAAAAACTTGTCAAGAAAAATGTCAGCCACCATTAAAATTTGGATGTGACCATCATACAGTTGGGTAGATGGCAAGCTTTTATGGTGGCCTGTGATCATTTTTACTATAAGAGATAGTTTTACCTGAACTCAACCCACCCTCATCTCTCACACCCACTAAAAACACACACAATGAGCAACAACAACAACAACGAACAACCGCTAGACCACTCCGAATCCTTACCGGTATTTGACAAGGCACAAGCTCCGTCCACTACTACTGTCAATGTCGGGGATGTTGACTTGGGCGTTCCTGAAATTAATCAGGTAGCTGCAGCTCCGCAAAATCGAGTTCCATCGGCTGAAGCGTCCACTACTACTGCAACCGTCAAACCACGGGATGATGGAATTAGTTTGGTGGAAAGGAGGTCCACTCCAAACGATAGCTTGGGCATTGACCGTATCACGGAGGTCAACCAGACACCATACGACGTGGATGAAAGTGATGACCCTACTATAGGCTTTCTTCTTGATTGTGCAGAAAGAGGAGAAAATCGTTGCCTTCAACCTTCACCATCTATTTGCAAGGTTTCTAGAATTCTTAGAGATGTTAACGTAAGATCATTCATCCCTCAGCTGGTCTCTATAGGACCTATACATAGAGAAAATAAGAAGTTGAAAGAATTTGAATGGCTGAAAGAATGTTATCTTAATGACCTACTACATCGTTTTCATTCCACGCCAAAGGAAACAATATTAGAAGCATGTCTGCTGAAGGTAAAGACAAAAATACCCGAAATCAGAGAATCTTATGCTGGTATGATCAAGAACTATAATGATGATAAGCTTGCCAGGATGATGGTTATGGATGGTTGTTTCATTCTTGAATTCTGTTTCAAGAGTGATGATTGTTATGGATGGCATTTGCCAAATGAGATGCTAATTTTTAGTATTCTCATGGATCTGATATTGCTAGAAAACCAAGTCCCTTTCTTTGTTCTTCAAGTTTTGTTTGACTGCTTGGCGCCCGGAAAAAATTCAATTCTTTGCAACGTTCTCGATAAAATTTTGGCACACATTCAGCTATACCATTCTCTGTCGCCTGAAAAAATTTCAACCACAGATGTTGACTCAGATTCAACTCCTGATCATTTTCTTGGCTATCTGCACAATCGCTACCATCTTGTAGCTGCCAAGTCATCGAAGCCTAAACTCGCTGAGGCATCAAAAAAGCCTCGATTTTTCCTAAATGTACCCAGTCCAAAAAAACTGTGTTCCTCATTTTGTATAATTTTTCGTAAATGCACATGGTCAAATTGTGTCATGGGTCCGTCCCTGCACGCTGAGGCAACAAAGCATGTAGATGAAGGGCGAATAGTGAATAGAAACACAACATCCCACTCGATAGTAGAACTGGATAGATCAGGGATGAACTTTAAGCCTCACCAAGAGGATAAATGGTCAATGACCATTAAATTTCAATCATCTCTTTTTGCATGTTTACCCTGGTTTGGGAGTAAGCCTACTCTTCTAATGCCATGCCTGAATATTTATGATTCCACTGAGCTAATTTTAAGGAACTTTATTGCTTACGAGCAATGTTTCCCTCAAGATCGTCGTCACTTTACATCATATGCATATGCCATGGATATGCTTATTGATACACAAGAGGATATCGCTAAACTGGTTGAATCAAAAGTCCTTGTCAACTTACTCGGCTCAAACCAAGAGGCTGCAGATATGATCAACAAGTTATGCAAAAACACTTGTTTGACAGATTTCTATTACTCCCAAGAGTTCAAACAAATGGATAAGTACTACAAAGGTTTTTGGCCCAAGCATATTGCACGGCTGAGACGCGTATATTTCAGTAATCCATGGAGTATTATTGCACTAGTTGCTGCAGTCATTCTGTTTTCTCTTACCGTGGTTCAGACCATTTATACCGTGGTTCAGACTGTTTATACAATCAGGGCTGCATAATTGTATACTCGCTTTGAGCTGATGGAAGTCCATGCAAAATGTCAGGTTGGGTCAATTATGTAATTGGTCTATTTGAATTGTTGCCTTTGTTTTCCTTATATGTCCGTTAGAGTTGTGCTAGAATAAAGGAGATTGATGGGGATGCCCAAGTTTCCATGTTTTCATCATTTTAGGAAGTACTCCGTAGTGGCTTATGTATCTGTTCTCTTTTAAAAGGGACAAGTCTTATGTTTATGATATACAGAAAATTACTCCAAAATATCTCTCAATTCTATCTTGCTTCTTTCTCATTTTCTTATTTAAGTATCAGTAAGTACTTCAGTAAAATGTTTACATGTTTTCAGATTTTATAATTATTAAGGTACTGAATATTCTGTTAAATGATGGTCTCCTCACATTTGGTTGAGGTGCTGTTTCAAATTATAATACACTATCTCAAAGACTCATAGTAGACTTAAACCGTGCGGCACTAAATTAAATGGTACTTGTATTTAAGAATAATTCGTATTACAGGTAACTCGCGCCAAGTAACTCGTGCTGATGTTATGCTCGCTGTTTGTACACGTGGTTACTCCAGAGTTGTTGATGAGCAACGTGTCTTATATCTAACAGAAGCGATGTGCTTGCGGGTTGAAAGATTTTTTTTCGTAAAATACGAATGCGTGGTTCATTTTCGTAATATACTATCATAAAAGGTTCATATAAATTTTTTTCTCAAAAAATAAACATGTGCAACACGGAAAAGATAGAATAATAAAACATGACACAATGAGAGAGTAGTATTTCATGTCAAAAACTTTCTTGAAATAGCTATAATTTTATACAGGCATGCTAGAATAACAACATTTTTTTCGGGTTTGTTTATTGTAATAAAATAAAGGGCATTATTAATTATGAATCTAAATTTCACTATGTACTCTTTCGTCCTGTCCACATTGTTAATTGGCGTTTGAGTTTAAATTGTCTATTTTCTAAACCTGAATATCTATTGCGTATCACATGATTCGTAAACCATAATTTATTATGCCAACAATATAAACTTGTTAGTCCATTTTACTTTTAAAAATATATTTAGTCATTATAAAGCTACTCTTTCCGTTAATTGTCCACTTTAATAATACACAAATATTAGAAAATCCCACTAATTACACTGCTCACTAATCAAATATCATATCTACTCGTTAAAGTCTACTTTAATTTGTTGAAATAGTGAACACTTATATTATATGAGACATCTCAAAATAACAATGTAGCTTTTTTTATCTTGTCGATCTCTAAGCAGACACATATAGTGGCTTTGCATACTTGAAATGACAATCAATGTACTAATGATATGTTGTTTGGTGTTTAGTTTTATTGGATTATGTTCCAATTACAGTGATTATAGCCATAAGTGATTCGTGTGGTGCAGCTTAACAATCTCATGGGGTATTAAACTCTGTAGCTGAATACGCAGAACAACTTCAATTATTGGATGCGAGAAACCAAGATTCATAAATTTTTATTTTTCTAAGACACATTACCAAAATCTACTATCTGTGTCAATGGGTGAGACTTTGATCCTGCATTTGTGTCCAGTAATAGCAATTTAGTTGATACAGCCAAGTCGAGCTTTTATCATGTTACTCAAGTTTAAACCAAACAAACTTATGCATTTTTGCCTAAGCTTACTTTTTGGGCTTTAAGCATTATCTTAAATAGCTTATGACAAATGATCTCATACGTTTTTGCTGAGGGTTGGATTAGCTTATGCCACTAATAGCCCAAAACGAAAAGGGCTAATTCTCTCAAAAAGCACAATAGTTGTTAAAAATGTCAATTCTACGTAGCGAACTAAAAAAAAAACGCTTGAGAACACTAATGTTGACACTTTTGTCTTTCTTTAAATATTATGACCATTTTGCCATTTCAAATTACATAAATGGTCCCTGTGGGTTTGTGAAAATTGCATCCACCGTCCCTAGGCTAAATTACATAATGGTCCCTGTCATTTGGAGAAAATTGCGTCCACCATCCCTATTTTTTTTCAATTTTTTTTTCAAAATTCTTTTTTTTTTTTTTTTTTTTTAATCTGAAAAAATTTAGAATTTTTTTTTGTAATATTTTTTAATAAAAAATTCACTTGTGACAAAAAAAAAAATCAAAAGTGAATAAGAAACATGTGAAAACGTATAAAAACGTACTAAAACATATAAATCCGTAGATTAAAAAGTAGAAAAAACGTATATAAAAACTTAACGGATAAAAAATATATTATGGACTGTGAATGCAATTTTCGCTAAACCATAGGACCATTTATGTAATTTACCCTAGGGATGGTGGATACAATTTTCAAAAATTTAAGGCTAAAATGGTCATCATATACTTTTTTTTTTATTACTCACATGAAGACAAAAATATCAACATTAATATTCAAAATAGTTTTTTTTAGTTCGCTACTCTAAAGTTGATTTTTTTGATAATTATAATACTATTATATAGAATTAACCTAAAAGAAAAATAAGCTAAAAATCTCCACAATAAGCAACATTTAAAAAGAGCTTATCAAAACCTCATTGATTTAAGTCCATAAGCCAACGCAAACATCCCCCTTAATAAGCTCTCCATTAAGCTCTTTTTGGGCTTGTTATCTTCTTACTTCTTTAAGGTGCCATCTAAGTAATGTTTTTAAAACCGGTCATTGATCGACCCGGCCGGGTCACCGGGTCAACCCGGTTTGGGCAACAAAAAACCTCTTTCAGCTTTTCAAACACTATTCTAAAAAATAAATAAATAAATAAATAAAAAGAAAGTCAGTTCGCATTGGGTTTCAAATATTAAAGAAACTCGAACCGGGTCGAACCAGGTTCAAAATATAACTGTATAAAAACATTATTAAAGGTATAATAAAACATACTTTTATAAAAGCTTACCAGTTTGTGATTTTGTAGATACAGATCTTGTGTCAGCCATTTTTGTTAATCACTTCTAATCAAACTTTTTTTTTTTCTTCCTCGGATGAAGTCGGTAAAGCCCAATAATATTTTCTTTGTTTGGCCCAAAAATCCAAGTAAAACATTTTCTCTCTTTTAAATACTACTAGTCAAAGTTGCCACATATGTCTAGTAGAGGAGAGGAGTATTGCCACATTGTGTTGGTCGAACACAGACGTTTTGTAGCAGGAATCTAGAATTGTTCATAAATGAGCGCAAGTCTTGACCAAGCACGGAAAAGCTCTATATCTGATTATGGCCATAAGGCCAAGATGCGTGTGCTTTAGCATAAGAATGTCATGGGTAATAAACTCTACAGTTGAATACGCAGAACAACTTCAATTGTTGAAAGTGATGTCGATTTTACTATCCATTGGATGTGAGGAACCAAGATTTGTGAAAAATTATTGACCGAAAGTGACAAATTACCAAAGTTTACCATCTATGGCAATGGACGAGACCTCGATTCCGACGTTTGTATATGATAGCAGTAACGCAACACTATCTTATACTTGATGCAGTAACGCAACACTATCTTATACTTGATGCGATAATGGCTGTGTTTTCAACATTGATTGTTTAGTCCTGTTAAGGTTATCTTCATTTCATTTATTGTTTTCATGTGACTTCATTAAAAAGAACCTTATTTAACTTCTAATACAAGCATCATAGCTTTTATCGAATAATTTGAGCTAGACTTGTGTCATATATAAGAAGTCGACATCTTATAGAGTTGTAGCTTAAGCCCAAATCATAAAGACTTGTGAAGCTAGAGATTCAAGTTTGAGAATAGGCCAAGTTCGTCTAGTATGAGCTCGGATAAGCTATTTTCAAGCCATAGCCGCAGTCAAATAAGATAAAGCAATCTAGGAGTAAGCAAACTCAATCAAGAACTACCAGGCCCCCTAGAGTATCTCGTTCATTTGTGACCTACAAAACTATATTGGATTCGCGACATTTCAATATAATCATTAACAATGTCGAAAATGCTTTCTATATAAGAAGATACAGCATCACTCGTTCTTGCTTCAGACAAGAGAGGTGCGCGAGGGGGAAAATAGATTACTAGACAAAAGTTAAAGAGAGGGCTATGGTCAGCAGAAGAAGATGAGAAACTCATTAACTACATTACTACCTACGGCCTCCATGGTTGTTGGAGCTCCGTTCCTAATCTTGCCGGTATTTCTCCTTATTTCACTCATTATGTATAATCGATTAATCCTATAACCTCCTAAAAATCCTCTAAGAGGCCGGTCACTCCACAAAGACTTAGTGATTCCGAACCTGCAAACCAAACACTTGATATGCCATATGACAAAAAAAAAAAATGCTAAGCAAGATTATATGCCGCTTTGAAAGCCGCCTCGTGCAAAGTGACAAAACACGAGAAAGTATGCATTGAAAATCAACACGTGTTTATTTCTTTCGCGTTTGATACGTTTGGTTTCCTTGCACCTGAGGCGGTGGAACTACTCAACAAAGTCCAACGAGTTATGAACAGTAATGTTATGTCACATAGATCCACAAATGTAGTTTTCAAAAGAGTTAGCTTTGCAATCCAAACAGGGCTAGCGGCGCAGTTTGTTGCCCGTTTGCCTTCAACCACTATGCACATTCTATTTTGATGAAATAATACTCCGTAATAAACACACATAGCTTAAAAAAAATGCTAAGCAAGATTATAAAGATGCGGCAAAAGTCGTTGCAGGTTAAGATGGAATAATTATATGCGACCAGGTTTAAAAAGAGGAAGCTTTTTGTTGCAAGAAGCCGCAGTATACTATATACTAAACATGTGTATGTGGAGTGTTCAAAACAATGTTATCCTATTGGTTGGGTTACTGTTTTAACAACTGTTCATCGTTTTCCCACCCTATTTTCCATTTGTTTATTGTAACATACACAACCTCCCTTCTCAAAACTTCCAGAGAAATCTCCCAACATCAACTAACAAAACCAAAATACAAAATCCATCACACTGAATCAACTGGTCCTTAATCCTTTTCATCTACCAAGAAACATTACGTTGATTGCTTCACTGCTTCAGTAGGTACATCATGGAAGACGAAAATCTTTGAATATGAAAATCACAAAACAAAAGATTTGGAACTGAAATTATAAGGCAAGTACTAACCCTAATTTTTATAAACTAATTTCTTTCTTTTTTGTGAGTTTAGGGTTCTTAGATTTTTTCTAATTGAGGGTTACTTAAGTAATTAATTATAATGATTTTCATATTGATTTGTGTTTGTTGTTTTGGTAGTTAATTATACGGGAACGTTGTTGGATGGAACTCAATTTGATCCGAACCTCGATAGGGGGAAGTAACACGTAATGGACATGGCTGAGAAGAAAGGCAATAGAAGGTCGTGGTCGTACATGATTCTTATTAAGTTTAGAGATATATAGTTACCAGCAGAGTTACATACAGCCGAGTTGGGTCGTTTTTAGTGGTATATTTCTTGCAAAAAAAAGATAGTTTGCAATTAAATTATAGATATAGTAGGCTTAAATGTGCTCACATTTGATTTTTGTGATGGTCAATGACACAGGTTCAATGAATATCGGGTTGTTTATGTGCTGAAACGGGGTTTCAAAAGGGTGAATTTGGGTGCTAAAATAGGGGCTGAAGTGGGTGTGTTTAGATGATGTAATAGGTGTGTTTGGGGGCTAAAGTAGGGGTTGAAATGGGTGTGTGTGGCGCCTGAAATCGGGATACTGCAAAACCGGGGGCTGAAAAGGATGGACTTTAGTGCTGGAATGGGAGCTAAAGTAGGTGAGTTTGGATGATGAACTTAGATGTAGTACTTAAAGGTTGTCTTTAAAGAGACGATGCATATCCATACTTCACACCCCCTACTTATTTCTCGAGAATTGCAGCAGGTAGAAACTTATACTTTTGTCATTGCGTAGGATTAAACTTATATGAATGTTAGTTACTGAAAAAATTATTATTATAGTGACTTGCTTTTGGAGCTAGCATGGGTCATTTCCGATTCACTCATTTTTGTATCTTTAAAATCTAAAATATTCTGTACTTAACATTGTACATATACATAATACTACAGTTGCTTTTGTTACATGCCCGTGCGTTAACCTGCATATTTAGTTCAAATATGAACCTGAATTTACACCTACAACAAATTCAGTTATCTAAGTTTATGCATGTTTATTTGTCACTACGCAGAGCATATAAACTTGCATGACACTCGATATCAATCAAACCAAGTACTGTGCAAGTATCAAAGCATCCACATATGGTGCTTTGTAACCGTCCATTAACCTTGATAGGATAATACTTGCAGGTTCTAATAGATGATATCTTTTGTTTGAAAAAAATCAATAGATGATTCGATCAACCCCACAAAAAAGAGTGGAGGGTTCTTAAAATCTTGAGTTGCTGACGGGTTTCTTATATGGGTTTTATGGGAATGAGGGTGCGTTTGTGCAGGTGACACGGTAAACCTTATTTTGCTTTTAGTAATGCAAACTATCGTAATTAAAGTTTTCTTTGTTGACCTGTTCTCAGATGCAGCCTATTCTATTAGACTTCTGTTCGCGCACCGTGTTTTGAAAATGCTTGGGATGGACCATGAATAAATAGAAAATGTTGAGTTATGCCCATCGTTTATCGTTTCTTGAATCTCAAAATTAACTGGATTGATATTAATTGCATATTATATTTTCAGGCAACCAGTCAAAATTAGTTTGTTGAGGCTGCAGATAGCAGGAAACTGTTCTGCACTTTTCCTAATGCTAGCCTACTTTAAAAGAGTGATACTTAGATCAAATCATATGGAGTTCAACTTGGATAAAAAGGGATGTTTGGACTTTGGATTAGCTTCTTTTTACGGGCTTATCCGCTTACTAACATTTGAAAAGCCAATAAAGATCTCCATTTTCGGATTATACACTGCCTATCACCTTGAACGTGCAGCTCGAGTGCATACACTCAATGTAATATGCCGAAATATGTGAGTTTATATCAACTTTTACGTATCTTAGTAACCTAACACAAACACCCCTTTAATAGGTCACTTTCTTTTACGTTACGGGGATCTTTGGAATTCATTATATTTTCTGCTTGAAAATAAGTATTTTTTTAAACAGTAAGTTGCCCAGCTCACGTGACCATAAGAAATAGGATTTCTCGATGTTTGTGAGGAACTTCAAGCACTCATATTTCAACAGGTAATGTTCGCGCTGGGGCTGACCAGACGACCCAAAGACCTCCTAAACCATGCTCTTGATAGCCTTTTTAGTTGACTCAATCCACAATTGCGGATGAAAGTCTATGGCCCTTACCTTCGCCCTATACCAAAAGACATGCTTACTTATAGTTTAGCGTGCTGATACTTGGTTGCCGATCATAGAGGTAGCATTGATGATAATTAGGATGAATGGTCTTAATGAGTTTTTACAGTCGAAAAGGTGACTTGCTCTTTTCTGTATTCCTCCCCCCCCCCCCCCACACACACACAACTGTATAGTTTGAATCATGTACGGTTATAATGCAGTTCAATACCAATCCTTTTACAGATGGAATATCTCTGTATTCATTAAAGGTAGATTCTTTAGTTATAGCCTCGGTTGTCAAAGTGTTCAAAGGACTTAAATCCATATTACGGGTTGCCAACATTTTGTAAGAACTCAGACTGCTGCTCACGCCAAAATCATGATTAAAGGTAATTATCCTTATTTCATTTTATGATACAGATGATTTCCATGCTATCTGGGATTAATGATTAACTATTTGCAAAATTGGTAAACTGCATTTTATTTTTTCCAGGCCAGAACACACCTTTAAAGGGCAACTTACAGTAACACACAATCAAGTTGTCTTTTAGAATTATTTAAAAGTAATTAGTGTGTGGAAAACTAGAAGGGGGGGGGGGGGTTGAATAGTTTTACGTCCTTTTAAATTTATAAACACAAGTTTATTTTAAAAACTTCGATTCTAGTTTATGTGAACTCAATACTTGCACTATATGAACTATTGTATGGTAACTAACTAACAAAGCTAATATAGTAAAGGTAAATAAATAAGTAATGAGAAGAGTTGGAAAGATCAAACCACAACACAAGGATTTATAGTGGTTCGGCTACAAGGACACCTTCCTTGTTCCTACTCCACTCCCCGAGTCTCCTACTCGAGAGTTTTATTCACTATGTCAACAAACTCCCTTTTGGCGGAGAAAACCTTACACACCAATTTACACACCACAACAACTTCACAACTTGATCACTACTTCTACACAACTTCTTCACACCAATATACTACACACCAATCTTCTTCACACCTATCTTCTACACACCAATCTTCTACACACCAATCTTCTACTTCACACCAATCTTCACAACTAACCTACTTCACTACTAATCAACTTCTACTTCCTACACAACTTCTATATCTTCTAAACAATATATAACAAGCACAACACAATATTCACAAATGAATGTATATATACACTATGCACAACTACTCTTCATCACTTCTTGAACTTGGTTGTAGAAAGAGTGTTCTTCTTTTGCACTTTGGATGAGAATGGATGATGAGGGATTGAATCACTTGAAACAAGGATTAATATACAAATGATCAAAGGGTTTTAGAGGATGTTTAGAGAGTTATAGATCTGAAAATTTAGTGCAAAAGGTGAGGAAAAAATCCAGGTTTAAGGTGGTATTTATAGGCAAAAGATTCTGACAGAGGAGCGTGGCCGATCCCCTTAAATCAAGGCCGGTCCCCTTAATTTTAAGGGGACCGCCCCTTATAATTAAGGGGGCCGCCCAGCTGAAACTGCCAGAATCTTTGTCTTTTAGTGGGGAAAGTTTATTTGGTGAAAAAATAACTGATTTTGGTTAAAAATTTGAATTCATATATTTAGTATGAATTAAACATTTTTCTTTATTACCAAAAGTGTTTTTCAAAAATATATAATATGTTTATATAATTAAATAAACTTTGTGTTAGTTAATTAAATACCCCTTTGATCATGAGATGTATTAAGCACTTGTTTATCCATACCTTAAGTGATTAAGTTGGATATAGTGATATAAACTAGCTTAATACTTGTTTACGTAGTAATTATACGATTGACGATTTTACATTTTGTGATCGTCAAAATATAGAGATATCGAAAGATATAAATAACGTTTTCACACATTATTTATGTCAACATAGTGTGTCAAGTATACACAAAAACTGAGTAGCTTATATACGTTTTTCGTTATGGAACTCCTCTTTACAACCATGGATTTAAGAAAAACCGGACCAGACACCCGCATAACCCGTTTTCTTTTTAGGGATAAGTGGCTCGGCACTTTCTTAATTCACATTAAATAACATTGTTTATGTTTTAGTTTCCGTCGATAGGCAGTCACATATTGGTGTGTATGAACACTTTTATTTCATAATTTCATACATTGAATTATTTCAGCAATACTAATGGGCAAGGCACAATATTGATCACTAAACAAAGAGCAAACTTTCCTTTGTTAGTTAATTTGACTAACAAATTACTTATTATTGGGTTAGTGCGGGTCAATTTTTATCTTTAACAGGTTAAAAATAGATAAGCTAGCTTAAGAAGATATGGATGGGCCACACGAAGATATGGATGGGCCACACAACTGGTCAAATGCACAAACAACTTACATCGTTCTTACTATGAATCTGTTACAAGTTATTATTGAAATATATGTAGGTCGAAGAACTTCAACAATGTCTGATGTCAGTATACTACCTGCGGCACTTTTTTTTTTCTTTTTTTTTTTTTTTTTTTTTTTTTTTTTTTTTTTTTTTTACTTACTTACTTTACTTTGCTTCAAGTGGTTCTGTCCAAAGCCCTTATTTACACTTTTTCCAAGGAATTGACATAGCTTCGTTACAGGACCAACCAATGATTAGCGACCCAAATCGGCACCGCAAGGCGTATGAGCAGTTGCAGTGGAAAAAGTCATAGCACATGGTCAGTTATACGATACTTCTATTTTACTTTGTAAAATAGATCCTAAGATGATTCTATTTAACATAAGTTTGGTCATGTTGGATTAAGAGTCATATAAGTGAGTTTTTTTTTTCCTTCATTTTTTAAATATATATATATTTCGGGTCATGTTTGTTTTAAGTGCATCTGGTATGGTAATGAAAAACGAATTGACGCTAGAAAAGTGGGCCAAATCATACAATTTCCTTAAAATTTACATATGCCCTACTATGCATGTTCTGTTATATTATTTAACATGAAGACTTCGTTAATTTTACTTCATAAATATTACTGCTATTTAGTGAGTAAAAAAACTACATAAATGTGAAAAATCAGTAGGCTGATTCTGATGTACTTGATTCCTATACTTCCATCATAGGAATTGGTAAATAACAAAATAAGTAACTTTCTAACTCATTGCAGATGTTGGAACATGTGGCGAAATGGATGTTTGCCAAAGGCCAAGGGAAAGATTTTCAAGAATGATATCCACAATTCCAAACGCCCTCTAAAACCACTGCAATATTTAACCACGCTCATTTCAATGCTTGATTAAAGGGCAGTTAAGATGGGAACATTTTAACTGGTCCAGTACCATGCATCACGTTTGACAATGACACTCAACAGAAAACATGGTTCGATAGGGACTTTGGTGACTGTGGTGGCATTACACGGTTAAGCATGTTTCGTAGATTTGGTTCAGATTGTTCAAGTGGTTTTGACAGCTTCAGTAGTGAGGAGACCATACGGGTGCTGGATTTGGTAGTTTTGGGAAGGAATAAGACCGACTCCTAATCTATGAAATAAGGTGAGTTGGAGGTTTCAATCTGTAAATGCCTCATTTTCCTCAATAATGTGTTTTTCTTTATTTCACGAACTTGCAGCTTTTATTACATATAACGGTACTAATACTTTTGACTTATTGTTCAAATTTTGGTTTGACTAATTGTGAGGGTGAAGTTAGTATATGCTTATGATTCTTTTTTCTGTGTTTTACAGTGGGTATCAGCTGCTGAAAGGGTGCCAAGCTGTGATACTCCCTCAGCAAAAAGCATCACCTACACTTGATCAAATCTTTGAAACCTGTTACGTGATATACATCATGTGGTTGTGATAACAAGATTATTATAGTTGAAGCTAGAGTAGTGACTAGCTTTTTATATGTATTAGCACAACCACAGCCACATGATATACTTATTTTCATTGGCTCAGACATTAGAAAGATGTACAGAAATAATATTTTTTTAACAAGTTATTAATAGATATGTTTAAATAAAAATGTTCTTATTAGTAACTTCAAGGCTGAAACACAGCACAAAGAAATATTGAATATCTTCTTGCTAACAATTGCATCTAAATAAACATTACCACAACTCCCCCGCAGCAACGCGCGGGTTACCCCACTCGTTCATAATCGAGCTTCACATGTTAGGAAACAAGTATAAAAGACCATGAGCTACTTTACACGCAATTTCTTTGTATACTTTCGTTCAAGATATTAATTTCTTTTGTTATGTGTTTAACAACAAATGGGCACAAATAGCAAGTTACTTACCAGGAAGAACCGTTAGTGCTGCAAAAAACTTTTTTGGGTAAAAGGGATGTTTCACCCTGGTAAAATGATGCTGCAAAAAACTTCTGGAACACCAACGCGAAGAAGAAACTTCTCCAGTTCCAAGTGCAAATGGTCAGTGATCAAGAGCGTCGTGTTGATCAAGAAACGGAAAATGAAGTTGATTTTCCTCCTCTTCCACCATCATTCATGAGAGTATTTTGACCCGATGATCCGAATCATCTGATAATGCAAGCTAGAAGCGAGAACGACAACATCAATTTGTATTGACAGTGTTTGAACTCTCCAACTTTGTATTGACAGTGATTCATGAACAAGCAATCATGTCTTCTCGTAGGTAGATTGTCTTAGCACATTTGGATCAAAGGTACCCATTACGCTCACAAAAGAATAATACATCATAACTGACAGCATTGTTAATACAGCATTGACTCACTAGAAAGATGGTGTAAGTGTGTGTTATATAGAACAACTAACTTAAGCATAGAAGCAATCTTGAAGCTAGTTATGTATAGACTGAAAAGCCAGCAGAAACTTTCATTCCACAAATGGAAGTAAAGAAATCAAGTGATCGGAAAGGCTATAATACTATTTACCTTTTTATATTATTTTTTCACTGCATACCATGCACACCATGTCATCAATGAGTTGGTTAAAAAATTTAATAAGTAAATGGGTACTAAGAAAATTTATAAAAAAGTGTACCTAAGAGTCAACTCATGAAGCATTTGATCACACTAGACGAATACCCGTGCATAGCAACGGGATTTTATAGCGACAGATAGTTTATTGATAAAAAAATGTTTATAATAAAAGTTTGAAGATTTGGGAATTAAACATAATGTTTTGAAACCCGGTTCGACTCGGGTGGTTCAACCGGTTGAACTGTTCCGGTCAAAAAATGGGTCGATTTAAACCGGGTCAACTTGCTAGGTTTGGTCGAAAACGGGTCAAATTAAACCGGGTCAACCCGACGGGTTTGAAGCATCCCGGGTCAACCCGGTTTGTGTTGCAATTGGTTGTATTTAATTTGGTAGATATGTTTTTAATTGGTTGTACAATGTGAATAAATCATTGTACTTTTAAGTAATGAGGTGTTTTAATAAGAGTATTAATTACATTATTTTTCTCTCTCATATGACCAAGTGTTGAAACTCAACTTTAACTGTTTTTCATTTATAAGTAATATAGATATTGGTGTACTATATTTCGAGTTTTAATCTGGGCCATTGATGGACTCTTGGTTGTCCCACTTATGACAATAGTATTTATTTAATAGTACTCCGTAGATGATTAGTATTCATTGCTCTTTGGGTACCACCATGTATTCATCAGTATTTGTACCACGTATAATTACCAATGTACTCAATTTTAATAAGTGTTTATGATATTTCAAATCTACATTTAATAGCATGTATCATTTATAAGTTTTTTGTGTGACCTTAATGTATACTTATGTTGATTACAACAAACACGATTTCAAAAATCGAATGACGACGTAGTAAGAAAATATTAAGTGATACGTTAGGTGACCCAAGCCCGGCTTGTGGGTTTCGGTCCATTAGGGTGAAAACTCTTAGTTTGTCACGTGGCGCCATATCTCCATGTGACTTTGGTTACTCAACAATATGCATGTCACCGTGGACAGAATACTGAAAGTGCATTTTTGATGCATTAGTCTTCCTAAAAGATACGCGGTTATGTGTATCACTTCGTATCTGTTACAGAGTAGTTTGTTTGAGTTATTTGGTGTGTTTCAAACCAAATTGATGGATTAAAAAGAAATGTTAATGTTTATAGAGATATCTTAACATAGAAACTGATGCAAGTTAATACTAGGATGGAGTGAAAGAAGGTTTTAAGGTACTGTAATAAATACTTAGCAAGATTTACACTTGTGTTTTTTGTGTGAAACTGTGAAAGAAAACTAGCTAAACCTGAGTAAAAAAGGTGCTTTAGACCTTCTTCCATACGCAGTAAATAGTACTGTAATAGTGATAGGTAGGTATTCATAGGATGAGCAAAGTGCACTGCTTTAGATGCTGATTTGGAATGTGGAGTGGGTAAGCTTTTGCTTAAATAAGTCAATTTTATTGGATCTATGTATGCTACATATACATTACTTGTCAATTCCAACATAGCCAGCCAACTTTTGCAATATTTTTTGGTCATAACAAACTTTAAAGCTGAATGGCTATCATGAGTTAATGATTTTACCTTATTGGTTTTAGGCATTTTAGACCTATGACATATGAGGTAATAAGCTTAATAAGTTGGGTGATGGATAAACTGAGATTGGGCATTTGTGCTCATCTACTACATGTATATGTTCATTTTTTATTCGGAATATACAAATTCATGTGTTCGTTATGACTAGTAACACGTGCTACGTTCGTCTACAGTCTTCTCCGGCAGCAAAATTCAGGGGTGTAAATCTCTATGTATGCGAGTGTTTGTGTGTGCTCGGGTGTTTGAGCAGTTTGTGTGTGTATAAACTTGCATGCGCTAAAATATGGTTGATTGACTGCTAACATTCTATCTAGACATTTTCGGGTCAAGTGCTCTATCATCGTACAAACAACGGGGTTTCACTAAACTTAAGATTATATAGGTCACTTGCCCACTTTGTACACGTTCAATAACACAGTATTCCATTGTTGTTGGTCACTCAAGTACTACCTAATAACCAATACCCTATATTTACTCGAGTTATTAGTACAATATCCAAATCGAGAAAAGAAGTGAAAGTAGAGATTCACACCTACTATCAATTAACCCATACTACAATAAACTTTGGACGACTTCGTACCGGTTTGAACCACTCTTCCCATTCTCATTTCAACAAAATTTCTCATTTGAGATAAACACAACTTATTGGCACTTTTGGGTAGCCATATTCAAAAAGACAATGTGTTGAAGCAGGGTTTTTGTGTGAGTTGTCTAGAGTAATAAATGGATGATATGGGGATCTGATGGGTCAGTGAAAGATAGATGTCCCTTTTGATGGTGAGCCTGGGGATATGCTCTCTCATTAATGCTTTCCTTATGATTTTAGGTTTTATCCCAACTACAAGAGTAGTTGGAATTGCTCAGTAGTCACAGTTGGTTTTAACCACTAGGTCAGACCCTTCAGCCACCAAGTTTTTAAAATCATTTGCTCAGTTTCATAAGTTACAAATTTGAACTTAAACGGATGAGGGTTGAGTCTTTGACTCGGATGCACGTGATCTCCGTGACCGTTCCAGACACTTTCCCCGACCACCCCGAATTTGTTTAACTAGTGAGGTTTGAATCTGAGGCCTCTTGTGAGGACATCAGGACATTTCAAAACAACTAATGACACCAAAGGATAACAGAATATCTCCATCTGTTTTTTACTTTTATCTTAAATGGATCATATGGTAAAAAGAACACTAAAAAAAGAGCAGCTAACTGAAAAAGTCAAATGGGTCGAACTGCTTGAAAGTCGACTAAACTCTAACTGTCATAGTAAAATGGGGCAAAAAGAGTGTTTACGGGTCAACCCAACCTGACATGACCCGTTCAAATCCGTACTAAGTGACCCGATTCACGAAGACTTGTAACGATGGGAGAAAGCGAATAATCAAACAACAACATAGTTGACTTGTATTATTTGTCTAAGTGATTGTCAATGATAACATTATAGCAGCTAGAAACTTATAAACTAGCGTTCCATATGACAATGTTTTACAAACAAAGTGATTACCACTTTTTAGATTTTACTTGTTAGGATGAACTGCTGCCTCAACAACGGCCTCAATCTCTTCCTTGGCTCTTTCAAGAAAGCCTGGTCCTTTGACTTTTTCAACCGGGGTGTCTTCCTTAATGTCATTGCTTGTTCCATGTGTTTCCTTGTCGTGGGTTGGTGAGTTCTTAGTATCTTCATTGCCTTTTTCGATCAAGTTCTTAATATTTGCTTCTTCCTCTACAACATTAAAACAACAATGTTACTTATACATACAGATGTAAATGTGATAAATATACGATAATCCTGCACATATATTCATTAATAGATAGACGTTTACACAACATATGAGTCGAAAAACGTTCCCAACAAGGTCAGGACTATATACAAAACTAGACATAACAAGTCAACCTAGTCATTCAAAGTGTCGCAAGCGAAATGAACTTATTTCACACAGCATTACTCCCAACTGTTGATGGAAGAAGATATATTCAATCTTCGGCGTGTTTGGAATAGCTTATTAGAAATATCTTAAGTTGTTTCAAAGAAATTAATTACACATAAGTAAGCAGCTTATGTTTAGGATATGTAAACCCATAAGTTCTTGCTTAGGATTAGCCTATACTGGTTATATGACCAAAAAGAAAAACAAGCTTAAGCCAAACAAGCCCTCCAATAAGCTCCTTTATTGTGCTTATTGTGCTTTGCAACTGCAATAAGCTAATCCAAGCACCCCCTTCACGGGCGTTCGCCAATATGTTTTAAAACTAACCATTTAATTATCATGTTTTCAAATCGCAAATAATCAGTTTTTAGTGGCTTGTATATATTAAAACTAATTCATACAATGCATACGAAGGAGATATCGCCATGTGGCAGTACTTGTAGAGGATATTCCAGTTTCCAAATACAACAAAATAAGTTTAATGGCATGATATATTTTCAGATAGAGAATCAATAAGACCCCTTATAAAGAACAGCAGATAATAAAATTAAAAACGCATTTATGCAAGCAACCATTATTATTTACAGAACTGAGTATGATCTCTGTTGTCAATAAGAAGACGTACAAACTAGTACTGTACAAAATTTTACAGACCATAAACTAACAGAAAAAATAAATAACTGAGCTTGAATCAGGTTAGTCGAGGAACAAAAGGAAACCAAACTTTGGGAACGAAGTGCTAAATCCGGCCAAAATGAACTTGTATCACACAATGTTATCCTTAACTGTTGATAGTAGAAGATATATGCAATTTAGGGTGTATCTGGATTAGTTTTTTAAAAGAGCTCAAGGGATGCCTGTGTTAGCTTATTCACCGGGCTTAGGAGCTAATGTAAATTTGGAAAAGCTCATAAGCCCATTTTTTTTTCAGCGTAAGAGCTTATGTACATTTAGAAAAGTTCATAAGCCCATCATTTTCTGCTTATGAGCATATGTACATTTGGAAAAGCTCATAAACTCATTTTTTCAGCGTATGAGCTTGTCAAGTTGAGCTTATGACAACAGATAAGCCATAAGCTCAACTCAATAAGCTCACAAGTTAATAATAATAAGCTTATGAGCTTTCCGATATGTAACTAAGATCATAATCCCAGTAAATAAGCTAAACACACCCTTAATAAATTGTTTCTAAAAGCTCAACCAAAAAAAAACTCGACACAAATAAGTCATTAAGCACTCCAACAAGCTCCTTAAATGGGCTCATCCTGTTTTGAAACTGCACTAAACCATTGAAGCTCCCTAAACAAACTAATCACAACACCCCCTTTACGCGTTTTCGGCGTTATGTCTTAAAACTAACCATTTAATTATCGCGCTTTTAAATCGCAAATAATCATTATTTCTAGCACTTTGCATATAGTAAAAAATTAATCATTATGTCCATGCTTCTAATAACTACAACAAAACTAAATATCATATCACTATCCAACAATCTAGTGGCCCCTTTTCCATAATACTATATTCTAAAAAAATCAAAGATTTCTTATAAAATTTACAATTTAAGGTCCTGTAACAAAACAACAAGCCTTAAAAAAACATTAATAAAGGTATATATAATATAACATAGTTTTATAAAAGTTTACCAGTGTGTGATGATGTTGTATCAGCCATTGTTGATCACTTCAATCAACTTCCTTTTTTTTTTCTGAAATGAAATGAAGGTGGTAACTACTACACAAACTTTTAGGGCCGGTCAGGAAAAGCCCATATTAATTTTCTTTATTGGGCTAGTGAAGCAATAAGTATTTTGGCCCATAAGACCAACTTACACCTTTTGTCTTATTTCTAGTAAGCAACTTTTTAAAGGGGTTATCCAAAACTTTTTATTACAACATACTAGTTATAATGCCCGCGCACGCGCGGGTTTTTTTTTAAATTTTTTTTAATTATATATTTTTATTTATTAAAAAACAAATAATTTAATATTTGTTTTGTTTGATTTATGATTTTTAATTATAGTTTTTTATTATTAAAGATAATTATTTAAAAATTTTAATCCTATTATTAATTAAATCTTATCTATATTTTTTGTATTTATCTTCTACTTGTGTTATGGATAAATATAAAATTTACATAATAAGAAAATAATATTTTTTTTTAAATAATATTATTACTAAATAAAGTATGGTTTAGTTTTTTTGAAATGAAAAAGTCCCTACTTGGGGTTTTGTTTTATTATATAAAATATTTTAACTCTATCTTAATAATCGATATTCATGCTTCCTATGTGAAAATTTGAAATTATATGTATTTTTGCTATGGTACATTGAAAATATCCTTCATTATCTAGTGCTTGATCCAAAAAGGGTGCACGAGGTTAAAGTCTCCTCGTCGATTTACTCTTTTAAAAATATTATTTTAACTTTGTTATAATACTCGAATCATACTACCTCCGTCCCAATTTATTAGTCCAGTTTTGACTTTTTGAGTCTTTCTTTATCAACTTTGACCGTAAATATTTTTATTTGTGTTATATAATACTTGATGAAAATTATACAAATTAAAAATACACTTAAAACTCAATCTATTCATATATTTTGCATCAAATATTAAATAACACAAACATATATAATTAAGGTCAAAGTTAACAAAGAAAGACTTTGAAAATTAAAAGTGGACAAATAAATTGGGACGGAGGGAGTATATGATTAAAAGCAATATTAGCACATTTAAAAATGGCTTAGGATGTTGTATGCATTAAGATACACTTCGACACATAATCACCCGTTCGGCTCGTCTTTTGACCCGTTCACTTTTAGTGAATTTTACTTAATTTGAACCGTTTGAGATACGAAACAATTCAAATCGACAATTTTGTACGTTTTGAGTCTAAGTTACAGCATTTGTCTAGTAGAGCATAGAAGTATTGCCATGGGACTTATGTAGCAGGAATCTAGAATTGTTCATTAAAGAGAGGACATTTTTCTTTCTCGCGAGTCTTGACCAAAATCAAAGGCGTGTTTTGGAAGATATGACTGAGGACCTGTTTCGAAAGCTACTTATCTATCACAAAGAAAACTGAGTAATATCCTCGTATCTAATCATATACAAGGTAGCTTTATTAATCTTCTTGATCCCTTAGCAGACATGTAAAGCGGCTTTGCATAGTCAAAATGACAATCTGAAGTGAGGAATCAAGATTCATAGTTTTTTATTTATCGAACACGACACATTACCAAAGTCTACTATCTATGTCGATGGTTGAGACTTAGATTACTGCATTCGTGTCCAGTAACATTAATTTAGTTGATACAACTAAGTCGAGCTTTTTTCATTTTACTCAAGTTTAAACCAAATAACGTCTTACATTTTTGCCTAAGCTTACTTTGTGGGCTTAAGCATAACCTTTAATCGCAGCTTATGACAAATGATCTCATACATTTTTGCTGAGTGTTGGATTAGCTTATGGCACTAATAGCCCAAAAAGAAAAACAAGCTTAAAATATCCACAATAAGCAACATTTTAAAAGAGCTTATCAAAACCCCATTGATTAAGTCCAAAACCCCGTTAATCAATATTACTTAATCACCAAGAATACTTGTAAAACAATCTTATAGAAAGTCAACCATGTGTTGGAGTATTAGACCCCGATCCGTATTCAATACCCTATCGGAAAACTTTCTTCTTACCGGCTCAAAATGAATGACAGCGGTGATGTAGAATGTGTTGAGATAAAGCATCCTGCACCTGGCGATAAATTGGGCATTCCAAAAATTAAAAAGGAAGTGCCTTCGGGAATTTCATATTGTCAACCGGTAGACGTAGTCAGAATTAGTTTGGTGGGAAAGAGGTTTTGTCCCAAACCAGGGGAGAAATATGACAGCTTGGGCATTCCATCTCAATCGGTTGAAGATTTAATCTCAGACAACATACCCAATCCCGCCGGGACTAGTCTTCAATCATATCCAACCGGTGAGAAGAAAAATGATAGCTTGGACATTCCTGCCTCTTCAGAAAAATAACACGTGATTTGATTATCATGTCTTCTATACATTTTTGTTTGGATTTGTGTTGATTTTTTTATTACCTTCACTCTCTGTATTTACCTTCATATACGATTTGTGGATCTTCAAAAAATATTATATCATTATACTATCCCCCAAAAAAATTTTTATAATATTTTTTTCAGCTACAGTGTTCTGTGAGAGGGGGAACAGTGATAGAAACAGTAATAATATTATTTTATTCTCTCTTATCTCTCGATTCTTCTCCCTCACAAAACACAAAACACACACAGACGGAAAAAAAAATATCGATCCAACAAATTATCACACGATTCGCAGATCCACAAACATAGGTAATCTGCAAACAAGATTAATCACGGTTTTGTTTAATTTCATTTTTTTCCCTTTCCTTCATATCTTCAATCAGTAAGTAGTTTTGTGATCTTTAACATATTATAAGATGTGGTTTTGAAGGAATTGTAAATCCAACGGATAGATTTTTAGATATGGTGATTAATAAGATTAGGGTTTATGCGTAATTGGGGGTTTGTGATTTTCTGTGATAGAGGTTAATTAGTGTAGTGGGTTTTAGGTATTTGGTGATCCTAAACATGTTTTTAACTCTTATCGTAATCTGGAATATCAATTGTTAGGATTTGGATTTAGAGTTCATACGCTAAATTGGGGGTTTTTTAATCTGTTGTGTTTTACTGTGATTAGGTGCTTAGGTTATCGTTTATACATGTTATTGATCATGTCATAATAATATTATTTGATTCATGACTTTGTATGCTTTGAATCTTTGACATGTTATAGAAATATTAATAGTTATCATGTTTTACACTAGAATGAGCCGAGAGGAATGTTAAAAATAATCCGCAATCGATGATAAAAGCTACACAAACAGATGGTTGATCAAGACACAAACGATGATAAAAGCTACACAAATATTAGCAGAAAGAGGGTTTAAAACTTTACATTATAAATGGGGAAGAAAAGAAAGACGGGATCTAATTTTTACCTGCCTTTAATAGGAAACTGAATATATGATAGTGTCGATGCGGTATGACATAACTTCAAATGGAATGTGGATGCAAATTAGGACCACCAAGTTATGGTGTAGTAGAATAAGTATAAGTTTAGTAGTTACTTTTATATTTCGGGATTTTATTTGTGTAATATAAATATAATGTGTTAATATATTATTAATGTGTTAGTAAGTGGCTTTCAACATGATATTGTGATTTTATGAGAAGCCGTAAAGTGGAAATTTATGGTTTTTAAGATTAGTATGTGTTCTCGAGTGAATGTGAATTGAAACAACAGTGTCAGTTATTTTATTTTCAGTTCTTAAGTAACTTATTTGATTGTAGATTGAAGCATGAGCGGAATAGCAACCCCAACGACGTTAGCAACATCCTGACGTAGAAGGAGGCATCACAAGACCGCTATCCTGCATTTCACTGCTGTGAGGTATCATGTACCTATACCATTCCCTCCTATCCGTATCACTATTTATCTCATTTTTTTATTTCACATGTTTATGAAAATTGTGTTTTGATTTGTTTATTTTTCAGGATTATAGTATAGGAAACTAGGTGCGGTAGCAACTGACCTACAGTCGGTATAGAACATAGTATTGGATACAGGGGCCGCAGCTTAACAGCACATTGATGCTACTTTGGGTGGTGGAAATTTGAGGGAAGCCGTGCGGCTACCTCCTGGAAAAGATCTTAACGAGTGGCTGGCCATAAATGGTAATAAACATTGGATCGATCATTGCTGTTTATAATCTGGAAATTAGCATATGAATTCTATGTTTTCGAGTTTGAGTATCTAATCGCTGAATTATATGTAACTGAGCGCATTTTTGTTTCTGCAGCTGTTGATTTCTTTAATCAAGTGAACCTTCTTTATCATCTAAGGCACGTATGTTCTATGGTGTAGGTCAGTTGCTACAGTCGGTACAGAACGGTGAAAAAAATAAGGAAGCTAAAGCCATGGCAGTTTCCACGGCCAGTTACACGGAGCCAGTCGGTACAGATGCGTGACGAGTTCTTGGATACAACTCTTCACCATGGTCTTCAAGTAAGATCTGTACAAGTTCTTTTTTGTCGGCCTATACTATGGATGTAAGACCCCATGGTCCTCAAGTTCCAGATGAGAAGCATATAAAATTTCTTAATTTTAGATGTGTGTGCCTGTTTAATTATCCGTATAGATTCTCACACCCATTATAATCATTATGTGATGGCGCTTACTGCTGTGCGAAGGTGTCAATCCTCGATTAGATATGCTCCTGTTGTGAGGCCGCGGGGAGTGGCTTCACCCATTGTTTCACGGAATGTGGCTGCACATGTAACAGTTACTCAACCCATGGATACAGGTACCATGAAAGTTATGATTATGCCAGCAAATTGAATATATATCATAGCTGTTTCTTACCGGTTGGTTTGTCTATTTTAGGTTTGCAGCGGGGAGTGGCTTCACCCATTGTTTCAAGTAATGTGGCTGCACGTATCGTTCATAAGATATAAGCCCTGAACCATGTGCAGCAATACTACGGAAATTAACATTGGCAGCACTTGAGGTAATAGGCCTTTAACGATCAAAATTAGACAATGAATATGTGGATATAAAGTATTTATCATGCCTGAAGAATACTACAGATTGCTTCATGAGCATTGATCAACGTGTGTTTTCAAAATATTTGGCAATCTCAAATATAAGAATTTTGAATGTTTTGAATATGCATAGGCAGTTGAAAAGCTGAAGATAACGGCCCAAGAGCACTATATCAGTAAGGTCCCAGGAATATTTTGCTAGACAGTGGGGGCTTATTGAAGGTTGTAGGTATTGCATTAATCAGATTGTTTTATATAAACTTTACATTAAAACTTATTACTATCTTTACTGGCATTATGTTAGCAAATAACGATTTAGGATCTTTCCCCCCTTTCCCACCCGTATATCAGTTAGAATAAACTATATTCATGCAATATTGGATAAATGATGTAAAGAACCAATTTTTTTTGCTAATGAATAGCTTAGAGATTATATAACCAGATACTGAAAAAGAGGGTGTTTGGACTGGATTTGGATGTTGGATTTAGTTGTTCGTTATTTTCCTTTGTACTATATACTGAAAAAGAGGGAGTTTGGACTGGATTTGGCACGATATATGAACAACGGTTTAAGTGATGCTAACTTTTTTTGACGCCAGGTTATTACAGTTGCTAATCGAACATTGTTTGACATTTGTTTTGAAGGCGGTTGGTTATCAAACAGCAGAAACAAAGTCGGTTGGGTCATACGAAGCCGAAAGAATGACAATGATAGAAGAACTGGAAGCTATAATTGTTCGCAAAAATAGGATTGGTTGTAAGTTCCGTAAGAGTATGGCATTGCTTCGTAAATAGGTTCTCATCCCTTTTCCTATTTTTTTTCCGACTTTTTCATTGTTTATATCATTACTGTAGTTGTTTATTATATTCGACATAAGAGTCATTTAGTTAAGCATGTTTATTTAGATTTTGAAGGGGGTGGTTCGGGTACTCAATTTATGATGTTTAGAGAATGTAATAAGCTACTGACTTAAGAGTTAAGAGGGTGTTTGTTTTAGCTTATTTTTAGGCTTATGAGGTTATTTAGCTTATACAAACACCCCATTAAACATGAAAATAAACTCTTAATAACAACTAAATGGGCTTATGATATTGTAACCCAAGTCAAAAAAGCTCCTTAGCCTATATAATCGTTTCGCCTTATTTACTGGTAATGTGCCTAAGCGATAATATTTTTACTCTTTATATAAGCTTAACTTTGTGCAAAAAACAATAATAGGAATGACTTTTATATAAGCTTAATTTTGTTACTCTTCACAAATCTAGGTGCCACTTTGCCTAGATTTGATACTCTTTATATATGCTTTTGAGATCAAAGTCACATAAGCTTAATTTGTACTCCAACACTAAGTCAGCTTCATGCCCACAAGAAAGAATTGGAACATTTGACTGAGAAGTTTACTTTCGCAGGGTAGATGTTCCAATCTTAGGTAAATTGCATCAGACGCTTAACCGAACCTTGGACCTTTGTTTATGGATTCAATAATAGATCACAGAATCAATATACTTATAAATGTTCATTTTTCTTTTATCTCAAATAGGTAAATAACATTTCCTTTTGCTACAAGGAGAATGGGTTAAATCAGCTAAAATTTGATTCTAACAAAGCTTTTGATTATTGCTAAGGTAATTTCTGTAAAACTATCAAACTAGCTGAAAATAAAGACTTAGATTAAATGGGTTTTCAGGAGCACAATTTAATGCTATGAAGTTCTTTGGCATGCCTTTTTTTTCTTTCGATCCTTTGGCCAACTTTTTCATTTTCCATCAGAAACAATGCAAGAAATCTAATTTTTATTTTTGCATTTTTCTGATACATGTGTATTTGGATTATGTAACAATATAGAAAGCAACATGTTACTAATCCGCATAATTTACTTGATCATATTGTATATAATTTCTGGCGCTAATTTTGTTATATTTGTAGGTACCAAATATGTAATACCTATGGGTGGCAAGCTTATGACAGCTGAAGAATCCACATTTATGATTGACCTACATCAAGTTGGAATGATGCTAAGGTACCTATTATGTAAGAAATAGTATTTTACGAACTCTAAACAATTAATACTGAATACTCAGACTGATGTTAAGAACTTTCAAGGCATGCTACTTCTCGATTATTATGTTTGCTAGACGAATTTGGCAAGGGAAATCTTACTGAAGGTCAGTTGTTGAGATCTTAATAAGTGTGGCTAATGCTCGATGTCTAATTGTTTTGGTTGTGTACACTGACCAAGCCTTCATTTGTCTTTTTAGATGGTATTGGATTGCTTGGTGAAACTATACAGCATTTTATCTCCATACGTACCCTTCCAAAGGTTTGTTCTCTTTTCTACTTGCTGACATTACATGCGCTTATCTGACTAGGTAAGAGAAGCAATGCTCTCTAACGATGGTGTTTTACTAATTTATTGTTAAGCATTGTCGTAAATTTTCATAATCTTAGCATATTGGTCATTGTAAGTATCTAAATTTTATCTTAAGTTTAAACTTTACCTTAAGGTTAAAACTGAGCCTAAAGTAAGTAACTACATCTCTGTAACAACTTATAATTCAGCTATAAATTCTCAAGTTATATAGAATGTTAAAACTAAAACCTGGAGGTGTGCGCCAGGCCAAGGTAATAGTGCAACACCAAGACGATACTCGAAAGACTATTGCGTTAGGCCTTTCCCTATAAAAATAAGATTAATATCAAGTGGGCCGATGTCCCACATATCATATTCTAAACTGATAAGAACATATACTACACTTAATCTTAGCCAAAAGGCCAAGAAAGGTATGCTTGACTCAGGCGATGTGGGATACTGAGTAATTCTGCTCTTTATTCAACTTCAATCTCCCAAAAACTGTGCAGCATCCCATTAAATTAAATCAACTACTATTTCTATATATTTTTTTATTTCTTATTTTTAGTTCTGTAATTAAAGAATAAGGTTGATGAAATATCTCTTAACTTTTTAGGTACAATATGAGAATGTTCACTACTTAAAATTTTTATGCAGTCATTATAATAGTTCATCATTTGAGTTTAATACTAACTGATATGTTTTTTTCCCTTTCCCTTGCTTATGCAGTTGCAACAGATGCACCAGCAGCAGAAAAGCCAAGAACAAGATCAAGTGAAAAGAACAAGGCAACCTAAACTTGAAGTCGACAATGTAAATATTTAAACGGTTCACAACCGTTCCTAAAAAACAATCTGTTTTGTACATGTATGCCAACGTAATCACCTTTTGTATAACATCCGGAACACTGCCTTTTTGTACAACATATAAACATCCAATTTGGTACTCTATTATGGCAGCAATTATCATTTTCACCTTTTTGTATGCCACTATTTTAGCATATTTAGCAATGTTTTTGCACACGCCTACAACACACATGACGGAAAACTTCTTTTGGAAAACACCCCGCGGCAATGCGCGGGTTTTCCAACTCGTTTGTACTAACTTTGTTTGTGTTGTGGATAATAAATTAATAATAAAGATTTCCAATTCTTTCGGTTTTTTTTTTTTTTTTTTTTTTTTACAAGAACCAGTTAAAAACACGTATCTAAAAAACAAAAAAAAAAAAAACGTATAATCATGGTCAAGGTATATATGGTAAATAAGAAATACAACTAAACGTACAATTGTGTTTTTTTCATTAAGATGTTTAAGGTATGAATCTAATTATCATATCTTTCCCAAAGGTGGCAAGAAAATCTAAATCTAAACGAAAAAATGTTGTTTGTTTTTGTATAATTGTACGAATGATTTTAAGTGCTCGTTGCTGCAATTTATTTATTAAATCAACGCAATGCGATAATAAGTAACTTATGTAAATATGAAACAAGTCTTTTTATCATAAATATAACATAGTTAATAAACACCAAATATATTATATTAACACGAGTTTTTCAATCTCTTGTCGAAATAAGAGGCAGTAAGACAAGTCTCCCACCTCTTACTTAGTAAGATGTAATATGTATAACTTGGTCTGACTTAAAAAAAAAAACGTCTGCACACCTCTTAGAGCATGAATAGTGGTAAAGTGCGTTTTGCGTTAAGGGCACCTTAACGCACGTTAACCTTGCGTTATCCTTTGCGGCTTCCTGCGTTAACCAGGTGTTAACGTGGGACGTTACCCGTGTAACCTTGCGTTAACATGCTTCAAATGTAAAAAAAAAAAAAAATAAAAAAAAAAAAAAATAAATAAATAAATCTTGCACTTAGCCCCTTGTAAATGGCTAGTAGCCGTTATTTTTCAAAAAAAATGTTACAATTTCACCCCCAACGTTAACATAACGGGTATATGTGTAAAAAAAAAGAAAAAAAAATTCGAAACCTTTTTTCAACCAATATAAGCACCCATTTACCACAATTCTTTTTCCCACACTTTCACTACTCATCCTACTCTCTTCTAAACTTCTAATAGCAAAAAAAAAAAAAAAAAAAAAAAAAAAAGAAAAAAAAAAGTCTCAAGGCAACAACAACGACAACGACTCGCTTACAAACCTCCTCGGTGGTTGGGGGAACCCATACGCGGGTTCATCGTCAAACCCAAATTGGGAGAACCCAAACCAATTCGGTATGTCTAGTCAAGAACTTTTCCAACAACATCAAGCGCTAAAAATTTGGCAAGATAGCCAACAACAAAACACCTTAAACTCCAATTTCTAAAATCTCCAATTCACTCAACAATCACAACAATCCCAAACGGAAACTAACGAAGTTACCGAAACACCTACGTCTCCTCCAAAGAAAACCAAAGGTCATATTAAACGAAAGTCCAGAAAAAACAAAGAACCCGCAGCAAGCGATGTTGATGACGCAAGCCACAAACCCGAACGTTGGCAAGCAAGTGAAGAAAAATTACTTGCAAGGTGTTGGATGGCCGCAAGCGAGGATGAACAAGTCGGTCATTCCCAATCCAAAGATACGTTTTGGCAGCGGGTTAAAATGAGTTCAATAAAATCAATCCTCATAAACGCGGCAAAGACAATCGAAGTGGCGAACGTTGAACCGTGATTGCGGAAAGTTAAACGCGTGTTTCAAACGTGCCGAACGCGATCAAAAAAGTGGGGAAAATGAAATGGATTTCCTCACACGTGCCAAAGAAATGTATCGTAACGAGCACAAAAATGCGCCGTTTAATAACGAGGAGGCTTGGTCCGTTTTGCGTAAACATCGCAAATGGGACTCGCCGGATACGGTTGATTTAACCGGTGGTGTCCCAAGCCAAACTAACGAGGCTTTGTTTGGTCGTGATGCACATCCACGTCCGATGGGAAAAAAACAAGCTTCGAAGAAACAAAAATCCGAGACAACGACAAGCACCGAGGGCGCGAGTACCGGAGGATCTGTTTCGTCGGCCCAATTCAGGGACGCTTTGCGCGAGGAGTATCGGGCTAAACGTGAAGATGCGTCCTTGGCTTATAAAGCAACCGCTGAAAACCAATACTCAGCAATACGGACGAGGGACTTTGAATTTTTGTTGGTCGACACTACCGGCAAAGATCCTTACTACGTGACGCTGGTGAATATGGAAAAGGACCATATCATTGAAAAATACGGGTTGCCAAAGCGTACGGAATGAATAAATGTGTTGTGGTGTAAAGTTTTTTCCCTTTTTTTTTTTTTTTTTTTTTTTTTATTTCGTAATGTTTATTTATTTATTTATTTCGTAATGTATTTTTTTTTTATTTCGTATTGTATTTTTAATTTCGTAATGTATTGGTTTTTTTTTTTTTTTTTTTTTTTTTTTGGCAATGTAATATATTTTAAGAATTAATGTTATAGTTTTTAAAAACGAAGTATTAGTTTTAGTTTAGGGTTGAAATTGAAAATATATGAAAAGTTGAGTTAAAGTGAGTTAAGGTTGAGTTATTGTTATGGGTGTTTTTTTTAATTAAGGTGAAAGTGTTAGAGCTGATGTGACGCTGACGTGACACTGAGTTAACTTGTAACTTGTGTTATTGGTAAGAGTAAAAGGGCTAGTAAGATTAAAAAAAAAAAAAAAAAAAAAAAAAACTTAGTTTTATTTTCTTTGAGGAATTGTCTACTTTATTGTAAACAAAACTTTTTGATAGAATCAAACGTTACTCACAATTTATCGTGCTTTGTTGGTGCATGGTGCATATTAGTACATTTAAAAATCATTTTTTACCGTAAATACGAATCTTATATATTGTGTTCGTAATTTATAAATACTCATGTGGTATAAACACCACTTTGACTAAATTTTTATTTTTAATTGTATTAAAATAATTTTGGTAAACAAAAACACTAATTTACAGGTTATATTTAACGTAAACATACACTCTCTTTCTTATTCATTTCATCCTTATTTTATTCTCTCTCTAACCTCACTAAATTCTTAACCACCGCAATCACCACTACCACCACCACATCCGCTCAAACAATCATCACCACTACAAACCAGCTCCATCTAAATACCACTGTCGCAACTTATGCTAATCTTAACACATACATCGTTCACCTCCACTCAAACCACCATCTCCACCACCTCGGGACAAACCATCACTACAAGAAAAAAACCCTTTAACGACTTTCTTAGCGACGTATTTTATGATTGCGACTTTAGGTGATGGGTCGCTGTAAAAGAGTTGCAAATTTTTTGCGACTCGTGACATGTGTCGCTAAAAAGAGCGACTAGTATAACGACTTCATAAAATAAGTCGCTATAAATTTGCGACTTCAGTATTTCTTGTCGCCATTTGCATCGCTGTTTCAAAGAGATTAAGTCGCTTAACGCGACGCTATTTTTGTAAAAGTCTCTATTTAAGTCGCTAATTAAGTCGCTATATAGTGACTTAATTAGCGACTTAAATAGAGACTTTTACAAAAATAGCGTCGCGTTAAGCGACTTAGATGGCAACATCTCTTTGAAATAGCGATGCAAATGGCGACAAGAAATACTGAAGTCGCAAATTTGTAGCGACTTATTTTATGAAGTCGTTATACTAGTCGCTCTTTTTAGCGACACATGTCACGAGTCGCAAAACATTTGCGACTCTTTTACAGCGACCCATCACCTAAATGTCGCAATCATAAAATACGTCGCTAAGAAAGTCGCTAAAGGGCTTTTTTCTTGTAGTGCATCATAGTAGCCACTCTGGTCAGATCAAGATCTAAACCCAATCATGACTTAGTATTGCACAACATCAAAGAGAGATAAGATACATAGTTAAAAAATGGATGAACAAAGGAGAAAGATGGATGATACAAATGCATTTATGATGAGGCGAAAAATTATCCGTTTTTAGGGGGTCATTTAAGTCCGGAATTGAATTTATTTGATCAAATATTGCCCTAAATCGTTCCTTTTGTGATTTTAGGTACTTTTGGAGTGAATTCTGAAAAAGGAAGCATTTTGGACGTTTTTGGAGCATCAAAGTGAAGAAAACGGCAAAGCCTTAATTTTCCTTGCTAGGAACAGTACTTGACGGCGTCACAAGGTTCTACATGACGGCGTCAAGAGTAAAACAAGAGGTGAAGTGGATAGAGTCCGTGACGATCCAGAGAGTTTTTACACTAAGGGCATGACGGCGTCACCATAGGCCGTCATGGTCCCATTGCATGTGACGGCCCAGAGTAAATTTGCACATGACGGCGTCAGATCTGGATCTAGGCAATCTGATATTACTATGGGCGGCGAGTTGACGGCGTCATACATTTCTTCTTAACACCGTCACGATGGAAAATCTATATATAGTTTTGCAATTTTCATTCATTAAAGAGAGGACATAAGAGGGATAACTTGGAGAAACCCTAGCACGATTTTTACTGTTCTTTCAAGGGTTTTTACCCTTTGAAACCTTTCATGTTTAATTAAGATAAGTATCCTTTCAATTCATTCAATATGTCTATGTGTTGTTTGAATATATCTTACGCTTGTCTTGATTTTAACATGCTAGGCTAGATCTCTTGTGTGTTTGCTTATATGTAGTGAAACCTAGATGTTGATTATGGGTTGATTGTTTGTTTATAATTGTTACGGATGAATGATTTCGATGTTAGGCTTAAGAAAACTGGCAGACTTCCATAGGGTAACATGCTTGAACGTCTTAAGAAACATGAACCAATGCGTACTAGGTTTTTATGGTTGTATTTAATGCATGAGCGAATTCTAATGATCCCATGTTAGGAGCTTCTTGCAGGCTCGACATAGGAGTGAAGTAGGAGCTTATAGAGTTGGGGAAGTACGTGCGCCACCCCACGAATGGTATTAAGGAATATAACCCGTCATCCACGCAATTGTAACAAACTATCAACCTGTAAAAGATATCTAGGGAGTAATGAAATCTAAGTAAACACAATTTTCCCATTATTGTTCACACCACTAGTTTAATTAGTTTTATTTTCATTTTTGTTATTTTATTTTGATTGCATCTTAGTTATTGGGTTAGTTGATTAGCAACTAATTCCGCCCACTCTTCTAAAAACCGAGAATTTAATTGCTTTTATAAAAATATAAAAATACAAAAAGAATCATCCCTCACCTCTATACCTAGTTTTTAGGCTTTCTAATCGTAGCGACACTATTCCTGAGTTGAACGATCAATTCCCCGGTACTTATAACTATACTATACTACAACGATCAGGTACACTGCCTGGTGGGGGTTGTAAGCTTCTCGAGATCCCTCGAGAGGTAAAGCCTGGTGCGATTCCCACGCATCAAGTTTTTGGTGCCGCAGCCCGGGGAATAGTTATTGTCTAGGTTAGGATTTCTTTTTATTAGGTCTACTTGCTAGATTCCTTTCTAATAAGATTTTATTTTTTTAGGTTCTCTTTAGTCTATCTTATTTCTGTGTTTCCTTTGTTCGTAAACTATCTCAATGGATAACAATAGCATTGATCGTTTGATTCCTGTTATTCGCGTTTTTCGTCGTAGGATTTTCCAAATGCCCGACCCAATCCCTTTAATGGAAAATGAGAACCCACCTAACCTCTCGCCTAACCATCACTTTGACAATAATTCTGAAATGGAGGAGTCTGACCATGTTGATGACCATAGGGCTAGTCCTTTTTACTATTCAGACTCCGATGAGGATCTAGATGATGGTGATGTGATTAACGAGGATAAGATGAAAGATGAAGTGGACCCTCTTAGGTATGTCGACCCTAGAACAAGGATTGAGAATGATAGCTCATTTAATATGCAATTTTCTTGTATGATTGGATTTAGGAGCTTTGATGCCTACCTTAACTCATCTCTACCAATGAACATAATCTCGCGTAGTGAATATAATAAAATCATGGTAGATGAGTTAGAATACAAAGAAGATAATATTATTGCTAGGGCAATGTCATTGCATGTGTTTGTAGGAAGCTTTGTTTACCTTGTTGAGTTCATGGTTATGGAGAATCTAGGGGAATTTATCGATAGTAAGTTAACCCAAGTTGTGTTTGGGAAACCCTTCAAAAGGTTGACCAACCTTGATGAAAAACTTATGGAAGGGTTAATTACATTCTCGGATGGGGATGAAGATTTTGTTTACCAAATGCCTCGTGCACACCCTAGGTTCAAGGATTTTTCCATGGAGAAATGTAGTAGGTATCCACCCTTAGAAACGCTAAGTGAGAATGATAAAAGAAAAGGGCTTAAATATCCTCATGAAAAAAATAAAAGGTATTATCGTGGATGTTTAGAGTTAAGTGATGATTATAAGAAAGATGAGGCGACTATTAGATGGCTCACCCTTGGTTATGTAAGCATAAGCGACACGCGGTAGCCCATGGCCTTGAGTCTAGCTACAAGACTCGTAAGTAAAGAAAAGCGCTTCTTGGGAGGCAACCCATGCTTTGTGTGATTTTTATTTGTTTGAATGTTATTTGTTTCCGTATGCATGCTTTATTTTTATTGTTGGTAGATCATGCTTCAAACTAAAATGGTGAAAATACTCTATTTAGTCATTTGACTTCGTCCTAACTTCATACAAAGGTATTTCGCAAAAGATAAGTGTAAGGGGAAACCCCAAATATGTTTTTAAGAAACACAATTGAATGATTGATCATGATTCTCCACAATATTAAATGGATATGTATATTCGTGTTTGTTAGAGTCAAATGCTTGTATCGAGTCATAATGATGTTTTGCAGGATTTTCCAAGGAGTAGGACATAAGTTTTTCCAAAAAGTTTCCGGAAACGTAACGTAAAGATTTCTGCAGGTCACTTCTGACGGCGTCATGTGTAAAATTCTGAAAATTTTGCTAGTTTTGTTTTTCTAACGGAGTCTTAAAGTTTTTGTTAATTCTTTAGTTTTATAAACTCCAGGAAATCTGCAAACATTCATTCCACAAGCATTATATCTTAATTTGCTTTCTAGGACTTGTTAGTATATATAGATTGCCGCCGATTTTACGCGAGGTTGCCATGTTTGTTTTCTCAGGTTTAACAGGTTATGTATGACAAGAATATGATTTATATTCTGGAAGGGAAGCTTTGATTGTTCATTTTCTTGGAGGAAGATCTAACCTTGTTACCGCACTATCCACATCGAACGAATCAGGGGAGTATTTGATTTCATTCTTTTACCTGTTTTACTTTAACATTATTTAATTGAACATTGGGGACAATGTTCATCCTAAGTGTAAAGGGAGGGTAAATGATGATACCTTATAGGATACACTTTCACTTGAGTTTGTTTGTTTGATGGTAGGTGTGTAATAAACCTAAGAGAAATACTTGTTAGTGTAATTTTAGCGCCAAATTTAAAATTTTTTACAACATTTAGGAGTGAAACTTTAGCCATAGCAAGCGTCTCATGGATAGGAGTTGTATGACTAGCACAAAACCGTACTATTCAGAAAAATTTTCCACCCAAATATGTGAGGTTCGCCTTTAGATTTGATAGGAAAAGCATTTATTATTAGTGCTTATGAGTGTACCGGTAGCGTTCAGATTCTAGAACTTGCGTTAGTGATGCATCCCGAGACCGCTGGTGAGAATACATTCGTGTGGTAGGATTTACTACATGATAAGAGGCATTAGGATCACCCTTGTGTTAAACCCGTATCATAATTACTTGACCATTTAAGTCATATTACTTGGCTAGTAAAGTCAACTAATTTTTCCCACACCTTAGCGTTGTACTCATTTTTAGTATACGAAACCCCTAGTACACCCCTCCGAGCCTATCTTTTCGTTTCTAACTTTAAGCATCTTACTTAAAGGAAAAATTTGTTACAACCCACTTAAATGTACACCCAAATCGCCTTAGCCTTCCGTGTATGCACTCATCTTTAGTGCATTATTGTTATATGTTTAAACCCTTAGTTAATTATCTAATTGATTACATGGTTGCTAAGTCGAGTCATATCCTTGTACATATTGTTTTGGGACGATTGGGACTCATGGGTAAAGTACTTGTGTTTTGGAGTAATGGGGAAGAACATCATATTATTACCCCCATATGTATGTTAATCTTAAAAGTACTCCAAGTGTTTTGATTATCTTGATTCGAGTCATTAGATTAGTTTATTGTGAAGTATGTAAAAATTCAAGTGTAAGGGGAATGTACATTCCCTATGATGTATTATTTTGGATGGTAGGGTAAGAGTGTATGCAAAAAAAAAAAAAAAAAAAAAACGGACTACCATCCCGTTTCATTCTATGTTTATTTTATGTTTTTGTTATTTATGATTTATTAACTTAAGTCGAGTCTAGTCTTGGCTTAGCAACGCCATATTGTACATCTAATTAACCAAGATGATTAACTCGCCACCAGTAAAGATTGCCTTTATCCAACAAAACCGTATATTCCATATCCCTACACCTAACGTTATAACCCTTTAAAAGACCTCTTTGATAGTTTATCCTAGGTGCTTACGCCATGTGGTGGAGGTTTGATCCTTTCCCAAGCCTATGGTAATCTATTTTGTTATAATAGGTAGTGAGAGATGTTTTCCATTTTCATATTGCGATATATACTTTATTACACCTGAGAGATGTGAGTATCTAAACACTATTTGTGAGGTGCTAGTGTATGACCTCCGTGCTTGTCTTTGGTCTTTAGTGGAACGATTATTTGTTGTAATTACTTTTATATTAGTGTTAAATGACCCCTAACTTGTATTTTGATTAGAATAAAAGCGCATTTGCTTGAGGACAAGCAAATCTCAAGTGTAAGGGTATATGATGAGGCAAAAAATGATCCGTTTTTAGGGGGTCATTTAAGCCCGGAATTGAATTTATTTGATCAAATATTGCCTTAAATCGTTCCTTTTGTGATTTTAGGTACTTTTGGAGGGAATTCTGGAAAAGGAAGCATTTTGGACATTTTTGGAGCATAAAAGTGAAGAAAACGACAAAGTCTTAATTTTCCTTGCTGGGAATAGTACCTGATGGCGTCACAAGGTTCTACATGACGGCGTCAAGAGTAAAACAAGAGGTGAAGTGGATAGAGTCCGTGATGATCCAGAGAGTTTTTACACTAAGGGCATGACGGCGTCACCATAGGCCGTCATGGTCCCATTGCATGTGACGGGCCAGAGTAAATTTGCACATGACGGCGTCATACATTTCTTCTTGACGCAGTCACAATGGAAAATCTATATATAGTTTTGCAATTTTCATTTATTAAAGAGAGGACATAAGAGGGGTAACTTGGAGAAAGCCTAGCAAGATTTTTACTGTTCTTTCAAGGGTTTTTACCCTTTGAAACTTTTCATATTTAATTAAGATAAGTATCCTTTCAATTTATTCAATACGTCTATGTGTTGTTTGAATATATCTAACGCTTGTCTTGATTTTAACATGCTAGGCTAGATCTCTTGTGTGTTTGCTTAGATGTAGTGAAACCTAGATGTTGATTATGGGTTGATTTTTTGTTTATAATTGTTACGGATGAATGATTTCGATGTTAGGCTTAAGAAAACTGGCAGACTTCCATAGGGTAACATGCTTGAACGTCTTAAGAAACATGAACAAGTGTGTACTAGGTTTTTATGGTTGTATTTAATGCATGAGCGAATTCTAATGATCCCATGTTAGGAGCTTCTTGCAGGCTCGACATAGGAGTGAAGTAAGAGCTTATAGAGTTGGGGAAGTATGTGCGCCACCCCAAGAATGGTATTAAGGAATATAACCCGTCATCCACGCAATTGTAACAAACTATCAACCTGTAAAAGATATCTAGGGAGTAATGAAATCTAAGTAAACACAATTTTCCCATTATTGTTCACACTACTAGTTTAATTAGTTTTATTTTCATTTTTGTCATTTTATTTTGATTGCATCTTAGTTATTGGGTTAGTTGATTAGCAACTAATTCCGTCCACTCTTCCTAAAACCGAGAATTTAATTGCTTTATAAAAATATAAAAATACAAAAAGAATTATCCCTCACCTCTAGACCTAGTTTTTAGGCTTTTTAATCCTAGCGACACTATTCCTGAGTTGAACGATCAATCCCCCGGTACTTGTCACTATACTATACTACAATGATCAGGTACACTGCCTGGTGGGGGTTGTAAGCTTCTCGAGATCCCTTGAGAGGTAAAGCCTGGTGCGATTCCCAAGTATCAATTTAGCATTGCAACGCCGCTCAACAACCGACCGAAGTGTGTTGTGGGTTTGTTTTGAGTATGTAGTGTATCTGTGTAAAGTTGATGCCGTGATTTTTGAATTGTTATGGCTATTTTCTGATTTTAGGTATTTTGATTATTTATTTTTTTCTTCCCAGATACCTATGATGAGGCGAAAAATGATCCGTTTTTAGGGGGTCATTTAAGCCGGAATTTGAATTTATTTGATCAAATATTGCCCTAAATCGTTCCTTTTGTGATTTTAGGTACTTTGGGAGTGAATTCTGGAAAAGGAAGCATTTTGGACGTTTTTGGAGCATAAAAGTGAAGAAAATGGCAAAGTCTTAATTTTCCTTGCTGGGAACAGTACCTGATGGAGTCAAGAAGATTTTGATGACGACGTCAAGAGCAAAAATGGTGACGGCCCAGTGAAAACGTGACAGCGTCAAAACCCGTATCATAATTACTTGACCATTTAAGTCATATTACTTGGCTAGTAAAGTCAACTAATTTTTTCCACACCTTAGCGTTGTACTCATTTTTAGTACACGAAACCCCTAGTACACCCCTCCAAGCCTATCTTTTCGTTTCTAACTTTAAGCATCTTACTTAAAGGAAGAATTTGTTACACCCCACTTAAATGTACAACCAAATCGCCTTAGCCTTCCGTGTATGCACTCATTTTGAGTGCATTATGGTTATTTGTTAAACCCTTAGTTAATTATCTAATTGATTACATGGTTGCTAAGTCGAGTCATATCCTTGTACATATTGTTTTGGGACTCATGGGACTCATGGGTAAAGTAATAATGTTATGGAGAAATGGGGAAGAACATCATATATTACCCCCATATGTGCGTTAGTCTTAAAAGTACTCCAAGTGTTTTGATTATCTTAATTCGAGTCATTAGATTAGTCTATTGTAAAATATGTAAAAATTCAAGTGTAAGGGGAATGTTCATTCCCTATGATGTATTATTTTGGATGGTAGGGTAAGAGTGTATGCACAAAAAAAAAAAAAAAAAAAAAAAATCAAGAAAAAGAAAAAAAAAAAATTAGAAAAAGAAAAGAGAAAAAAATATACGGACTACCATCCCGTTTCATTCTATGTTTATTTTATGTTTTTGTTATTTTTCATTTATTAGCTTAAGTCGAGTCTAGTCTTGGCTTAGCAACGCCATATTGTACATGTAATTAACCAAGATGATTAACTCGCCACCAGTAAAGATTGCCTATATCCAACAAAACCGTGTATTCTATATCCCTACACCTAACGTTATAACTCTTTAAAAGACCTCTTTGATAGTTTATCCTAGGTGCTTACGCCATGTGGTGGAGGTTTGATCCTTTCCCAAGCCTATGGTAATCTATTTTGCTATGACAGGTAGTGAGAGATGTTTTCCATTTCCATATTGTGATATATACTTTATTACACCCGAGAGATGTGAGTATCTAACCACTATTTGTGAGGTGCTAGTATATGACCTCCGTGCTTGTCTTTGGTCTTCAGTGGAACGATTATTTGTTGTAATTACTTTTATACTAGTGTTAAATGACCCCTAACTTGTATTTTGATTAGAATAAAAGCGCATTTTCTTGAGGACAAGCAAATCTCAAGTGTAAGGGTATACGATGAGGCGAAAAATGATCCGTTTTTACGGGGTCATTTAGGCCGGAATTTGAATTTATTTGATCAAACATTTCCCTAAATCGTTCCTTTTGTGATTTTAGGTACTTTGGGGGTGAATTCTGGAAAAGGAAGCATTTTGGACGTTTTTGGAGCATAAAAGTGAAGAAAACGGCAAAGTCTTAATTTTCTTTGCTGGGAACAGTACCTGACGGCGTCAAGAAGATTTTGATGATGGCGTCAAGAGCAAAAATGGTGACGGCCCAGTGAAAACGTGACAGCATCAAAACATGGCCGTCAAGGGTAAAAGTGGTGACGGCCCAGAAGAAGATTACACATGACGGCGTCAGATCTGGATCTAGGCAGTCCGAGAATTTTATGGGCGGCGGGTTGACGGCGTCAGAAGTTTCTTCTTGACGCCGTCAGCTTAGGAAATCTATATATAGTTTTGGTAATTTTCATTCTAAAGGGAGGAGAATTTTAGGGTCAACTTGAATAAACCCTAGCTCGTTTTTAACAGTATTTTCAAGGGTTTTCACCCCTTGAAACCCTTCATGTTCAATTTAGATAAGTATCCTTTCAATTCATTCAATATATCTATGTGTTGTTTGAATATATCTTACGCTTGTCTTGATTTTAACATGCTAGGCAAGATCTCTTGTGTGTTTGCTTGGATGTAATGAAACCTAGATGTTGATTATAGGTTGATTGCTTGTTTATAGTTGTAATGGATGAATGATTTCAATGTTAGGCTTAAGAAAACTGGCAGACTTCCATTGCGTAACATGCTTGAACATCTTAAGAAACACGAACCAATGCGTACTAAGGTTTTTATGGTTGTATTTAATGCATGAGCGAATTCTAGTGATCCCATGTGAGGAGCTTCTTTCAGGCTCGACATAGGAGTGAAGTAGGAGCTTGTAGAGTTGGGGAAGTAAGTACGCCACCCCACGACTGGTATTAAGGAATATAACCCGTCATCCACGTAACTGTAACAAACAATTAACCTGTAAAAGATATCTAGGGAGTAGTGAAATCTAAGTAAACACAATTCTCCCATTTATTGTTCACACCCTATTAGTAATTAGTTTTATTTTTATTTTTGTTATTTTATTTTGATTGCATCTGTAGTTATTGGGTTACTTGACTAGCAACTAATTTCGCCCACTCTTCCAAAGACCCGAGATTTTACTTGCTTTCATAAAAACATAAAAATACAAAAAGAATCATCCCTCACCTCTAGACCTAGTTTTTAGGTTTTCTAATCCTAGCGACACTATTCCTGAGTTGAACGATCAATCCCTCGGTACTTGTCACTATACTATACTACAACGATCACGTACACTGCCTGGTGGGGGTTGTAAGCTTCTCGAGATCCCTCGAGAGTTAAAGCCTGGTGCAATTCCCACGCATCAAGTTTTTTGCGCCGCAGCCCGGGGAATAGTTATTATTTAGGTTGAATTTTATTTTTATTAGGTCTACTCATTAGATTCCTATCAAGTGAGATTTTTTTCTTTTTATTTTGTAGCTTTCTCGTAGTCTATCTTTTCTTTGTGACTTTGTTTGTAATTTGCTTCAAATGGACTTTTCACTTAGACTTCTAAGATTGCAAGATAAGGTTGAGTGGCTAGAACACCAAGAAGTTCAAAATACCTCATTTAGAGACACCTATGAATCATATGAGCCTTCACCTAGGATAGATTCTTATGAACAACCTCCATGTTTAGGATCTCGTTTTAGTGAGGCCAATAGGAAAAGCGACCTAGTTTGCCAAGGAATTGTGGATAGAGCTATAGCAATAAACCATAAGTTGGATGAAGCACTAGGTTTGCTTTTATCACTAACCAAGAAAACAATTGAGGATGATTTAGCCGTGCATGATCACATTGATAAAAAAGACCTAGGTTTTATGACCAATGACTTTGAATCTCAAGGAACACATGATGAATCCTTTAGGCAAATTGAATATAAGATTAATGAGGAAGATCCTTATGATTCGGACATAGAAGTTGAGATGCCTAGAGAAGCACGTGAGATACTTAGGAGAATGCTTAGGATAGATTCTACCAAAACACATGATGAGGATATAGGTGATCTTGACACATGGAATGATGAGGTCAATAACATAAGCCCACAAAATACTCAACCATCATTTGAGGCACACACACCGCCCGTGACTTACCCGGAAGAAGTAGAAGAAACTTTAGGAATTCTGATGTAGAACCCTTGGACCAGGCACCACTTGAGGATATAGGTTTGAATACTTGTAGTGATAACCTTACTCCTAGTTCTAGGGAATTTCCTAGTGTTGATGAACCGGAACCTCAATCTTTACACACCTTTCCATCCTTAGATATATTTCTAGGAGACAAAAGAGGCACCGACCCACCCATCAACCAATATTATCCGGGTAGTTTCAGGATGAAGGAAGCCACTCACTCACCCCCTTCACCTCACGTGGCATATTTCCACCCTAAGGGTGTGTATCGCTACTTCCACCCGCACTTAATTCAAAGTGTAGGGAAAACCTCCTCTATTTCCGTTAAATAAGGGTAGAGTCAGGCTCGTGACTCGAACAAAAACAAGCGCTTATCGGGAGGCAACCCAAGCTTTATTTATTTATTTGTTTGTTTGTTTGTTTATTTTATTTTATGTGTTTCCGTATGCATGTTTTATTTTTGTTGTTTGTGGCTCATGTTTCAAAGTAAATTGTGAAAATGCTTTATTTTGTTTTTAACTTCGTCTTAATTGCATATAAAGGTACTAGCTTCATAACCCGCCGAATCGGCGGGTTAGCTTCATTAAATTATACGATTTATTCTAAATGGACATACATTAATAAATAATAACGGCACACATGTATTATATGAAAAATATAATATAAATTGAATAAAAAGTTGAGGTAGTAGTAACTTTGTTCAACACATTGGTTATTTTATAAAAAAAACAAAACTTCATGAGTTTTTAACTTATATTGGTTAAGTTCAACAATACTTCAAATAAAAATTAAGAAACATAGAAAAACAAAGTGATTATCTTCAACAAACATTAATAAAGGATTAAAAACTGACATAACATTCTAAAATGATTACTCCTTTTCCAACTTGTCTTCAAATGATGGTTGGTTAGACCAATCTACCATGTCTCATCTTGTAAGCTTTAAAGAAACTTTCAGGTGTATCCATATTTTTCCATGAAGTTGGAGGTAATAAATCAATCTTGAAATTATCTATATCGTATCCATATTTATATTGATACCTACAAAATATAATGAGGTTACAAAAGTAAATTTACGAATTGAAATTGTTATGCATGTATAGTATTTTTATGTTACCCCAATTTAAACAGCTTAGCCCCAGGATTATCGTCATTGATATATATCTTACTCGATCCAGTATGATGCATGCCAATAGTTGGGATACCTATAAAAAAAATTAAATTAAATTTACATACATTCATATTAATATGGTTAAATTTTTTCAGTTTAAAGTATAGTACCGTCCCAATAAAGGATTTTCGCTAACTGTATGATGAGAACAACATGTCCTGATGAATATGTATTAGATGCAATTTCTTTAAACATGTCAACAACTTTATTAAAGAAAAGACAATCCAATCTGTTTCCCCTGAGAGGATTTAAAACAATGAAATTTTTTTATACATGTTATAATCTATATATACATAAATTTTAAGTAAAAAAATATGTTAAGTAAACATACTTTTCATCCTGAATCTGCAAATGTATGCGCTGTTTGATCTTGCCATGAGAATCAAACTGAATTGGTTCACCAATAGATACAATTGTGCCAATGACATCTATATATCAAAAGTGTTAGCAAATATATAAAGCATAATTGACACAAAAAGGTCAAAATAACTACAAAGATATGTTTAGTATGAAACTAACTAAAGTAAACAGATCATACCAACTATATCAGCTTCGGTAATGAATGGCGTAACAATGTATGTGAATGGTACAAACACAAATGATTTAAAGTTGTTGTCAATCTGATCTATCGGAGTCAATGAAGTGTTTTCTAAAAACACAATCTTGTACCTGTTGGTAAATAAAGGGTATCTACCTTCATTATTTGTCACACAAAAATCGCTAACAATATAGCACATGCCCTCAATCAGTGCTTCATCGTATTTGTGCATATCACTCTTTCTAATGATGCATTGGATGCGGTTTGCCTAGTGAAAAAAATAACTGTTAGTATATGAAACATTAAAATGAAACACTTGAATGTTATGTGCTTAGATTTACTAATAACTAACCTTCTCATCTTGCATAACACATCGAAGACTCTTAACCGGATAATGCTTTCCAGAAGGATGTGAAAACCATTTGCTTACACATCTAACTTTCAATTTTTTGTTAGTCATGATAGGATCGACATCACACAAAGAAATGAAATCGTTATTCATGATGCTGATTCTGTTAGAGTGAATGTTGTAAAATAAAATGAGAACACATATATAGAATATATGGTTGTTTGTATTTCAGTTTCAAAATTTAAAACCATCTATTATTTAATTAGGAAATGATATTTAAGTTTTTAATTAAAAAAATTGAGATAATTGCGGAGTATAATTGTGATTGTTGTCATCATTTGAATTTTAATGTAATTGATATAGTTCCTGATTTTTAGTGAAATTCAATTTAAAATAAATTGACTTGTATGAAATATTTATAAAAAATTCAAGAAAAAATGGGACGTGCAAATTCAGCTTCATCCAATATCGGGTAATAGAAACCATAAGTCTGAAGAAACATGATATAGGTAAAGCAGAGCAAAAACAGAGGACTTTTGATCATATGAACCTTTCATACAAAGTTGAGACATTCATTGAAATTTACTTGAACATGGTGGTAACAAAAATTAAATACGTTACTTTGTATACACAATGCACTTATGTATATGAGTTATTATATTTGTTTATTTGTAAATTGCATGAAAAATATTAGTGATAACAGAGTTTCTAGAAAACATATTATATTGAAATTAAAACAAAATGACAATAAACATTCATACATACATATATAAAGATAGCTTCATAACACGCCTGATCGGCGGGTTAGCTTCATTATATTATTTGATTTATTCTAAATGGATGTACATAAATAAATAATAACGGCACACATGTATTATATCAAAAATATAATACTAAATGAATAAAAAGTTGAGGTAGTAGTAACTTTGTTCCACACATTAGTTATTTTATAAAAAAAAACAATACTTCATGAGTTTTTAACTTATATTTGTTAAGTTCAACAATACTTTAAACAAAAATTAAGAAACATGTGAAAATAAAGTGATTATTCCGTACAATCACTTTATGACGAAAAAAGGATTGAAGGTTCTTTGTTGTGACAAAGACGGCGAATACACCAACTCCACTACAAATGTTGTGTACAAAGAAGTATTATTCAGTATATGAATTCACCATCATGTAATGAAAAAATGTTTTAACCGAATTTTGTTGCTGCATTTTTTAAGACATATGAATTTCATATTTTTGTGTTTAAGTATATAAATGTTATGTGATTATGTGATGCCATTTACAAAATGCTTATTATAAACATTTAACCTTTACTAAATTTGTGAATTAAATTAAATATAACAATGGTATGCAAACATTGCATTTAATCCATCTTATTACACAAACGAAACACAAAACTAAAATCCAATACTCGCACGTAACATATTCAAATTGAAAATATTTTGACAAACAAAATTAAAATAATAAAACACACGGAATAAACTTAATCTTGATCTTCGCTAACGTTGTGGTCAACAACAACATCGGTGATGTCATGCCCGACTTCACGAATAGCTGTTATCATTTCATCAGCCTTCTTTACCTTCGACATCATCTTATTCCAACTTCCGTTTTCATTCTTATTAATCTTGTGCCAGATTCCTTTATATTGTAGCCATGCTTCATCTGTTTCAATATATACAATTAGAATGTTAATCAAAATAAAGTTATGTTACATAATGTAAATAGGAAGTATGAAAGAGTTTATAGTATCTCTTTACGTCTACAATACCTTTAGGTTTTTCTGAAGATTTGTCATTATTCATTTCGTTTTTGTTGCCATGATCATGATCAATGGTATTAGTTATGGCTGCTTGGATTACAACATCACTTTTCTTACCATTTTCATTTTGCCCAACCGAGTTTGATGAACTTGATTCAATTGATTGTGCTGGCTTTGGAGTAGTCGACATTTTTGTAGAGTCTTTTTTATTTACTCAAACAACACATGGGAAATATATATAGTGTTTGAAGTATATGCATTATAATAGGGAAGTCATAAATGTGTATCATATTTTAAAGAAAAGATTAATTGTACAAAGCTCTTTATAATTATTTTTCAAAACTAATTAAGTAAATTAGCCGAAATTATCTCAAAGTTTCTAAAGATCAAAACTAAAATATCATTTCCTTGGCTAAACAATAGCTATTTCAAAATTTGAAACCATAAACCAAATCAAAATATATTCGTTTGTTTGATTTTATTTTTGCATTACAACATCTACCTACACAAATACAGATTCATGAAATGACCACACCCTTTTATGTTATTCAACACGATCAGTTTAGCAAGTAGTATGTTTCAAAAATTCATTGAATATAAACCATTTTAACAAATGCACAACTAAAAATACAGTATAGCAATTCGAAACTTAACAATTACTTTTGAAATTATTACTATCCTACAATGGAAGACACAACAATTTTCAACAAATAAACTATCAATGCAAACACATTTAATGATTTAAATTGGGAAAATGGACCTAATCACTTCCTTAATTATCGTATTTAATCCATAAGTCGATTCATATGTATTTTTACTCTATAAAAGTAACTCATTATCACCATTTGACAGTCACAATTCACAAATCAAGTATAATTACCAGTATTTTTATCATGTTCCCTCTAATGAAAAATGCTAAACGTTCTGCTGCACATGAGAACGATGCAGCAAAACCATCCAAGTAAGTATCAATGGCAATGTGATGAATTGTTTTCGTTTTTTTATTTTCATTGACATGTATCATTTTATACTAATCACATTTATTGTTATGTAACAGGAAGCAACTAACCCAGGCATTGCAAGAGTCTCCTCTCAAAGAGTCTGTTGGCTCATCAGGTAAATACCAATTTTGAAAATTTTATACTATGATAAATATATTTTACATTTTAATACTTTCATGATATTATTTTAAACATATGTTTTTTTAGATGGACTCAACTCAAACTTAAAAGATGATGCAACCAGTTTGAACATGCATCCTGAGGAGATCTATGGACGTTTGCAAGCTAAATATAGAGAGAAAAAGTTGCAGAGGTGGATCAAGAGCCAACAAAGACCACAGCCAGGTAAAAAACCAAACAAGCTAAAAGCTGCAATCAAGAGAAGGCTGAGAGCTTTGGAGGCTGACAAAGAAGAAGAGTTTAGCGATGAAGATCATTTGGATGATTTAGATTATGATAATTTTCATGTAACATTTGATCTAGAAAAATCACCCAAGTTTCATTGTTAAACTTTTTTTTATTGGATTTCTTTATGTTTAATTGTTCTTCTTTATGTTTTGTTTACATTGTTTTTGTTTTAATCAGGTTTCAATTACATATTTCCTAGCGTAATTATATAAATCATCATTTAATGTTTTATAAAAAATGCTTACTATACGATTTTTTAGTTTACTACACAGCTGTTAATATGAACAAAGTTATTAACTACAACAAAATAATGCAAAAAATCAAACGTATTTCACAAATGAAAATCATACGAATATCACAAACTAACCAAACAAGCATGCTGAAATATATATTAATTGTCTATTATCATTTATTAACAATCACTTTATGAGCATCATTTTTTTCATAAACATGAACAACATGATTGTGGTACAAACAATCTTTCTTTACACACTTCCATTCTTCCAAAATAGGTTCATCAAACACGTTCTGTTGTAATGCAAATGTGTCTTCATGTTTATCATGGTATAAACAATCTTTGTTTACACATATTCATTGGTCATTTTTGTCATTAGCATCCATAATATGGAGATCATTGCTCTTTTCAACCGTACCACCATTTCCAAATAATTGTAATTGTTTTTACTTGTAAAGATGTCCTATAAGACAATCAATATAAGCAAAAAAGGAAATAATTTTTTTTATAATATTATTTATTGAATGTTAGGGAAAGTCATACCGATTCATCATCTGATATGATGATGATGGGTGGATCCTGATTCCAAAAATCATTTAGTGTTTCGTTATCATGCCCTTGCTGTTTATAAAAATACACACACATATGATAACATACAGTTTTATTAGCATTTCATATCGTAAGTAATAATAATTTTGATGTGAGTTAATATAAAAAAAAATGAACTAAGAGCTTTTGCTAATAATTGTTATTGAAGTAATGGAACTTATACCAATTCATCATCTGATATGATTATTACGGGTGGATCTTGAATCCAAAAATCGCATGGTGTTTCTTTATCAATTCCTTGCTGCTTTAAAACAAAGACAAAAATGTTATAAGTGTGTAGTTACCATAGATAAAATTAAAAATATAAGAATGCTACGAATTTCATACATTCATCACCTTTGACGACTTCTTTTGTTGATAATCCATCTAGTGTTGTAGAATGAAGGTTTAGAAAATAGTAGATGCAAATGTATTCTGTGTATACTTGATAGTATATATAGTGTTTAGATAGGAAGAGTTGAATGTAAATGATATGGCTAAAAAAAAGTTTAAATGTACATGGAAGCATAATCTTTAAAATTGGAAGTTTTTTATAGGGTAAAAAATACCGGATTGTTAACATTATTTACTTCCAATTTGTTAACCTAATAACAATATAATGAGGCCCAATGTATTTAAACATAGTATTGGATTTTAAAGGCCCAATTCCTAATTTACATATGATCCAATTTAATAGATATTATACATTGGTCTAAAATAAATGTTTAAAATTTAATATTGGATGAAAAATTTTCATGCAGTATAATGATTGCCTGTTTTTAAGTAGAGAGACACCTAAAACATATAGACTACAATTTGCAATCTTAAGTAAATTTATTAAAAGATATATATTCGAGATTTTAATAACAACTATCAATGCGGAAAAAAATCTCAACAACTTCCATCTCTCTATTATTTTCAAGCAAACCGGAACAGTAAGAATCCCTAAAACCTTGATCAAATTATATCTTATAATCAATTAATAAAACATAATAATCATCTTGATAATGTTGTACATGATATCCGATCATTATTTATTTAGTATTTTGTTTATTTTTTGTTAATTTTATTTTTGTTGTATTGATAAGATTTTTAGTATGCGATGCATGTAGTGTAACTAATATATACAGTCTAATGTTTGCTAATATTGATTAAAATCATTTAATATGTTTGGTAAATATGTTATGCATGTCGTTGGTTATACTAAGATTTAGGATATTATGACAATTGTTATTGCAGAGGTTGTTTAGGAATTAGGTAACATTGATTAATCTGGAAATTTGGTATGATGTGTAAATAAAAAATAGATGATTTATAGTATCTTGAACTTAAATGGGAAAAATGGAGAAAATGGAGTATGATGTACTTCGATTTAATATGCGATATGGTCTTATAGTAAGGTTGAAGAAGTTTATGAAATGTGCAATCCTGTTGCTTCCTGATTAGTACCAAATAAGAACCAAAAGATGAAGATGAATGTTGTTGACTTTATAAGTCAAAGATTTATTTTAGGAAAATAAATAAAAAGATATGACACAAAATGGTCTATTTTGAAATAAAAATATATGATAACATATATGGTAGATGAAAAGTGTTGTAATATTTAAGGTTCTTATATTTTGTAGGAAAATGCCGATTGAATTTGTTGTGCGTCTAATATACCATGATGAGTATCCTTACCAACTCGAACTACCTGAAGTATTCTATGACGATGCCTACACTGGGAACAGGCATTTGTATTTGACAGGCATAAGAAGAAACAGAAAAAAGGTTGCAATAGTTAAAGTTAGAGAAGGAGTTGTTGAGATAAGAGGTAAAAGATGGTATGAGTTTGTTCAAGAAAACATGGATGAGAATGTCAATGTATTGCACTTTATAGAGGAAGGGGACGATTCATTTTACGTAACAGGATATGACGATGAGGGGATAGAAAGTGGAGGATATGAAGATGTAAATCAACGATATTATCGATTTCAGACACGTGTAACACCTTACCAAGAAGTAGATCAGGTAATAACGATTGTTTTGTATACACTTATTATAAACTGAATACATATAATATATTATCTTATGAAGGTTGCTTGATGGTTTTAACCAAACGTTTTGTAAATGTATACACTTATTTGTTGTTTGAACAATGCATACCGTGAATGTATTAAGTAATATAGGAAGTATTTGAATTGACAAAAATATTTTTTACAGACTATTCCTGTTGCGTTTTTAGCTGTTTGGGAAATGAAGCTGAGCTAACAATTATGTGTGAAGGGAATGAATTTCATGTCAGTGTTAGTCGTCTTAATCCAAATGGTGATGGTGTTCTTCTGGAATATGTGGTGAACGGAGATAACTGGAACGCTTTCTGTGATGAAAATGATATAGAATTGGGTGATGTAGTGGTGTTCACTAAAATAAGGAATAATTTGCTAAATGTAATGGGGTTCAACGTTGATGGAAGTAGTATCACAAACGTGCAATTCCTTGGTGCCACTCGTCTTAATAGAATTCAACCACAGATGCCACATGAAGATAAGAGTAAGTTTAAGATATGTTGAATTTTATATATATGTCTATATTTATCCACGTTAATCGATTGAATAATCCATCTATATTAGTACAATATTTAGTTATGAGTCTTTGAATAAATTTGTTATGTTGATTTCCAGAGGATGACAGAATGTATCATTTGTGCATGTGGCCTGGGCATCGTGAACATTTTCATGAAAGTAATGATGTGTTTTATAAGCGTTTCTCTGAAATATTGGCACTTAATCGTCTTGTAAGTTTTATTCATTCATTAATATATTATATGCTATTAAGTTTTAATAATGTATAATGAGGGGCTGTGAGTAATTGATTGTCGTGTAAAATTGCAGTGTATACCGGCGAAATTTCAGAAAGATAATCCGATGCACATGTACACCAAAGCTATGTTGAAACACAATCAAATTGAGTTGCCTTTCACTGTCAAGATGGACCATCACACAGAGAATCCTGGAAGGACAAATCATGTGAACATGTTTGGTGAATGGAGACGGTTTGGTCAAGAATGTGGTTTTGAATACACCAAGATGTTAAGGTTCAGGTTGATGTATGTTCTTACAGACCTGGAAGTTGCTGAACCAACACGTATTCCATATTTTCACGTGTGTTAGACGACACCTTATTTCTGTTGTGGGAATCGCCTTCTTTTGATGATTATGTTTGAACAACAAAACTGTTTCTAAACTTGTTTAAAGTATGGTAAGCTATGTAGAATACTTTATATTTGTATTAAGCTAAGATGACTATGAACTGAAATGTGTTTGAATTGGCAAGTTATGATATGTAAATTATGGTTGTTTGTTTTATTTTATAATTCATTAGTTATCTAAATATTCTTATTGTTTGTATGATTTAGTATCATGTACAATGTTAACTGTTGTTTTGGTTTTGATTATGTAAAAATATTATCTGTAAATTTGTTTTGATATATTGGTAAAGATATTATCTCTAAATTTGTTTTGGTTTTATAATTATTTGTTTTGATATATTGGTAAAGATATTATCTCTAAATTTTGACTACAAGTTTAGTTTTACTATTTAAGTTATAATGTTGGAAGATAATTCATTTTAAACATAAAGTGGTCAAGTCCAATAACAAATTTAACCAACTAATAGGAAGTGGCTTTGCATTATAAGGAATAGACAATATGTAGAAAAAATAATTTAAGAAAGAATAGTTAATTGTTGTAAAAATACAAAATATGAATGAAACAAAGGTTAAACAATGATGTAATGGATAAAAACAAAGTTAAATGAATAATTTTATGATTCCTTAAACAAATAATAATGTACTTATGGTTTAATCTTCATGTTCAGTTTGGACTTTAGTAAAAAAAATTTCGATTATAGTTCTTTCATGTTCAGTTTGGACTTAAAAAAATGCATGTGTATGTTAAAAATAATTGTCCCATAAAAAGAACAAAAATAGTAATCAAACAAATGGTAAATATAAAACATATATATATAGATTGAAACAAATGTGAAATATTATTAAAAATAAAAAAACCACGGATAGTAAAGTATAAAAATTAATTCCCAAGAGAAGCAACTATATTGTCCAAATAAAAATATCCGAAATCAAACATTATTATTCCAAATACATTTGCCAAAGTTGGAAAGGAAAACCATTTTTCATAAAGATAGCCAATTTATTCTTCAGGTTCAATCTTGACTTGAACCATTTCCTGCTCTGTGTCTTTGCCTGCTTCATCATCATCAGGTTCACTGTCAATGTCATCAAGATCAACAACAACACGTTGCTTCTTTCCTGCACTCCCAGATGATTCATCTGATCCATTTTGTGAGCGTAACGCACGGTTCTTCCTTGAAACGGAACCTGATGAACTTCCAGATGCGTCACACGATGCAGGAGGAGACTGCAAATCCAACACACGGCTCTCCAAGCCATCAGACATGTTTATCTTTTTTATAAGTGTAGCAGGTGTGTTGAATTCCTGAGTTGGAACCTGATAAGCAAATTAAACAATATATTGTAATATGCAATATAAATGTTCAAAGTTTATAATGTCTAAAAATGTTATGTGATAGTTTACCTCATCAGGAACATCTTCAGTCACGTCTTCTTCTAAAAAGTCTCTCTTAAAGTGGTTGATAAATTCAACATTTTCAAAAAAACCATCACACCTGTAAGTGTGGTTGTTGTAGTTGACATTGTAGTCAGAATAGTAAATCTTAAAGAGACATTTCTTCCCAATAATTTTGTCAACCTCCTGTGGCCAATATTCGTCTGGGTCCATACCATGGGCTTCCATCAATTCCCAAGCGGTATAACCGGAAAGCTTAGAAAAGTTGTTGTTAAAAAAAACAACAGGGGCAGAACCGGAATCATCAATCAGTCTTAGAATGACCTTAAACCTGTTATTTAAAATAAACCAAGTATATAAAAAACTGAAAACCACATTACTAAGATAAAATCTAAAAAACAATATATAGCATCAAACTTGTAATATCAAAATAAACATGCATATTAAAATATGTAAGTGAAAATAATAATTAAAAATAAAATAATTAAATAGTGTTTGTTACCTGGATGCAACCTGTACAGAACCATGATCCTCACAAATAAACGCAGGCTTGCGATTCCTACCATCAACAATATCCACTCTTTTGTTACACTCTTTACATGCTGTGTATGCCCAACCACTCTCTTTGTGGATCCTATGTATTGTTGCTAAAACAATACAATGTGAATCCTGCATTTAATAAACCAAAATGTGTAGATATAATAAATGGAAATACGTTAAATATAGTTTGTGGTTAATTTATATTAAGAATGTGTAACAAACCGGATCACAGTCACGTATAGCACCAACCATCTTTTTCACACAACCGTGAAAAAACTCAGACATAGTTTGAACCTTCACTTCATGTGAGAAGACCTGAATCTTGACCTGGTTAGCATCAAAACCTTCACGCTCTTGAACACTAAAATACAATTACAATTACAAAAAAAAAAAAAAAAAAAACAGTTAATACTATAAAAAAAAGTTAAAATATCATATTAATGAAAAATGTGTGAGAAACCATATATTAACCTTGATTTGAATGCTAAGATTTCTGGCAGATCACGGTTGATATATATCTTTGAACCGAAAAGTGCATTATGAACCGCGGCTGACCCTGCATATAGCAAATAAAGTATTCTTTACTTAAGCACAAAACAAAATAAAAGTATGTTTTAGTAATAATGAAATAAAACAACGCACTTACCGTCCCAGTACTTAACCTTTCCCAATTGAAGTATAACCACAAGATGATCAATTTTCTGACGCTTGCTGGCATACGGATTCCACATGGTTGCCCATGTGTCCGAGAAAGTGAGGTTCAAACGATTGGAACTGCAAATTTTATTGACCATATATATGATAAGTAAGTGATTGAAACAATGTAAGTAACATGGTAAAAACAATAGATTATTCTTATTCTGTGTATACTTACTAAGCGTCCTCAACGACTACTGTCCTACGCAACTTTTTCCCAGCTGCAGACATAACCGGGACTATTTCCTCAATTCCAACAACAGATCCAATGACATCTAACATATAAGTAAAAGTAATAATAAGATAAGAGCAAATATTTTAAACAAAATTGCTCGGATGTAAATGACATGTATGCCTCCATTTGTTGCTTGCATATGCCGATAAAATTAACATTTTATAAATAAATACGGTAATATATAAATGCTATTTAAAAAAAGTATCAACTACATACCAACAGCATCGTTGTCATAGTACTGGTGATGTTCAGGATCCAACAAATGATTAAATGGTTCTAGAATAAAACCATGTGTGTTGTCATCAAAAGGATCAATACGTGTTACAATCGTTGTCTTGTAAAAACTTATTTTGAGCCTATGCGGCAACAAAGGAAGCTTTCCCCCATTTTCAGCAATCCCAAAGTTTGATATTATGTAACATTTGCCCTCCTCAAACAGTGGTTCAAACTTAAACATAAATTCCTTCTTTATGTAGACCTGGATCCTAGTGTTCTGCATTGGATAAAAAAATATGTTGAATAACCATCTGTTACTAATGTAGTGTATATATTATAATGATGTTACTATAAATACCTCTAAGTCTTGAAGCACAATATCTAAGCTGTATGGATCATGTATCGCATTCAGTTTATGCGAATGAAAAATTGAAATACATCTGCCTTGAACAGCTATATCATCCAACATAGGATCAACTTCTTTGATAGGAGTTATTTTTAATTCCTTACCATTACCTGATATGTACAACATTTGCATTATCAAAACAGAATTGCAAACAAAAAAAAATTATCAAAACAGAATTGCAAAAAAAAAAAAAAATTAAAAACAAAATTGCAAACTAAAATTATAATCATATTTCAATGAAAGAAAAACATATAACCATTATACAACATTTGCATTATCAAAACAGAATTGCAAACAAAAAAAATCAAAAAGTTCATAATTGAATAAACCATAATCAAATATGGGAAAAAAGGATATGCCATTGTTTAACAATAACTTAAAATCTTTATATAAACAAATTACAACAACATGTAAACAAATATGCGATTCAATAAAACATCATAATGAAAGAAAAAAAACAATAAAGAAAACATGTCTAACCTCGTGATCCACTGGCACTACCATGGCCCTTTGAACCTCCAAAACCTCCAGCACCTCCAAAACCCCAGAACCACCAAAACCTCCATTTTTCCTTAAACTGCTACCTGGTAGAGATGGTGATTTCTGATATCCCATGTTACCATTTTTTTTACCTGCAAATCTATTCATGATTAATGTTAAGTAATTGAAATAATAGGGCAAATGATGAATGTGATGATGCATAAAACTACCTTCGGTATTTATATATTTCAATTAGGGTTTAGAAATTTGAATTGATTTGAAAAATAAAATTTGAATCAATTCAAAATTAAAGAGTGAAATCAGGAACCGAAATTATTGTGATGTAAATTTAAAATGTATAACTGATTTTAGTGATTAATTGTGAGAGGATTAAGGAAAGTGAATATTAGTATTTAAGAGAATGCAGAAAAATCAGGAGAGGGGGGGGGGGGGAGGGAATAGCTGGAAACAGAAATAACGGGAGTTTTCATTGATTTCTTTTATTTGATTGCCTTTATTATTATGTTTTTTCAAACATAATCACAAAAACAGGTTTGGTCTAGTGGTTTGGTTGATGGTTGTTTACATGGGAGACCGGGGTTCGAATCTTGTAAGTGTCAATTTTTTTAAACCATTTCCAAAAATTTTCTGAAATTGGAGTGCTGACTGGGCATTCCACCTAGGCAATAGAAATATTAAAATGCTGCTGACTGGACAATAGACATGATGAGTCAGCATTATCTGCTTTATGTACAACCTTCAAAGCTTCAAGTGCAACTCATAGTTAGCCTCTTATATATATAAAGATTTTGCAAAAGATAAGTGTAAGGGAGATCCAAATTTGTTTACAAGAACGAAATTGAGCATGAACCACAAAAATATTAAATGAACATGTGTATTAGTCACTGTTTGAGTCAAATGCTTGTATCGAGTCATAATGATGTTTTGCAGGATTCTCCAGGAAGTAAGGCATAAGTTTTTCTAGAAATTTTCTGGAAACTTAACATGAGATTTCTGCAGGTCACTTCTGACGGCGTCAGGAAGAAATTCCTGACGGCGTCACGTGTAAAAATCTGGAAATTTTGCAAGTTTTATTTTTCTAACGGAGTCTTAAAGTTTTTGTTAAATCTTTAGTTTTATAAACTCCAGGAAATCTGCAAACATTCATTCAACAAGCATTATATCTTACTTTGTTTTCTAGGATTTGTTATCATATATAGATTGCCGCCGATTTTACGCAAGGTTGCCTTGTTTCTTTTCTCAGATTTAACAGGTTATGTATGACAAGAAGATGATTTATATTTCTAGAAGGGAAGCTTTGATTATTCATTTTATTGGAGGAAGATCTAACCTTGTTACCATACTATCCATACCGAGCGAATCAGGGGAGTATTTGATTTCATTCTTTTACCTGTTTTACTTTTACATTCTTTAATTGAACATTGGGGACAATGTTCATCCTAAGTGTAAGGGGAGGGTAAAATGATGATACCTCATAGGACACACTTTCGCTTGAGTTTGCTTGTTTGATGGTAGGTGTGTAATAAAACTATGAGAAATACTTGTTAGTGTAATTTTAGCGCCAAGTTTAAATTTTTTTACAACATTTAGGAGTGAAACTTTAGCAATAGCAAGCATCTCATGGATAGGAGTCGTATTACTAGCACAAAACCGTACAATTCAGAAAAAATTTCCACCCAAATATGTGAGGCTTGCCTTTAGATTTGATAGGAAAAGCATTTACTATTAGTGCTTATGAGTATACCGGTAGCATTTAGACTCTAGAACTTGCGTTAGTGATGCATCCCAAGACCGCTAGTGAGATTACATTCGTATAGTAGGATTTACTACATGATAAGAGGCATTAGGATCACCTTTGTGTTAAACCCGTATCATAATTACTTGACCATTTAAGTCATATTACTTGGCTAGTAAAGTCAACTAATTTTTTCCACACCTTAGCGTTGTACTCATTTTTAGTACACGAAACCCCTAGTACACCCCTCCGAGCCTATCTTTTCGTTTCTAACTTTAAACATCTTACTTAAAGGAAGAATTTGTTACACCCCACTTAAATGTACAACCAAATCGCCTTAGCCTTCCGTGTATGCACTCATTTTTAGTGCATTATGGTTATTTGTTAAACCCTTAGTTAATTATTTAATTGATTACATGGTGGATAAGTCGAGTCATATCCTTGTACATATTGTTTTGGGATGATTGGGACTCATGGGTAAAGTACTAATGTTATGGAGTAATGGGGAAGAACATCATATATTACCCCCATATGTGCGTTAGTCTTAAAAGTACGCCAAGTGTTTTGATTATCTTAATTCGAGTCATTAGATTAGTCTATTGTAAAGTATGTAAAAATTCAAGTGTAAGGGGAATGTTCATTCCCTATGATGTATTATTTTGGATGGTAGGGTAAGAGTGTATGCAAAAAAAAAAAAAAAAAAAAAAAAAAAAAAAAAAAAAAATCGAAAAAATCAAGAAAAAGAAAAAAAAATTAGAAAAAGAAAAGAGAAAAAAAACATACGGACTACCATCCCGTTTCATTCTATGTTTATTTTATGTTTTTGTCATTTTTCATTTATTAGCTTAAGTCGAGTCTATTCTTGGCTTAGCAACGCCATATTGTACATGTAATTAACCAAGATGATTAACTCGCCACCAGTAAAGATTGCCTATATCCAACAAAACCGTGTATTCCATATCCCTACACCTAACGTTATAACCCTTTAAAAGACCTCTTTGATAGTTTATCCTAGGTGCTTACGCCATGTGGTGGAGGTTTGATCCTTTCCCAAGCCTATGGTAATCTATTTTGCTATGACAGGTAGTGAGAGATGTTTTCCATTTCCATATTCTGATATATACTTTATTACACCCGAGAGATGTGAGTATCTAACCACTATTTGTGAGGTGCTAGTATATGACCTCTGTGCTTGTCTTTGGTCTTTAGTGGAACGATTATTTGTTGTAATTACTTTTATATTAGTGTTAAATGACCCCTAACTTGTATTTTGATTAGAATAAAAGCGCATTTGCTTGAGGACAAGCAAATCTTAAGTGTAAGGGTATATGATGAGGCGAAAAATGATCCGTTTTTAGGGGGTCATTTAAGCCGGAATTTGAATTTATTTGATCAAACATTGCCCTAAATCGTTCCTTTTGTGATTTTAGGTACTTTGGCAGTGAATTCTGGAAAAGGAAGCATTTTGGACATTTTTGGAGCATAAAAGTGAAGAAAACGGCAAAGTCTTAATTTTCTTTGCTGGGAACAGTACCTGACGGCGTCAAGAAGATTTTGATGATGGCGTCAAGAGCAAAAATGGTGCGGCCCAGTGAAAACGTGACGGCGTCAAAACATGGCCGTCAAGAGTAAAAGTGGTGATGGCCTAGAACAAGATTACACATGACGGCGTCAGATCTGGATCTAGGCAGTCCGAGAATTTTATGGGCGGCGGGTTGACGGCGTCAGAAGTTTCTTCTTGACGCCGTCAGCTTAGGAAATCTATATATAGTTTTTGTAATTTTCATTCTAAAGGGAGGAGAATTTTAGGGTCGACTAGAATAAACCCTAGCTCGTTTTTAACAGTATTTTCAAGGGTTTTCACCCCTTGAAACCCTTCATGTTCAATTGAGATAAGTATCCTTTCAATTCATTCAATATGTCTATGTGTTGTTTGAATATATCTTACGCTTGTCTTGATTTTAACATGCTAGGCTAGATCTCTTGTGTGTTTGCTTAGATGTAATGAAACCTAGATGTTGATTATAGGTTGATTCCTTGTTTATAGTTGTAATGGATGAATGACTTCAATGTTAGGCTTAAGAAAACTGGCAGACTTCCATTGTGTAACATGCTTGAACGTCTTAAGAAACATGAACCAATGCGTACTAAGGTTTTTATGGTTGTATTTAATGCATGAGCGAATTCTAGTGATCCCATGTTAGGAGCTTCTTGTAGGCTCGACATAGGAGTGAAGTAGGAGCTTATAGATTTGGGGAAGTGAGTACGCCACCCCACGACTGGTATTAAGGAATATAACCCGTCATCCACGCAACTGTAACAAACAATTAACCTGTAAAAGATATCTAGGGAGTAGTGAAATCTAAGTAAACACTATTCTCCCATTTATTGTTCACACCCTATTAGTAATTAGTTTTATTTTCATTTTTGTTATTTTATTTTGATTGCATCTGTAGTTATTGGGTTAGTTGACTAGCAACTAATTCCGCCCACTCTTCCAAAAACCCGAGATTTTACTTGCTTTCATAAAAACATAAAAATACAAAAAGAATCATCCCTCACCTCTAGACATAGTTTTTAGGTTTTCTAATCCTAGCGACACTATTCCTGAGTTGAACGATCAATCCCCCGGTACTTGTCACTATACTATACTACAACGATCAGGTACCCTGCCTGGTGGGGGTTGTAAGCTTCTCGAGATCCCTCGAGAGGTAAAGCCTGGTGCAATTCCCACGCATTAACCTGTAAAAACCTCTTAACTTTGAAAATCCACCACACATGTGAGTTTTATAATCCCCTAGATAGAGTATACAAGTTTACTATGGTAGATTATGTAGACCTAATTGATTATGATGAGTTCGCCAATCATGAGTTGGGCAGAATGTTAGGTGAACTCGGTTTTAGCGATGATGGTAAGATCCTGTTTACCCATTTTAGGATCCTTTGTTAGTCTTTAGATGATGCATGGTACCTTTAATGTCGGATCAAGATGTGCTGACCTTGTTGAAATATGTATCTAAGTTTAAGGAATAAGATATATATGTTGAATCTGATGTATCATTGGTAGAATAACACTTGATGGAGGTGAGGAGTATAGATATTAAGAATTGTAGTCCAAGGATGTAGTGATTAAGGCAATTGTTGAAGAGAATGTGGCTAGTGAAGATGTTAAGAAAAGAAAATGAACATTGTTGTTGTTGTTAGAATGGAATGGTTCAAATGTCATTGGAAATGAGGATAATCAAGAAGTGTCGACTCAAGCTTCAACCAGTAATGTTTGTCCATTGTTTGATAATGGTAACGATGAGAATGTAGGAACCCTACATTGTGAAAATGAGGTACCACCATCCTTATCCGATGCATTCAGTTTCTTAAATCTCTTGTAATAGAATGAACATGAGCATATTGAGGGGGGGGGGGGGGGAGGGTTATGCATGATTCAAGCATTAATGGTAAACAAGCTGAGATATATATTGAGGACGATTTGTTCCAATAAGATACTGCTTTAGATTGGCAATATGAGCCTTACTATGGGTTAGATGAAGAACAAGATATTTCTTAGAGTATGTTTTTCCATAGTAATGAACAACAGATTGATGAAGAGGTTATAGAAAGGGAAGAAGCTGTTGGTGATGAAGATGTGGTAGAAATTGAAGATGAAGGTGATGATAGTGATTTCAGCCTAATGACAATATAATACCAGAAACAGAGCCAAAAGTATACATGGATGGCTTCAACTTTGAGGTGGATGCAAATCTTGAACAGAGTAGGACAAAAGATGATAAAATTAACCTTGACTCTAGTATTAGTGCAATTGACCTTAATGAATTTGAAAGTGATAGTGAGGGTGATGATGTACAGCCTTTACACAAAAGAACCAAAATGCTGAAGGAAATAAGAAAGGCATACAAGGGTAAGGATAACATTGCAGAAGGATCACTTTTTTATTAGAGAATATTTTAGTACTAGAAAACAAGTTACTGACAAGGTCAAGGTGCTAGTAGTGTAGTCAAGGAGAGTCATTAAGGTTCTCAAATGTGATCATAAGAGGGTGACATTATGTGTTATGGTACTGTCATTGGTTATGAGAATACCAATTAAGGCCCAAGGCAAATCATTTCCTCACCTACCTCAAAACTAAAGGCCCATATGAAAAAAAAAAAAAAAACAAAGCAAACAAACTTACGGATAAGAAATTCAATGATGTTAAGACTAAAGGTTTTATAAGTGAAGAATCATAAACCTCCTCGCCCTTGGATCCTACATGTATCAAAGGTTGGGGATGAGAAAAGTTGGTCAATTAAAACATTGACTGATGGTCATAAATGTATTCAAACAAGAGATTTATCAAATGCAACAACTAGGTTTTTGTCAAAAGAGGTGGCTAAAACTGTTTCTATCAATCCTAGAATCCCAAATAAGGCATTACAACATGAATTGAGAAGGAAGTTCCAAATAAACATCTCCAATATGAAAACTTATAGGGCAAAGGAAATTACTTTGAATAAGATGAAAGGTGACTATACACATCATTATGACCTCCTTAGAGACTAAGCTATGGAGCTAAAAAAAAAGTTAAGATCCAGCTAGAAACCAACACAGATCTATCTCTTAATTCAAAGGTTTTCAAAAGTATTGATGTATGAATTAGTGCACTAAAAGTTGGATACATATCACTAAGAAGGGAGATATTGGGATTGGATGGTTCTTTCATAAAAGGGAGATATTGAGATGACCCACTTTGGGCGTATTTCGACTAACTCAACCCATTTAAACTGTTATTTTTATAGTTAACTTACTGATTTGAACCATAGATATGAATATGAGTTAACTTACTGATTTGAACCGTTATTTTTATAGTTAACTTTCCCTATATGCGTAAACTATAATAATGTTGGCATCCCCTACAAATTCAGCACACAGGTATGCTGGAAACCAAAACCACAGTCAACTTACAACTTGAAACTCACTTGTATTTAGAGAGTTTCAGATTCTTACATGGTGTCAACAAAAACAATCCAATACATCTCGATCTTAATCCTAAATCTACATGTAAATGTGAAACTCCACATACGGTAATAAAGAATGCAATAATATACACACTAATACCCTATGATCATTCTTAAAAAAAAATCAACTTTGGGTAAAAGTTAGAACAACTAGTTTCTCAATCAGAAAGCGGTACAAAATTTTTTGCAACAACACCAACACGATTCTTTTTGTAGTGAATTACAATACTAACTTTTCAAGTTCAGTGTGGCAAAAAAAAAAGCAAAACGTACACTAAAATGCAACTTATTTTCAGCTTATTGTCAGCATAAGTAAGAAAAAAGAATGCATTTTCTCCAAATGCGTGTAAATACTTTGAAGTTTTTACCATTGTATCTAAGTAACCTTTTATAGCACCTATCTTATTAGAACATCTCGGCGAGTGGATCAGAACGAGTTCTACACAAAACAAATAACCTGGTATACTGGTTGGGTTCTAAAAAATCCCTTTATTTATAATAAGTAAATGGGTCATAATTGCTACCACTATGAAAGACGTCTATAGCATAATACAATCATTAAATATAGTTCTCATCATCATTCCATGAATACAATCATTAAATACAATCCTTACCACCATTAACAGATGCACTAAAGTTTGTCAAACAGATGCCCTAAAGAATGTGAAACAGATGCTCTAAAGTATGTGAAATAGATCCATTAAACAAACAAATTGATGCCCTAACACATTATTAAAACAGATGCATTAAACAAAACAAACAAACTGATGCTCTATTCAGTTTTAAGACATATGCTATGTTTTACGATACCGTTATGCACTAGTCAAACAATCAGACAAACATATGACTTAAATAATTTCAGTATGCTATTATCTAACAAACAAATACTCTTTTTACGATACTTTTATGCATTAATCAAACATAAAAAGGCTCAAACAGATGCCGTAACATGTAACGTGATGATTTACTTATACACTCGGAATGCCTTAGCGTGTCACACGACACTCTAATTATACTAATAGATGCCATAACATGAGCTGCTGATGCTTTAAAATGTACACTAGTTACAAAATGTATAATCATGATGCATTAATTCAAACCAACTGATGTCGTAACATAATCTTTTTGCACATATTCACCTAAATGTCATTTTTGTACCCACAAGTCTGAATCTACACAGATGCCCTAATTTTACACATATTCGCAAAAATATTAATTATGATATAATATACCCAATGATGCGCAAAATAACTTAAAAATTGAACAATTGATAATTATGGACTTACTATTGATTGAGTTCTCAGATTCGTGTCATGAATATATAAAAATAACATAATACTGATGGGGTAACATATTTCTGATGATCTGAAATACAAAATTCCTACTTTCATGTTTATTTGGATCGGATTTTGATCGGAATTTGATAAGATTTGGTGTTTTGATCAGTTTTAATAGTGGTGGTTTTAATGATGTTGGTTGCGACGGTGATGGTGGTGGTAATAATGCATATGTTGGTGGTGCTGGTGACGGTGCGGTGGTGATGGTGCAGATGGTGGAGACAGTTATGATGGTGGTGGTGGCGGTGTAGACGGTGGTGGTGGTGGTGGTGATTGTGCAGATGGAGTAGCTCATCTCCAGTGAATGAATTAAAATGAGGATATGATTGTTTGTATCTGATGGTTACCTGCTACCCCTTATTTTGTTTGCATTGTTTTAAAACTACCCCTAAAGTTTGAGATGTTTCAAATTCGACCCTATAACTTTTTTTCTCACTTTTCTATCCAAATACACTTTTCTCTGGAACCCTACCCTATATATATATATATATATATATATATATATATATATATATATATATAGGGATGAGATCAAATAAAAAGATGATTTTTTGTAAAAAGAATAAGAAGGATTTTGGACCTTTGATTTAAAATTAATGGATGAGATTAACTTTCATCCTAACTAACTATTAAGGGTATAAAAGTAATTTTTGCAATCAACTGTGATTCTAACTGACTTATATAATAAAACCTGGTTCTTTGATCTCCCACCTACACACACAGAGAAACACACAGTATCTTCAATCCAAAAACTAACCTGTCATAATCAACTATAATCCCTTTTCACTGTAATTTTCAATCCGTTCCCCAATATTCAATCAAAATATGGTTTGTAACACCAATCGGCTATTAACGTAACACAATCGTGGATTTTAAGCTCAATTTTGAATTTTGTCCGGAATGTTAACGATTAATAATAGTTATAATCAAGGTGTATTTTTTGCGTTAAAAATCGATTTCGGTTCGACATCAGATGAAGCTTTTTTGTTGTAATTTAGTGTATTTGATAATAAATTTGTGCTATTATTGTAATTTTGATATGTAAATTAGTGTTTTGAGTGTAATTTTCTGTGATGAATTCAATGTACATATTAGTGTTATTATAGTAACTAAAACATATTTATTGTTATTAGTGTAAATTAATATATAAATTTTTGTTATTAGTGTAATTTATACATGAATTAGCGTTATTAGTGTACTTTATGCAAAAAAATTGTTTTTTAGTCAAATCTAATGCAGAAAATGGTGTTATTTGTGCATTACTGCATTTATTACAAAATTTATGTTATAATGTAATTTGATGCACAAATATCATTTAAGCTGCCATTTTGTCACTAGCTATTGAATTGCATTATTTGGAGTTAGGAAACGTCGGTGATAATCTTTGTTCAATATGTGTTTAATATCTGGTATTTGTATCAGGTTTGCAACGACGCCACTACATATGCCAACATTGATATGGTGAAAAAAAAATATGGAAGTAGAATGTTGGTGATTGAAGGTATGTAACTCAATGATTTGTTATTTTTAAGTTCTTGGTTTAGGCATCCCTTTATATGTCATTTGGTACGTGATAAATGATGTGTCATGTCACTTTGTAATCATAAATATAAATTGCAGTCTATCTACAAAATATATGGTTCATTAGTTGGTACTATAAGTCGTGTAGGAAGTTATGTGATGCGTGGGAATCACAACAGGCTTTACCTCTCGAGGGATCTCGAGAAGCTTACAACCCCCACCAGGCAGTGTACCTGATCGTTGTAGTATAGTATAGTGACAAGTACCGGGGGATTGATCGTTCAGCTTAGGAATAGTGTCGCTAGGATTAGAAAACCTAAATACTAGTTCTAAAGGTGAGGGATGATTATTTTTGTATTTTTATGTTTTTTAGAAAGCAAGTAAAAATCTCAGGTTTTGGAAGAGTGGGCGGAATTAGTTGCTATTCAACTAACCCAAAACTAAGATGCAATCAAAATAAAATACTGAAAATGAAAATAAACTAATTATACTAAGGTTGTGAGCAGTAATTGGAGAAAATGTGTTTACTTAGACTTCACTACTCCCTAGATATCTTTTACACGTTAATTACTTGTTATAATTGTATGGATGACGGATTGTATTCCTTAATACCATTCATGGGGTGGCATACATAACTCCCCAATTCTATGAGCTCTTATCTCCTCCTACACCATGCCCAGCACAACTATAGGGATTGTAAACAGTGGCTCATGCATTAAATACAACCAATAAAGACCTAGTACGCCTCGGTTCATGTTTCTTAAGACGTTCAAGCATGTTACCATTTGGAGATCTGCCAGTTTTCTTAAGCCTAACATATAAAATCATTCATCCAAGACAAGAATAAACAAGTAATCAACTCATAATCAATATCTAGGTTTCATTAGATCTAAGCAAACACAAAAGAGATCTAGCCTAGCATAATGGAATTGAGACAAGAACAAGATATAGACAACCAACACATAGACATATTGATTGAATTAGAAAAACACTTATCTCAATTACAATGCAAGGTATCAAGGGTTTGGAACCCTTGAAAAACCTGTAAAAGTTGCACCAAAATCGTCTTTAGGGTTTCTCCAAAACTTCTCTCGTCCTTAATGTGAAAAACTAGAAAACTATATATAGAAAAATAGGGGTGACGGCGTCAAGAACAAAGGTGTGACGCCGTCATCTCGCCGCCAAATACTTCCTCGGACGGCCTTGATCTACTTCTGACGCCCTGTGTGACGCCGTCATCAACTACGGATTTTTATTCTTGGGATTTTGACACCGTCAGGAACAACTCTTGACGCCTTCATGTACTGTTCCCAGCATGGAAAATTGAGACTTTGCCGTTTTCTTCACTTTTATGCTCCAAAAACGTCCAAAATGGCTTCTTTTCCAGAATTCACTCTCCAAATACCTAAAATCACAAAAGGAATGATTTAGGGCAATATTTGATCAAATAAAGTCGGATTCGGGCTTAAATGACCCCCTAAAAACGGATCATTTTTCGCCTCATCATATACCCTTACACTTGAGATTTGCTTGTCCTCAAGCAAATGCGCTTTTATTCTACTCAAAAGACAAGTTAGGGGTCATTTAACACTAATATAAAAGTAATTACAACAAATAATCGTTCCACTAAAGACCAATAGACAAGCACGGAGGTCATATACAAGCACCTCACAAATAGTGTTTAGATACTCACATCTCTCGGGTGTAATAAAGTAATATAACATTATGGAAATGGAAGATATCTCTCACTACCTGTCATAGCAAAATAGATTACCATAGGCTTGGGAAAGGATCAAATCTCCACCACATGGCGTAAGCACCTAGGATAAACTATCAAAGAGGTCTTTTAGAGGGTTGTAACGTTAGGTATAGGGATATGAATTACACGGTTTTGTTGGATAAAGGAAGTTTTACTGGTGGCGAGTTAACAATCTTGGTTAATTACATGTACAAGATGGCGTTGCTAAGCCAAGACTAGACTCGACTTAAGCTAATAAATGAAAAATAACTAAAAACATAAAATGAACATAGAATGAAACGGGATGGTAGTCCGTATGTTTTTTCTCTTTTTCCTTTTTCTATTTTTTTTTTCTTTTTCCTGATTTTTTCGATTTTTTTTTATTTTTTATTTATTTTTTATTTATTTATTTATTTTTTTTTGCATACACTCTTACCCTACCATCCAAAAATAATACATAATAGGGAATGAAAATTCCCCTTACACTTGAATCTTTACATACTTTACAATTAAACTAATGTAATGACTCGAATTAAGAAAATCAAAACACTTGGAGTACTTTTAAGATTAACGCACATATGGGGGTAATAATATTATGTTCTTCCCCATTACTCCATAGAATAAGTACTTACCCATGAGTCCCAATCGTCCCAAAACAATATGTACAATGATATGACTCGACTTAGCAACCATGTAATCAATTAGAAAGTTAACTTAGGGTTTAACAAATAACAATAATGCACTAAAAATGAGCGCATACACAGAAGACTAAGGCGATTTGGTTGTACATTTAAGTGGGGTGTAACAAATTCTTCCTTTAAGTAAGATGCTTAAAGTTAGAAACGAAAAGATAGGCTCGGAGGGGTGTACTAGGGGTATCGTGTACTAAAAATGAGTACAACGCTAAGGGTGTGGGAAAAATTAGTTGACTTAATTAGTCAAGTAGTATGACTTAAATGGTCAAGTAATTATGATACGGGTTTAACACAAGGGTGATCCTAATGCCTCTTATCATGTAGTAAATCCTACCACACGAATGTAGTCTCACTAGCGGTCTCGGAATGCATCACTAACGCAAGTTCTAGAATCTAAATGCTACCGGTACACTCATAAGCACTAATAATGAATGCTTTTCCTATCAAATCTAAAGGCGAACATCACATATTTGGGTGGAAAATGTCACAACTCACCATTTCACGTCATTTACCATTTCAGGTCATTTTCCCAAACTTCGACTTTTTACTATTCATAAATCACTATTCATCAAAACACTATTCATCGATTTACTATTCATCATTTTCGAGGTCAATTTGATATTCTGAGAACCATTTGGGAAATTTACTATTCACTGAACACTATTCATTTCCGGAAAATATTTCATCATTCACGTGCATTACTCATTTCATCGTAAATTTAGTTTACGGGTATTCAAATTCGCGTAACCGGATTGGTTTAGGTGCGAATTCATTTCATTAGTGTTGAGAACACTGCATACGGACTGGAGATAGTCTGCATATCATCATAACAGCATTTTCATGTTATACCACTCTTAGGATTTTCAAATTTTTATATTCAGTACATTTAACGTTTTTACGTATAAGTATTTATAGTAAACGTTAACACCCGGTTTATACACGACGAATATATCTAAATATTCCCACAATGGTCCCGACATATTTTTATATCCATTTTAACATCATAAAAGTTATAACATTCAGTTACCCAGTATTTTGGAAATTTATTTTATTTATAACGTACGCGTATGAATATAACGACGGTTTTCGTGAAAACTAAACAATAATCACCCGATCACTCAGTAAATGTACCCAACATATTTTTAACATATTTTCAACATTATTATGACTTTATTTCATCCCGGTTAACTTCGTGAACATTTATTTCTATTAAAACCGGTACCCCGATTTTAACGAATAACACAAACTAGTGCATAATTCTTGCAAGGTTTTCTAATTAAATCACAAGCACCCTACCCCCCCCTTCTACCCTTTGAAAACCAGCCCATGAAACACCTTTTTAACCCCTAGCATTAACTTAACTATATTTTACTAATAAACCTATTATAAACATAACTTTACCAATTTCCTAAATCATTATCCACATTTTGAGCTAAGAACAAAAATCATCTTTCTCTTCCATTTCCTCTCCAAACCCACGACCCATAATTGATCTCCATGATCAAGTGATCATTTTCCATAAAGTAAAACACTAAACTTGTTCATTTTACAAGCCTAATCAAGAATCAAGCAACAAAAACACAAGAACATCAAGCATAATCATCCTATAATCATCTCATTTTATCAAGTAAGTTTTCATCTTTATTTTTTCATGGATCATCCTATTTTTACATGTATTTCATAAGTATCATGCTAAAAACCATGTACAAGTAGCTATACCACACTTTATTTTGGCTAAAAAGAAACATACAAACCCTAACTTTTTAGTTATGCATTTCCTTGCTTTAATAACTTGGTTAGGAGTCCATGGCACCCTAAGAAGGTGTATGGTAGGATTAGATTAGTCATGTGGTGATTACAAGAGGTTTGGTGATGGTAGAAATTAGTTTTTAACCTTGGAAACTTGATTTGGAACCTATTTTAGACATGCTGTCCCGTTTTGTAAAAATCTGGAAAATCAGTAAACACCAAGGGAACTTTGGCAAAATTTTTAGAAAATACTTTCAAAAACGAATCCGTAGGCGAAAGAACGGATTAAAAAGAGCTTATAACGAAGAAGTTATGATTTTTGCAAGATTGTTGACGAAAAGTATTTTCTGGAAATTTGTTTGCTGTTGGACGTTTTTCATTGGACAAAAAGAGACTTTAGACGTAACCCGGAGGAGCCGAGCTTTCCAAAATATATTACTACATACTAAGACGTAACCGTGGATATAAAGAACAAGTAAAACGGACAAGTAACGACAAAGATATTCACGTTTGAATATCGGCTAAAACCATTTTATAATTGACAGCTTTTATTAAATTTGGCGCAAAAACTACGAAGTACATTTTTGAGCTAGAAGTAATATCAAGTACCGAGCTTTATAACTAATGTAGTATTAGTTATTACGAGTACGTTTTCATCATTTCAAAGATTACAACCCGAGTATTTCAACACTAACATGGAAACATACGATATATATAAGTATATATATATTGCAACTAGCTTATTATATTTTCTAATAGCAATATTTTTCCAAATTCTTGGATTATATATTTTGATAACACAAGTGTTTTTCTAAAGAGTAGAGTGGTATAGAAACATGAGCATGGACATTCATAACATCATCTGTTGATCTAAATGAGATCGTTCATCATTCATATTAGGTTGCGGCAGTTAACCGTGCATTGTTGTTCACTTCATATTATCATCGCAGTATCATCAGTTGAGGTGAGTTTTCATGGCCCCGTTTTCAATTACTTATTTGATTTCAAATCCCACGGGGGAGAATACATTGCATCAATTACTTTCGTACATGCCCAAGTATTACAAATTCCATACATTGCTTAAGTTGCCTTTATACCATATCATAACAAGTCCCCTTTTCAATATCATGGACCGTTAATTTCAAGTACTAAGCGAGAGTGAGTGAATAGATCTATTGAGGGTGACGCCTCCATTCGTGTTTGGGTTGCTCCAACGGGACGAATGCATTTCATGTCTTATCAAGTGAGTGTCTGGTAAACACTCTGTTGGGGCATTACAAAGTCTAGCTTCGGGGTCATGAGCTTAAGGGACAATGTAGCATTTTGACATTTATGTCGGTTTACTTTATACTTGTGGCTTATGTACATACGATTTAACTTACAAACCTATGATTATTCACCAACATTCGTGTTGACCGTTTTCGCAATGTATTTTCAGGTAACTAAGAGCATAAACTTCATGGCATGCATGGAGTCATTTTAGTGAGGACCTAGGATGAAGCGTCTCACTTTGATACTTTCATGCACTTATGTATAATTATCGTTTGACATGTCTAAACTTTTTTCTGTAAACCTATCATGACTTTTGGGACCTATGTAATATATTCTGAATGTTTTAATAAGTCAAACGATGTGTTTTCAAAACGACACTTTAGGTCGTTCAATATTTCCTTGTTATGGTGCTATGACAGTTACACCCTCAGGCATTCCATTCCGCTGCAAGTCAGGTAAATTGGGGGTGTGACAGATTGGTACCAGAGCTAAGGTTATAGAGAACTAGGATGTATCATTGACCCTAGACTATAACCTCATTATCATAGCATCTCATCATTTCATCATAAGTGCATGTTCATTGCTTTTGGTGATTTCATTACGAGTTATTTATTTTATTTCACCTTGATTATCACAGAACCATGTCTGCAAACCCAAATGTTATACTGTACACCATCACAGACTCCGATGTCGAAGGCTCTATGTCTTCTACTGCCCGTTCACCATTACCTATTTCTCATGTTGCCCCTATTGCACCACCCGAGATTACCTGTACACCCACTGATACATCATCCCCTGCTACCACTGTTCCATCAGAACCTAGACTTATGTTTCCACGCAGTAAGACTACTATAGGTCCTAGGAAGAGAGTTTGCCCTATTACATCTACCTTTAAGGTACCCACTATTCCTATGTTACCTACACCACCACCAGCCATACCTGCTACTACATGCATATCGACTTCACTATTACCGCTTAGGAAGCGTGTTAGGTTTACTACACCAGATTCCCCTACTACAGAGTCAGAATCAGCAGAACCACCACCAGTATACCATGTAGGGGAGTGTTCGAGAGCAGCTGCTGCTAGGGAGCCTACTGTGGCTAGTGAGCCTACTGTTGTTAGGGAGCCTGCAGATGTTACATTGGAGGGCCAGCTAGGGGCTCATCAGGATCAGATTGATAGTTTAGACTATAGGGTTGATGTGGATATCATTCCTCGACTAGAGGCGGCTGAGAAGCAGATCGAGGGTTTACTGTTAGGTGTGAGTTCTAGAGCGGCTGCGGCTAGTAGCCCTACAGCCGTCACATTAGAGGATCAGATGGGTGCTCAGCAGGAGCAAGTAGATAGGTTGGGGTATAGAGTTGATGAGATCATTACTACTCGACTTGAGACTGTCGAGGAGCAGGTTGAGGATTTGGTTCAGGGCAGGGTCAGTATTGATGTGACATACCATGGACTTGAGGCACGACAGTTGAGGCACCGGGAGGAGATTGAGCTACTTAGGGAGGAGTTACCTGAGATTCGAGATAGAGCTCAGGCGACACAGGAGACTCAGTGGGAGCATGTCGATCAGTTGGCATTGCTTCGTGAGAGGTTGACAGCGATGGAGAGCAGGGATGTTTCTTCTCAGTTGCGAGTTCAGCATCTGGAGGAGATCGTGGTTGCGATGGATCGTGAGATTCGCCGCTTGAGGGGAGAGCCTGGAGCATCTGGAGCTCCTGGACCATCTGGAGCACCTGGAGGTGCATAGACATAGACTAGTATTATATTAGCTTTTACTATTTCCTAGTCCCGAGGTGTGGGACGTAGTTCAAGAACTTGTAGTCTTTTGGTTGTTGTACAAACAAATATATATCAAGTGCGACTCTACTATGTTGGAAATGTTGTGCTATATATATATATCGGTCCATGTAGGCCGAAATTTTCATGTATTATTCATGTGTTGTGATTATACTTATGATGTTTCATGGTTGCTCCTTATGGTTAACGTATTTATTACAGGTTGTGGTTGTACTCGTACATGTCGTGGTTGTATTTAAACTTGTTGTGGTTGTATATATATACATGTTGTGGGCGTATATTTTTGTACGATGACTATTTCTATTATAGTTTTCTCATGGTTGTTGTCGATTATTATTTATCAGAAATATGGCGCCAAAACCTGCTATGACACAAGCAGCTATCCGCAAGTTGGTCAGGGATAGTATAGCAGAAGCTCTAGAGACTGAGAGAGCTGAAGTTGCTGCTAGGAATGCTGAGGTTCCACCTACTGCTGAAGTGGTTCAACCCACTACTAGGCGTGAATGTACTTGGAAGGATTTCAAGATTAGTGATCCTATCAAGTATAAGGGCAATGAGGGAGCGGTTGCTTTAATCCGCTGGTTTGAGAAGACTGAGAACGTTTTTCTCATGTGTGGTTGTCAGGAGGTTAACAAGGTAAAGTTCGCTACAGGAATGCTGCTGGATGAAGCCATGTCTTGGTGGAATTCGTATGCTCAGCCTATTGGTATGGAGAATGCCTACAAACTCACTTGGGCTGAATTCAAGAAGCTGATGACTAAGAAGTTTTGCCCTCGTACGGAGGTGCAAAAGTTGGAAACTGAATTCTATGAGCTGGTAACAAAAGATGATGACATTGAGACTTATATCAGGAAGTTTCAGGAGTTGGCTACACTATGTCTAACTATGGTTCCGGATAATGAGAAAAAGATGGAGAATTTTACTGGAGGACTACCCGAAAGCATCCGAGGGGATGTGATGTCTTTCGACCCACAATCAATGGAAGAGGCCATTCGTATAACTCAGAAACTTATGATCCAAGTGTTGAAAGGAAAATCTGCTGCAAATAACAACAATAACCGAAACAACAACCCAAACAACAATAACAACAACAAAAGGAGGTTTGACGGTAACCAAGGTGGAAATGCCATTCAGCCACCACCTAAGAGGCAGGAAGTGGCAAGGGCCTATGCTGCAGGACCTACTGAAGGGAGAGGGTATGCTGGAAATCTACCCAAGTGTGATAAGTGTCAGAAACACCATAACCCAGGACGTTGCCCAGATATATGTGGCAACTGCAAGAAGGCTGGTCACTACACCAGGGATTGCTGGAATCCAAACTTGGGTGGAAATCAGAAACCACCAGTAACATGTTTCGACTGCGGAGAAATTGAACACTATAGGAGTGAGTGCCCAAAGAGGAAGAATCAAGGAGCTGGAAATCAAGGAGGAGTAGCTCGAGGAAGGGCTTATGTTATGGGAGGAGAAGATGCCCGTGAGGACCCGAATGTTGTTGCGGGTACGTTCCTCGTTAATAATCGTTATGCATCCATTTTATTTGATTCAGGAACGGATAGAAGTTTTGTTTCTATTGCATTTGCACCTTTACTTAACATAGAACCAACTACTTTAGACATTCCCTATATTGTTGAATTAGCCGATGGATCTTTAGTTAACACCAACACCTTTATCCGTGGTTGCACCATCAATTTCCTAAATCACCCATACAATATAGACCTTATGCCCGTAGAACTTGGAAGTTTTGACATTGTTATCAGTATGGATTAGTTGCCTCAAACCTTAAGAAATGCCTTTCAGATGAGTCATCCGTTATATCATTAGAAGAGATTCAGTTAAATGACAAACTTAGCTTTGTGGAGAAACCAGTTGAAACCATGGACCGAGAGGTCAAACAGTTAAAGCATAGTAGAATTCCGATCGTTAAGGTTCGCTGGAATTCTCGAAGAGGAACCGAGTTTACTTAGGAACGAGAGGACCAAATGCAACGCAAGTATCCACACCTTTTCACCAAACCTATTACCGAGACCAACACTAGCTGAATTCAGGGACTGAATTCCTATTTGGGTGGGCGGATGTCACAACTCACCATTTCACGTCATTTACCATTTCAGGTCATTTTCCCAAACTTCGACTTTTTACTATTCATAAATCACTATTCATCAAAACACTATTCATCGATTTACTATTCATCATTTTCGAGGTCAATTTGATATTCTGAGAACCATTTGGGAAATTTACTATTCACTGAACACTATTCATTTCCGGAAAATATTTCATCATTCACGTGCATTACTCATTTCATCGTAAATTTAGTTTACGGGTATTCAAATTCGCGTAACCGGATTGGTTTATGTGCGAATTCATTTCATTAGTGTTGAGAACACTGCATACGGACTGGAGATAGTCTGCATATCATCATAACAGCATTTTCATGTTATACCACTCTTAGGATTTTCAAATTTCTATATTCAGTACATTTAACGTTTTTACGTATAAGTATTTATAGTAAACGTTAACACCCGGTTTATACACGACGAATATATCTAAATATTCCCACAATGGTCCCGACATATTTTTATATCCATTTTAACATCATAAAAGTTATAACATTCAGTTACCCAGTATTTTGGAAATTTATTTTATTTATAACGTACGCGTATGAATATAACGACGGTTTTCGTGAAAACTAAACAATAATCACCCGATCACTCAGTAAATGTACCCAACATATTTTTAACATATTTTCAACATTATTATGACTTTATTTCATCCCGGTTAACTTCGTGAACATTTATTTCTATTAAAACCGGTACCCGATTTTAACGAATAACACAAACTAGTGCATAATTCTTGCAAGGTTTTCTAATTAAATCACAAGCACCCTACCCCCCCCCCCCCCCCCCCCCTTCTACCCTTTGAAAACCAGCCCATGAAACACCTTTTTAACCCCTAGCATTAACTTAACTATATTTTACTAATAAACCTATTATAAACATAACTTTACCAATTTCCTAAATCATTATCCACATTTTGAGCTAAGAACAAAAATCATCTTTCTCTTCCATTTCCTCTCCAAACCCACGACCCATAATTGATCTCCATGATCAAGTGATCATTTTCCATAAAGTAAAACACTAAACTTGTTCATTTTACAAGCCTAATCAAGAATCAAGCAACAAAAACACAAGAACATCAAGCATAATCATCCTATAATCATCTCATTTTATCAAGTAAGTTTTCATCTTTATTTTTTCATGGATCATCCTATTTTTACATGTATTTCATAAGTATCATGCTAAAAACCATGTACAAGTAGCTATACCACACTTTATTTTGGCTAAAAAGAAACATACAAACCCTAACTTTTTAGTTATGCATTTCCTTGCTTTAATAACTTGGTTAGGAGTCCATGGCACCCTAAGAAGGTGTATGGTAGGATTAGATTAGTCATGTGGTGATTACAAGAGGTTTGGTGATGGTAGAAATTAGTTTTTAACCTTGGAAACTTGATTTGGAACCTATTTTAGACATGCTGTCCCGTTTTGTAAAAATCTGGAAAATCAGTAAACACCAAGGGAACTTTGGCAAAATTTTTAGAAAATACTTTCAAAAACGAATCCGTAGGCGAAAGAACGGATTAAAAAGAGCTTATAACGAAGAAGTTATGATTTTTGCAAGATTGTTGACGAAAAGTATTTTCTGGAAATTTGTTTGCTGTTGGACGTTTTTCATTGGACAAAAAGAGACTTTAGACGTAACCCGGAGGAGCCGAGCTTTCCAAAATATATTACTACATACTAAGACGTAACCGTGGATATAAAGAACAAGTAAAACGGACAAGTAACGACAAAGATATTCACGTTTGAATATCGGCTAAAACCATTTTATAATTGACAGCTTTTATTAAATTTGGCGCAAAAACTACGAAGTACATTTTTGAGCTAGAAGTAATATCAAGTACCGAGCTTTATAACTAATGTAGTATTAGTTATTACGAGTACGTTTTCATCATTTCAAAGATTACAACCCGAGTATTTCAACACTAACATGGAAACATACGATATATATAAGTATATATATATTGCAACTAGCTTATTATATTTTCTAATAGCAATATTTTTCCAAATTCTTGGATTATATATTTTGATAACACAAGTGTTTTTCTAAAGAGTAGAGTGGTATAGAAACATGAGCATGGACATTCATAACATCATCTGTTGATCTAAATGAGATCGTTCATCATTCATATTAGGTTGCGGCAGTTAACCGTGCATTGTTGTTCACTTCATATTATCATCGCAGTATCATCAGTTGAGGTGAGTTTTCATGGCCCCGTTTTCAATTACTTATTTGATTTCAAATCCCACGGGGGAGAATACATTGCATCAATTACTTTCGTACATGCCCAAGTATTACAAATTCCATACATTGCTTAAGTTGCCTTTATACCATATCATAACAAGTCCCCTTTTCAATATCATGGACCGTTAATTTCAAGTACTAAGCGAGAGTGAGTGAATAGATCTATTGAGGGTGACGCCTCCATTCGTGTTTGGGTTGCTCCAACGGGACGAATGCATTTCATGTCTTATCAAGTGAGTGTCTGGTAAACACTCTGTTGGGGCATTACAAAGTCTAGCTTCGGGGTCATGAGCTTAAGGGACAATGTAGCATTTTGACATTTATGTCGGTTTACTTTATACTTGTGGCTTATGTACATACGATTTAACTTACAAACCTATGATTATTCACCAACATTCGTGTTGACCGTTTTCGCAATGTATTTTCAGGTAACTAAGAGCATAAACTTCATGGCATGCATGGAGTCATTTTAGTGAGGACCTAGGATGAAGCGTCTCACTTTGACACTTTCATGCACTTATGTATAATTATCGTTTGACATGTCTAAACTTATTTCTGTAAACCTATCATGACTTTTGGGACCTATGTAATATATTCTGAATGTTTTAATAAGTCAAACGATGTGTTTTCAAAACGACACTTTAGGTTGTTCAATATTTCCTTGTTATGGTGCTATGACAGTTACACCCTCAGGCATTCCATTCCGCTGCAAGTCAGGTAAATTGGGGGTGTGACAGAAAATTTTTCTAAATATACGGTTATGTGCTAGTCATACAATCTCCTATCCATGAGACGCTTGCTATGGCTAAAGTTTCACTCCTAAATGTTGTAAAAAATTTTAAATTTGGCGCTAAAATTGGACTAACAAGTATTTCTCATAGTTTTATTACACATCTACCATTAAACAAAACAAACTCAAGCGAAAGTGCATATGTAAGGTGTCATCTTTTTACCCTCCCCTTACACTTAAGATGAACATTGTCCCCAATGTTCAAGTAAAGAATGTAAAAGTGAAAAAGTAAAAAGAATGAAATCAAATACTCCCCTGATTCGCTCGGTATGGATTATAGGTTGGCCAGGTTAAATCTTCCTCCAAGAAAATGAACCATCAAAGCTTCCCTTCCAGAATATAAATCATCTCCTTGTCGAACATAACCTGTAAATCCTGACAAAAATAGACAAGACAACCTCGCGTAAAATCGGCGGCATCCTATATAAGTTACTAAATCCTAGAAAACAAAGTAAGATATAATGCTTGTGGAATGAAGTTTGCAGATTTCCTGGAGATTATAAAACTTAATAATTCACAAAAACCATAAGACTCCGTTAGAAAAACAAAACCGGTAAAATTTCCAGATTTTAACTCCTGACGCCGTCAAGGGTAAACCCCTGACGCCGTCAGAATGGACCTGCAGAAATTCTTATGTTAAGTTTCCGGAAAATTTCTGGAAAAACTTGGTCCTACTTCCTGGAAAATCCTGCAAAACTTCATTATGACTCAATACAAGCATTTGACTCTAACAAATACGAATATACATGCTCATTTAATATTGTGGAGAATCATGATCGGTTTGTTTCTTAAAAACATATTTGGGGTTTCCCCTTACACTTATCTTTTGCAAAAATACTTTTAGGTTGGAGTTAAGACTAGGCCAAACAACATAGTAAAGTATTTCCACTTATTAATTTAGAAACATGATCAACCAACAATAAAAATAAAACATGCATACGGAAGCAAATAACAATCAAACAAATAAAATCACACAAAACATGGGTTGCCTCCCAAGAAGCGCTTTTCTTTATTTACGAGTCTTGTAGCTAGACTCAAGGTCATGGGTCATCACGTGATTTCATCATTGGTTCCACTCTCTAGGTCGTCTTCTAAACTAGTATCGCTTTCATAGTGCAAGTACTTCGGATCTTCGAATTCGAAAACATCTTGTCGATACTTAGAACCAAGCTTACTAACATTCTTAAAGAATCCACATGATAAATCAGAAATATTTCTACACCCTCTCCTAACATCTTCATCACACAAGATAAGTTGGGAGCTCATCATATCAAGCCCGTCACAATCTATTCCCTTAAGGTCTTTTCTCTTGTATGGCGTTTGGTATGAAATCCTCCTAATCCCATCAGTGAAGGTCATGATTCCGTTCAAGTCATCCACTATCAAATTAGTGATTTCACAAAAGGGTGCTGCAAAGACGACTTGTGATAACCTAGGGTCGACATAGTCCTCTATGTTGTCCACAATCGTGAATTCCATAGGGAATGCCATATTTCCTACGAATACCTGGATTTCATGATCCTTACCAACCACTTTCTCTCCCTTGTAAATCATCCCCCATCTGCAGATATTGTTATAATGAAACAATGACATAAAATTCTTTGGCAGGAATACATTAATGTATATGTTATCGAAGTACTTATGACCGATCATGCAGGGAATTTTGAGATTATTCGGATCACGTCGTCTTATCTTCCCCAACTCTCCATCCTTTGACCCATATAGATTCCCCTCAAGAGAGGGACGATACTCGTACACCTCCTCACTATCCCTACGAAAAATTACCTTCCTAACACCATTGGTGAGTACTACACTACCATCTTTCTCATCAAGGATTGCTCCCGATTCATTGATAAATGGTATCCCAAGGACAAGGTGGGTTAACATTTGATTGGTGAGAGGGTCCATGTCATCAACCATGGTGAGGTCAGTATTGTAAACAAGCTCCCCAATCCTAATTGATAAATTTTCTATTACTCTCTCGCACGCAATGTGCTCTGGGAAGGTTTTGTGGTATAGGGAAAGGGGGATTATGTTGACTGGGAAGCTAGGATCTATATGACTATCGGTTAAGAGCTTTTCCTTAATGGTACAAAGGACCTTGAAAACTTTAGGGTTACTTTCCTTAGTTTGATTGCTACCCACAGTAATAACATCCTCCATTTTTCTCTCGGATTCTTCTATAATAGATTTACCCAAAATGGTTGGATCTTTCTCATGCTCTTCCGATTTCTCGTTCCTTTCATCCGGTTTGTCGGATTCTTGCGCGGTGCATTGCTCGGGTGAGTCGGTAGGTTTCCTTGCCGAAGCATGGTCAACCCTTGAGGTCTTATCTTTCGCTGTCTGACTGAATTTGTTAGTTTGTTGTTGGGTTGGGTTGGATGTTGAAGCAGATATTGTAGTGATGGTGTTTACGAAGTGGATTGGTCCAGGGGGGTTGACAGGTTCTTTTCTGTTAGGAGATAGATGTTTGAATAACTTGCTAGGACTTTTTATTTTTACAGGGGAGGCTGGTGGACTCATGACGATAGTAGATTTAACCTCATCAACGTGAATGGGCTTATTATCAATATGCTATTTGATAGCAGTCAACAGATTACAAATCTTGTTGTTCACGTCAGCCTGCTGTTGTTTAAATTTTGCCATGAGCGTAGTGAGCTGTAGTTCTTGAGATAGAATGAATTTTTTTAAAGTATCTTCATAGCTTTGCCTAGGGATACCTTGTGACGGAAAATGCTCGGACCAAGTGAGTGGTGAGGAGTCATTGAAGGATACGCTTCGTGTTTGGTACCCTCTAAAATTAGGTTTATCCTTCCATGCCTCATAGGCTTCGGCAGAAGTTCGAGGACCCTGACCTATGTGTGATGATGTGAATTCGTTATAAGCACATTTTGGAAGTTCCATGCAGTTATGGGTCTCATGAGGGCCATTGCATAGTTTGCATGTAGAGGCGATTCTGCTTACTTGGCTTGAAGGTTTATGAGCTTCGTATGATTTCATGAGAGACTTGACTCGACCTTCAAGTTCCATGATCCTACGGTCGGGAGTGCTAGAATTGTTCGAAGGCAAAGATATTGCCTTGACCGTTTTGTTCAAATCACGGGGATCATTCCAACTTTCGTTGTCATAGAGAGCAAGATCTTCTATGAGTTCCCATGATTGTTCCGCACTAAGATCACGTAGCTTACCACCGGCCGATTGGTCAATGGTTCGCCTCGTGGAGATGTCGATATGGTCATAAAAAATTTGGACTTGGAGCTAAAGATCTATGCCATGATGAGGGACTTTTTGGAGTAAGTCCTTGAAACGGGTCCATGCTTCATAAAGAGATTCATTTTGACGTTGTTGGAACATCAAGATGTCATTCCTAAGCTTAGTAGTTCTCCCCGGTGGGAAAAATTGAGCAAGGAAACGAGTGGTGAGATCATCCCATGTGGTGATGGATCCCGTGGGTAAACGCTCAAGCCATTGACTAGCTTGATCCCGTAGAGAGAATTGGAATAGGCGTAATCGGCTTGTCTCTCTAGTTTCAACACCTAGGTCTATGGAGTCTACGATTTTGAGGAAGTCCTTAAGATGTTGATTTGGATCTTCGGAACGAAGTCCATGGAATGCACATCCGCTTTGCACCAACCGGATGGTGTCGGATCGCAAGGGGGTCACATTGTCTCCGGTGAGCTCAATGGTGTTTCGGTAGCCTTGGTGGCTAGGTCGGGAATACTCTCCTAAGGTTCGGGGCCTAAGGGGTACTAGTGGTGGGTTTTGTTGTGGTGGGATGACGGGTTCAAAGATGTTACCACCTTCCATGATGTCGGATGGTAAAGAGTTACGAACAAAGGCACGAAGAAATAAGATAGACTAAAGAAAACCTAAAAATAAAAATAAAATCTTACTAGAAAGGAATCTATCAAGTAGACCTAATAAAAAGAAATCCTAACCTAGACAATAACTATTCCCCGGCAGCGGCGCCAAAAACTTGATGCGTGGGAATCGCAACAGGCTTTACCTCTCGAGGGATCTCGAGAAGCTTACAACCCCCACCAGGCAGTGTACCTGATCGTTGTAGTATAGTATAGTGACAAGTACCGGGGGATTGATCGTTCAGCTTAGGAATAGTGTCGCTAGGATTAGAAAACCTAAATACTAGTTCTAAAGGTGAGGGATGATTATTTTTGTATTTTTATGTTTTTTAGAAAGCAAGTAAAAATCTCGGGTTTTGGAAGAGTGGGCGGAATTAGTTGCTATTCAACTAACCCAAAACTAAGATGCAATCAAAATAAAATACTGAAAATGAAAATAAACTAATTATACTAAGGTTGTGAGCAGTAATTGGAGAAAATGTGTTTACATAGACTTCACTACTCCCTAGATATATTTTACACGTTAATTACTTGTTATAATTGTATGGATGACGGATTGTATTCCTTAATACCATTCATGGGGTGGCATACATAACTCCCCAATTCTATGAGCTCTTATCTCCTCCTACACCATGCCCAGTACAACTATTGGGATTGTAAACAGTGGCTCATGCATTAAATACAACCAATAAAGACCTAGTACGCCTCGGTTCATGTTTCTTAAGACGTTCAAGCATGTTACCATTTGGAGATCTGCCAGTTTTCTTAAGCCTAACATATAAAATCATTCATCCAAGACAAGAATAAACAAATAATCAACACATAATCAATATCTAGGTTTCATTAGATCTAAGCAAACACAAAAGAGATCTAGCCTAGCATAATGGAATTGAGACAAGAACAAGATATAGACAACCAACACATAGACATATTGATTGAATTAGAAGAACACTTATCTCAATTACAATGCAAGGTATCAAGGGTTTGGAACCCTTGAAAAACCTGTAAAAGTTGCACCAAAATCGTCTTTAGGGTTTCTCCAAAACTTCTCTCTTCCTTAATGTGAAAAACTAGAAAACTGTATATAGGAAAATAGGGGTGACGGCGTCAAGAACAAAGGTGTGACGCCGTCATCTCGCCGCCAAATACTTCCTCGGACGACCTTGATCTACTTCTGACGCCCTGTGTGACGCCGTCATCAACTACGGATTTTTATTCTTGGGATTTTGACGCCGTCAGGAACAACTCTTGACGCCTTCATGTACTGTTCCCAGCATGGAAAATTGAGACTTTGCCGTTTTCTTCACTTTTATGCTCCAAAAACGTCCAAAATGGCTTCTTTTCCAAAATTCACTCTCCAAGTACCTAAAATCACAAAAGGAACGATTTAGGGCAATATTTGATCAAATAAAGTCGGATTCGGGCTTAAATGACCCCCTAAAAGCGTATCATTTTTCGCCTCATCATTGTGTTAAGCTAGGACGTGGGTTGGTATATACTAGAGATTGCAAGTTGAACGGTTTGAGGTATTAGAGGGATCGGGTTGAAATGGGTCAGTTTTCGTATATGACAGGCCATGTTGGGTTGAGTTGCACCATTTTATTATAACTTTTATATATTATTCATGTGCTAATTATGACCACAAATAGAATTTTATCTCAATCTATTTGATCCATTTGGTCTGTTACCTTTTAGCTAAATATATGGATTTGACACATTTAGCCCATATGAGATAAAACACAATTCAAATCAACCTGTTTATAAGTAAATGGGTCAAAATCGTCACCTCTAATCTAGACTCTCGTATTTCTTTGTTGTTAAACATTGTTCCCACTATTTTCTTTAGATAATGGTGGTGGGATGGACCCAGATAAATTGTGACAATGCATGTCTCTTGGATATTCTTTGAAAAGCAAGGTTGCAGACACTATAGGACAATGTAAGTGAACTTCTGTCAATTTGATCAAAAGCACCCCTTTTAATTTTGTAGGATGGTTATACTTTGGGATCAAAATAAGTATAAATTGTTGCTTATTCCCTTTTGTCATATTTTTGATAGACGGTAATGGTTTTAAGACAAGTACCATGAGGCTTGGGGCTGATGTTATAGTCTTTACCCGGTGCTCAGTGAAAAATGGAAAAAGAGATACTAAGCTGTTAAGTGGTGCTAACTCCAGTTTTCAGATCCTGACACTTTGGCAATATTCGTTTGATGTGTTTTTTGGGCTCCTCACCAAGTATTGCTTATGTAAGTATAATAGTATGGTGATGTAGGTTCTGAAAACAAAGGGTCTAAGAAAAAGTTAGAGAAAGAACCAATGCTTGCAACTAGAATCTTGATCAAGGATGGAATTTATGTACTTCTCGATGTAGACGACATTGATCGTATCAGGCTAGGAAAAGCCGACATATTTTGTTAGAAGGTCTAACAACAGCTCTTTAGCTTGTGGACCCGCTTGGTGTAAGTTCAAACACGTATTTTGGGCTTGCTCCTAGAGATGATATTCTATTCTTTTGGGTAGTATCTCTTCTGAAAGCTCGGAAACTTGTGTCTAGATACCTTTAACTTTTGACACCAAGTAGTGAGCTTGCGGGAAGAGTATACATGAACATTTTTCGTCACTTAAGATTTTTATTTGGGAGACTTCCTTCTGAACATGAAGCATCTGAGACCATTACTGCTTTAGTAAAGATAGTGAAAACCTGTATTAGTGCCATGGATCTTAATTCATTAAGTGCTTGTCTTGCTGTTGTTGTCATTCTTGATTTTTTTTACTACTTTAGAAACATGTATTAGTGTCATGGATCTTTATTCATTAAATGCTTGTCTTGCTTTGTTTTCATCCTTGATTTTTTTTATGTTCATCAGAATATTATCTTGCACATTTTGCCCAATTTTCATGCACAATGTAACACCCCCAAAATACCGCAGCGGAAGACTGTGTCACTGAGGTGCTACTTCATAATACAAAGTACAAGTTATAGAAAACGACCTCTAAATGAGACGTTTTGAAAAGTTACCATTCAATTAATGAATTCAAAGTTACAAACATGAGATTCCAAAGTATGATACATAAATGTATACAAAATATTTTGAATGGTAAATGATAAAGGCGTAAGTTTTCAGAATATGCAGCTTGACTCTATGTTCCACGCACTAGCTATCGCCTTACTAACCTGAGATAAACATGCTAAAGTGTCAACACAATGGTTGGTGAGTTCATAGAGTTTGTCTTAAAACAGTTGAAAAGCCTTTAAAGAATGTTCACACAGCAAAGGCATTGTGAATCCACTAAGTTGCAAATCTCGCCCATACAACACTTGCAACCTGTGTGTTCACAACCCACTGCTACAATATATTATGAGTAAGACATGTATAAGTTCATCACAACAGTTAAGCAATTAGTCGTGAGGCTCTACTTCATCTCCGGAACCTCATATGGGTATGCTGCTCACAAGGATAATAATATCATTGGCTCCACTTCATCTCCGTAAACCCAATGCATGTGTCATCAAAGGAGACTTTATGATGCTCACAAGTAGTTGAGCATGTATCTCCCCCAAAGAGTTAAAAGAAGTATGAAAAGAGTAGGGGCTATGACTCACCTTGAACTAATGATATCAAAACGTATAACGTAATCGATGGATAAGCTGGGAAGTCTTTACGCGCAACCTAGAATATGATGTCGTGTCTTAGGTTCTAAAACAATAAAGTGAATATATAAACATGCCTTATATATTTATTACATTCATTATGCTTGGATGTTTAACGTTTGTAAGTAAAAGTGGTCAAGTATTAATATTCGTCACGTTAAGGGTTCCTAGTTATTTTAGTATTTCTGACTTAATTTATATGTCTTTTCTAAACCGTAACCGATCACGACTTGGTTTTTACGTTCTCGGAAAGGTAATTGAATGTTCTAAATAGATTAGTGGGTCCCACTACCCCAGAAATTATTTAACTAGTGTCAAATTACTAATTTACCTTTGTATATACATGCTGTTGGTTACAGCAACTTACTGTCTCGCGGAAATGGTTATAAGTTGGTCTATACGACTCCGCTTTATGCCCGGTTTTCGCCCACGTTTAAGTTAGGATGTTAGCTAAAACTTTTATGCTTTAACCAACAGGGGGTTCTAGTCAAGTTTTATAAGTTCTACCCGATTGAAATCTGTTACTCAGATTTTGACACGTTTTGCCGTTTTGGCTCTAGTTTATTCATACGGATTAGTTACGGGGTGAGCCAAGCGGACAAATGACCACAAGACATAGATCTACAATCCTATATTTTCACCTAAGATTCTCAGTACACGAATTTTTCCCAGTAATTCCATTTACAGCCCCTATCCTGTTTCTGTTTTGCAATATAAGTCCTTTCGACGGTTTCTAGTGTTTTAGCCCAACTATCCAAGCACAATAAAGTATAATAAGCATATAGAACATATTACATATATGAAATAATAATATTAACATGAATCAAAGGTAAACATTGGAGTTTGCTTACAATCCTTGTGATGAAACTAACTAGAACCAAGATCAAAACCAAGAATCACTACTAAATCTTCCTAAAATTTTCCAACCATAGCATGCTTCCATATCAAAAACCCTATCTTATAATCCCTTGATAAACACTAATTTTGGAATTGTCGTAAATGAGAGAAAATCATATTTCTATTGTTTATAGTGTTTTATGGACATATCGGGATGCTGGAATGACGTTTAAACCTAAAAGTAAATCTCGGACACGGTTTTGTGATTTTTGCAAAAATGATCCGACGAGTGTCAAACTCTCGGATTATCATTAAAATAGTTTAATGTTGACATAAATAATGTCTTAAAACATTGTTAGCATATTAACAATGTCTGTATGTTTTGATAATTACAAAGCATAAACTCATTAATCTAAAACTTATGACGTAAACAAGTTTTTAGTGCTTAATATTTGTCTTTGCTCCCATATCACTTAAGGTATGAATAAACAAAGGGTTTATTACATTTCATGATCAAAGGAAATTTTGCTAATCACTAGAATTCTTATAAAATGTATTAAACATCTTATATCTTTTACAAAATTACTTTTGGAATTAAAAGAATATGTTTAATTCATTATAAATATATGATTTCAAATTTCCAACCAAAAATGGCAAATTCTATCCAGAAAAATATTCCCCGCTAAAAGACAAGAAAAACCAACGTTCTGAAGGGGCGGCCCCCTTAATTCCTTAGGCGGCCCCCTTAATCATTAAGGGGACCGGCAACTAATTAAGGGGACCGGCCACGCTCCAGAACAGTGTTTTTCTCCCCTATAAATACTGGATTAGTTCACACATTTTCCTCTCCTTTTGCACTTCTAAACTTTCTGATCTAGATCTAAATCTCTATTCTCTTATCCTTTGATCATAAGTGTATAATTCTTTGTTTCAAAGTGATCCAACCTTCATCCTCTCAAGTGCAAGAGAAGAATACTTCTATCCCTCAAGACAAGAAGTATTACAACTTGTTGTGATCTCCACATCCAAGTTGTTGGTGCATCTTCAAAGATCATTTACATTATTCTTTGTGAAGATTGTTGTGAATATTTGATTGTAGATAGTTGTGTTAGATATAGATTGTGTGATTAGTTAGTAGCTTGGTGTGAAGAAGAAAAGCTAGGAACTAGATAGATGTGGAGTAGTTAGTTGTGAAGTAGATTGATTTGAAGAAGTTGTGACTTAGGTGTGACGAAGTTGTGGTGTGAAAAGTGGTGTGTAAATTGGTGTGTAAATTGGTGTGTATGGTTTTCTCCGCCATAAGAGAGCTTGTTGATATAGTGAAGAAAACTCTCGAGTTAGGTGCTCGGGGAGTGGAGTAGGGCAAGGAAGGTGTCCTTGTAGCCGAACCACTATAAATCTCTTGTCTCGCGGTTCGATCTTTCCATCTCTTACTTATTTCATTACTTATCATTGTAATATATTGTGTAGTGTCAATTGTTTATATTGTACAAGACTTGAGATCACATATTATCGAATCTAAGTTTTTTTAAAAGCTAAATAAACTCTAAAACTAATTTTATAACGAATTAAAAAGATGTAAAACTATTCAACCCCCCTTCTAGTTTTCCACAATTGGTATCAGAGCCAGGTTTAGCAAGATTTTTAAAATATATTGTATTTTAAAACTTGTAACGATCTATGGAATCTGAAAAATATTTAGAAGGGCAATCTATGCAAAGACCACCACTATTTGAAAGTGATGGATTTTTATATTGGAAAAATAGATTCGAAACGTATGTGAAATCAAAAGATCTTGATCTTTGGCATATTATTACCTTTGGTGATTTTCCTCCTATTCAATATAATGTTGAAACTAAAATGAATGAAATTGTATCTTTTGAAGAACAAAATGATGATTTGAAAAAGAAATTAGCAAAAAATAATGAGGCTAAAATGGTAATTTATAATGCGTTACCACGCAAAGAATATGAAAGAATTTTTATGTGTAAAACCGCCAAAGAAATTTGGGATTCTTTACTAATTACTCACCAAGGTAATAGCCAAGTCAAAGATAATAAAGTAGATCTTCTTGTACAACAATATGAACAATTTACGATTCCGGAAGAGGAATCAATTGATAATGCTTTTGCTAAGTTTAACACTATCATCACAAGTTTAAAAGCACTTGATGAGACATTTTCTAGTAAAAATTGTGTTAGGAAATTTCTTAGGGCATTGCATCCAAAATGGCGAGCTAAGGTCACGGCAATTGAAGAATCAAAGAACTTAATGACGTTATCACTAGATGAACTAATTGGCAACTTGAAGGTTCATGAAGAAATCATAAGAAGAGATTCGGAAACGGTCAAAGTCAAGAAAGAACAAACCAAATCCATTGCTCTAAAAGCCAAAAAGGAACCTAGTGATGATGATGATTCAAGTGACGAAAGTGAAGACGAAGAATATGCAATGGCCGTAAGAGAATTCAAGAAGTTCTTCAAGAGACGAGGAAGATTAACTAGATCATCACGAGACGAAAGAAAAGCATTCCAAAGGAATAGAAGTGACAACTACGGGAAAAGAAAGTGCTTTAGATGTGGAAGTCCAAATCATCTCATTGGCGAATGTCTAAAGCCACCGGGTTATGAAAATCAAGGTGCTTTTGTTAGTGGAACATGGAGTGATAGTGACAAAGAATAAGTTGAAAAGCCAAGAGACGAAAAGTGTTTTATGGCAAAAGAAACCGACGAAATATGTTTAGGAATTGACTTGGAACCTGACGAATGGATCAAAGATAGCGGATGTTCGAGGCACATGACGGGGAACCGCAAGTTATTCTCTACATACATGGCATACAATGGAGGTAACGTTATTTTCGGTAGTGACTTACGTGGAAAAATCATTGGCAAAGGTACGATTTCTCAAGACTCACTTACTATTGAAAATGTAGAGCATGTAGATAAATTAACATATAACTTGCTTAGTGTAGGACAAATATGCGATAATAAATGTAGAGTCACATTTACTGAAGAGGATAGCGAAATAGTTAAGAATGGAAAAATTATAGGTAGAGGAATTAGGAAAGGTGGCATATATGTTATGAAACTAGGAAACAAACCTGAGGATAGGATATGCCTAACGACCCTAGATGAAAACTCTACATTGTGGCATAGGAGATTAGGACATGCCAACATGCAACAAATACAATCTTTGGCCTCTAAGGAATTAGTTAGAAATTTGCCTAATCTAAAATATGACAAGCATTTTTGTGATGCATGTAAAATTAGAAAACAAGCTCATGCTAGTCACAAAGCCAAGAATATAGTATCCACTACTAGGTGCCTAGAATTACTACATATGGATCATTTTGGTCCATCCGCTGTGCGGAGCTATGGAGGAAACAAATATACCTTAGTAATAGTAGATGACTACTCACGATACACGTGGACTAGGTTTATAAGTGACAAAACCCAAGCCTTTGAAAAATTCGAAATATTTAAAATGATTCAAAATAAATTAGGATGCTCAATAGTTGCCATTAGGACGGACCATGGTAGGGAATTTGATAACGAAGTACAATTCGGAAAATATTGCGAGTTAAATGGAATATCTCACAATTTCTCCGCTCCCCGTACTCCTCAATCAAATGGCGTAGTAGAAAGAAAAAAGAGGTCACTACAAGAAATGAGTAGAACTATGTTAAATGAACAATCCATCCCACAAAAATTTTGGTGTCACGCCGTAGATACATCAACTTATATTTTAAATAGGGTATCAATTAGAAGAATTCTAGGAAAAACTCCTTATGAGTTATTAAGAGGTAGAAAACCAAACTTAAGCTACTTTAGGGTATTTGGAAGTAAATGCTATATTTTAAACACTAAGGACTATCTCACTAAATTTGATCCAAAATCATATGAAGGAATATTTTTAGGATAATCACAAAATAGCAAAGCATATATAATACTTAACAAACACTCCATGAAAGTAGAGGAATCACTAAATGTAACATTTGATGAAACACCACCACCTCCTAAAACATTACCTTTAGAAGATGATGATTTAGTCGAAGATGAAGCTATTGAGGTTAGTAAAACAAAACCCATAGGAAATGATAATGAAGACATTCACTTAGAAAATAACGAAACTGTTAATATTAAAGAATCTAGATCACATCCATTAGATAATATAATAGGATATCTTAACCAAAGAACCCTTAGATCACAAGCCCAAGATAAAAACAATTTCTTTTGTTTCCTCTCAGCAATAGAACCTAAGAATATTAGCGAGGCTTTAAAGGATGAAAGTTGGGTTATAGCTATGCAAGAAGAATTAAATCAATTTAAGGAAAATGATGTTTGGGAATTAGTCCCAAATCCAAAGGATATGGCCATCATAGGAACCAAATGGGTATATAGGAATAAGTTAGACGAGAATGGAATAGTTACTAGGAATTAAGCTAGGTTAGTTGCCCAAGGTTATAATCAACAAAAAGGAATTGATTATGACGAAACTTATGCCCCCGTAGCTAGATTAGAATCGATTAGGATATTACTTGCCTATGCTTGCGCCCTAGATTTTAAGTTATTCCAAATGGATGTGAAAAGTGCATTCCTTAACGGTTTTATCAATGAGGAGGTATATGTGGCACAACCTCCAGGATTCATTGACTTCACAAAACCTGATTATGTTTATAAGTTAAAGAAAGCTTTGTATGGACTCAAACAAGCTCCCAAAGCTTGGTATGATCGATTAAAAGCTTTTCTTATTAAACATGATTATTCCATGGGAATGGTAGATAACACTCTTTTCACTAAAAGGAAAGACCCAAATCTCATCATTGTCCAAATATATGTTGATGACATTATATTTGGATCGACTTGTCAAGACATGTGTGATGAATTTGCCAAAATCATGCATGATGAGTTTGAGATGAGTATGATGGGTGAACTTAACTTCTTCCTAGGATTACAAATAAAACAATTAGAAGATGGAATATTTTTTAACCAATCTAAGTACATTAAGGAAATGCTTAAGAAGTTTGGCCTACAAGACTCAAAACCCATGAAAACTCCTATGTCTACGGAGGTAAAGCTCACAAAGGACGATGAAGGTGAGTCCGTAGATAACACCAAGTATAGAGGAATGATAGGTAGTTTACTATACTTGACGGCAAGTAGACCCGACATCATGTTTAGTGTCTGCCTTTGTGCCCGTTTTCAAGAGGATCCCAAAACCTCTCACCTAGAAGCGGTTAAGCGTATCTTCCGATACGTTAAAGGCACTATACACTTAGGATTATGGTATCCTAAGGAATCCGGCATTGAAACTGTAACAAACTGGAATTTTCCAAACTGATTTTAAATAATAAATGTAAATTTATTATTACCTAACTATTTATCTAAGCTTATATGAGCTTACATAACTATTTCGGGAAGCTAATCCCTACACTGTAGCTTACAGTAACTTATTACATTGTTTATTTTATCAGAAAATGTGAGTATTCATTTTCTTACTATTACTGAGCATTTATGTACCACAACGAGAAATATCTCATACACTACACCACACGCGTAGCGACACAAAATTAGTAATGGCATAAACCCGTGTCTATTAACCAAGAATCAAAAACAGTATTTTTATATAACTTTTGTTAAAACACACTTCAATGACGATGTAGATCGTGCCCACGACAACCCGGGAACACACCAAAGATAAACAGAAACTCAATAAAACATGGGGTACGCTTAAGTCCCTCGCAAGCGTTACGAAACCAAAACATTTCCAAATCTCACTTTTTTATTTTACCTCTAACTTTTATTTAATACACATTCTAATACTTACAAACCTAAACTAATTAGTAAAATCAAATAAAATGAAAAAGGGAAAATATATATCCATATCCACCTTGTCCATATCCTCACTCACCACTCTCATGATCTGCCCTTCTCTCTCTCTCTAAAGCGATACAAACAAGAAAATGTAAACACCAAAGTCCAAAACCAGATCCGGCTAAGCCGCTGCCTCTCCTCTTTTTCTTTTCACTATAACCACCAAGTGGTCACAACAACACCAGGCCTCTTGTCTTGTTGGGTGTCAGCGAGCCAGAGTGGGGCGTGGAGGGGGGACGACTTCCTCTTATGGCTACAAGTCACCTGCTATCAAGAAGTGAGGGAATCAAACCCATCCTGTTATTTCTCTTTAAAACTAACTGATTTCACACAAGCTCCACACACTAAACATCAGATCATCCAAGCGAAAATAAAAGTGTTGCAATCGGATTCAAGGTGGGAACCAGTGAAAGAATCAAGGGGTGTGGATGATTGTTGTGGAATCGGTTTGGAGCCTTTGATTTCGTGTCTCTCTTGCTTCTTGTAATCGACCTCATATTGTAAGGACACTAATCCAACTTTAATTCTTCATTCGAATATGAATATGTGGAAATAATTTCTTATATTCAGTTATGGTTTCAATTGATAGTCCACAAAAAGGTTTATGTATAAATGAATTGATCCTTGAATAAGCTAAGTAGAACCTATTAAATGAATGAACCGATTTGCTATATTGCTACTGTTGAAATCAGTTGTGATGTGTTACTTTGTTTGAGTTAATGTTTGGCAAATCAAAAACCATTTTCAAACTAAAAACCTTGTGCTGGTGCAAACCTACTTGATCCCTTTTGCTTAATTCTTGTTGGCTCACTTTCGAAACACAAAACTTGGGAAATAATGAGTGTCGATTTTGGTTTGTGTCTAAGCTGATTTAGTTGTGTTTCGAGTCCTAGTAGCAAATTGTTGTTAAAATTTTTCTTGTGTGGTAAAAATTTAAAAGTCTTGAGTAAACTGGAATTTAAAATGGCTCGGAAGTGTTTGAGTTTTGGTTCATGTTTTGAGTTGTTTGTTTGTGCTTCGAGACCTCTCACAACCCAACAGTGGGTTTCTTCCGTTCAGAAAACTGGTAGATGAAACATAAGTTGATTAAATTCTGGATTTGGTTGCACATTGTTTGTGTCGAGAATGATTCGAGACGCCTCTAGTTGTAGCTTGCTACGTCTCCCCGTTGTTTGGTTGCATTGATATGCATGTATTTAAAAGTTTCGAATCGAAAACGTGTAGAGTTGGCAAGACCCTCCTAGACATCCGTTTGGTGTATTGTTTTAGTGGCCAAAAACTATTTCGTTTCTTTTTGAAATTGTGCAATAAGGATAATGAAACACAAAGTCTGCTAATTCTCTCGCATTGAGAATTCGCCCTTGAGCTTAAGCCCATCATTAACTCATGATAACTATTTTTAGTTGATGGGCCAAGCCCAACACTTTACCAAATGTTTTAATCTGAAGCAATATTTGGCCACAGCCCATCCAATCTCTTTTCGAAAATCATTAGAACAAAAACAAAATCATGCATTATGCATGTTTCGTACTCGTGTGTCCCGCGACTCTCGTCCGAAAACGTCTTCCTCATTTTTGATTCTTCTTTTGCTCGACTACAGGCAACGGCATATTTTTCTTACATATACAAATCGTCATGACACTATTTGTTTTTACACACAAAACGACCTATTGAAAAGTATTTATAAACAAATTCTAAACTATCCCTTGGAACTTAGCATTACAAATATTAAAACTACAACTTTATAATTATGTACTAACTAAAGATAAAGACATGCTTATTTACTTATATCGCCAAATTAACTTTTTCACACTCGAAAAAGATTTTATATAAGAAACCTATTAAAGTTTTATAAAATTTTAAAACGGCCTTTGTTTCCTAAACATACATTTTGTACCATATAGTTGCATTACACGCTTCGTATTACAAGCCCTTTTGATAAAAGGTTTACAAAATCCGTCAACGTCTAACATCTATTCGTGATCCTTTCCCACATCTTGTCCTTGGTTGTTTCTGATCCAATGACTATTCATTCTCGCTATCTTGTTCGTTGTACACTTACACACTTCCAAGAGCCAATACACACAAACATTTCGTAAACTATTTTCAAACTTAAATGCTGCCACACAAGCAACAATAACACAACACTTAAAAACTTTTGAGTTTATTTAAACTTCTTTGAGTCTTAAACTTAAGCTATGAACTAAATCATGCCTTACTAATCTAGGTCGCGTGTCGGTGCCGCACACTATCACTACCTGACTTTTACTATCAGATTGCTATTTGCTGAGGTGAGTTCATGACCCCTACTTTTACTTGTTTTTATAACTGTGTTGGGGGAGAATACATGCTCGTTTTTAACTAAACTCAATGCTTGTTTTAATTGAATGCGCAGTTGTTTACTTACACACTTTATGAACTATTGCTTTTATGCAACACACTTTATGAACTATTGCGTTTATGCAACACACTTTATGAACTATTGCTTTTATGCAACACACTTTATGAACTATTGCGTTTATGCAACACACTTTATGAACTATTGCTTTTATGCAACACACTTTATGAACTATTGCTTTTATGCAAACACTTTTATGGACCACACTGAAACTTATGCTTTATTTACACTATTACGCGGATTAGCCTAAGACACTGAATCCCACAATGCCCAAACTCATGAACCGTCAATTCCTGCTGGGAAGCGCGAATGCTATAAATAGATCTATTGGGGTTGACACCCCCGTTTGGTTTGGCCGGATAGGCAAACACGAGCGTATAACATGTCGAAACACGAGTGTCACGGGATAGACACTTGCAAGGGCTTTATTTAACATGCTTCTAGAGCATGCACACTGTCAAGCTTCGGTTGCATGAACTTAGTGCTAGCATAATAGACTATTTACTATGTGACATTATATTCATTGTAATGATCACACACTCTACTCATGGTCCACAATGCTAATTTTACTGTAAAGTAAACACTATTTTCGTGACACTGTGAGCCACACAATGGTCACAAAACTCTATTGAACTCACAATACTACTGTTTTATTACAAACCTATGAACTCACCAACCTCGTGTTGACACTTTTAGCATGTATTTTCAGGTTAAGGCGATAGCTAACTATTGAAGGCTTTGGCATGGCAAGGCATGGTCATAGACAACTCTGGCATATATTTGGGACCGCTTAAACTCTTATATGGGCCTGTATTTTCGCACTATTTTTGAACGATGTAAATTTGAATATATTTTTTTTATAATGAAAGTTATTCTAAATGGTTGAGATAACAACCGTTCTTTGTACTTGTGTTATGGTACCGATTGAGTAGCACCCCAGTAACATGTATGCTTCCGCTGGACCCGATTTTGGGGGTGTTACAGATTGGTATCAGAGCCTTGGTTATAGAGAACTGGGTATTTTTAAAACCTAGACTATAACTACTATTACGAAAACTTGACCCTATGACCGCCACATGCCTGCCTGCCAAGCCTGCTGCCTTACTTTGATAAAACAATTTCTTTTAAGTAAGGGATATATTACTAGGGTAACTGAGCTGAGTATTTCAAAATTCATTGAACCTCGGTGGAATATAGATTGATCACCTATATTCGACCAGGGACAGTGGAACATAGCCTGATCACCTATGTTCGACTCAGAGGTAAATTTTGCGGTACTGAGAATAGTTACAATGGAATTATGTCCCGATTGATTTTTACTTGATTTCTGAAGTTTCAAAAATTTGTTGTGTGGATACATAATCATTGCATAACATGAGCATTCACATCTACACACAACACACTGGCATCATAGTACTTTTCTCTTAAATGGAATACTCTTTTATCACAATCCGGTTGTGTTACAGTCACCTCCACCTCAAATCCTACACTCAATTGAGGTTGTACCTTCCTTGTTAAGTACAAACTACACTACTGAGACAACCAACTGATTGCTAGTAGCAATCAACACCCTCCTTCAGAGCCAAACTCTAAACTTGCCAAACTCCACATTTAGCAGAGATCCTATACCCAACAGAAACCTTAAAAACTTTATGTAGTAACCCAAACCACTATCTTTGGAACACCTAATCCTTCACACATAGTCCTTCACTAATCCCTCGGAAATCTCTGTTGTCTACCTTGCTACCCTCTTATAAGATAATAAACTGTATCACTATTAGCATACAAACTGTTTTTGGTTATTCTACAGACCATTTTGCAGTCATCCTACAAAATGTCTTACTGCTATTTCATGAAATCAAGATTTTGACCCTGCTACTACTTTATAAACAATAAATTGTTTTCCAACTAGCCTATAAACTGTTTTACGAATCATCTTTACAACTATTTTATTGTGATTTAATAAATCGATTCATTACCTCACTACCCTTCTATACAATAACAAACAGTTTCGCTATCATTTTGTAAACAATATTATAATTATCCTACAAGTATTACCACACTTTGCAAACTATTTTACTCCCCTACGAACTGCTTTGCTACTAAATCACAAAACGAAACTACAATTTGCTACAATTGTACAATTGTACAAATGATAAATTATTTTTCTAGTACTCTATAAACTATTGTACAACCCGTTCTATAAACTATTTTGCAATCACCATGTGAACTATTTGCCCAATTGAAAAGCACTTTATATTACTACCTCTTGGTACTGTTAAAGTTAATTGGATACTTATGTTGATGAAATTCTCTTGATATTAAACATTGAACCCCACTCAGGCTTGACAACTAGACTCCGTCATTAAGCACCTGAAATTTGTCGAAACGAACATACCTGACTACACATTTTTCCTTGACATCTTTGCTTTTTAAGGACTTTCCATTTGGAAATGCATTTATAGAAATCACAAAACTCGTAATGGTATTTTTCCCGCAAACCCATTTTGATGTGCCAAAATTTATCTAGTCAAAATTTATTGAGACTTTTTTTATTGAAAGGGGTGACTAAATGTTAACATTTGAGACATAGTTTTACCCACACCATGTTTAAAGACGGTTTTACCAAAATTATGACTCTTTTGAAGTCGCATCAATTTACCTAACTACAAATTTTCAACAAAGAACCAAAACCTATCCCCATCGACAAAGTTCATAGAAACTCACATAAAGGTCCTGAATTCACATAGGGAACGTGAAGATGAATTCTCGTGCGTATGTACTCATCTCTTTTTGACCTAAATGGGTAACTTGAATTGAATCGCGAGGACGCGATTCCATTCAAGGAGATGTGACTGTAACAAACTGGAATTTTCCAAACTGATTTTAAATAATAAATGTAAATTTATTATTATCTAACTATTTATCTAAGCATATATGAGCTTACATAACTATTTCGGGAAGCTAATCCCCACACTGTAGCTTACAGTAACTTATTACATTGTTTATTTTATCAGAAAATGTGAGTATTCATTTTCTTACTATTACTGAGCATTTATGTACCACAACGAGAAATATCTCATACACTACACCACACGCGTAGCGACACGAAATTAGTAATGGCATAAACCCGTGTCTATTAACCAAGAATCAAAAACAGTATTTTTATATAACTTTTGTTAAAATACTTCAATGACGATGTAGATCGTGCCCAAGAAAACCCGGGAACACACCAAAGATAAACAGAAACTCAATAAAACATGGGGTACGCTTAAGTCCCTCACAAGCGTTACGAAACCAAAACATTTCCAAATCTCACTTTTTTATTTTACCTCTAACTTTTATTTAATACACATTCTAATATTTACAAACCTAAACTAATTAGTAAAATCAAATAAAATGAAAAAGGGAAAATATATATCCATATCCACCTTGTCCATATCCTCACTCACCACTCTCATGATCTGCCCTTCTCTCTCTCTCTAAAGCGATACAAACAAGAAAATGTAAACACCAAAGTCCAAAACCAGATCCGGCTAAGCCGCTGCCTCTCCTCTTTTTCTTCTCACTATAACCACCAAGTGGTCACAACAACACCAGGCCTCTTGTCTTGTTGGGTGTCAGCGAGGCAGAGTGGGGCGTGGAGGGGGGACGACTTCCTCTTATGGCTACAAGTCACCTGCTATCAAGAAGTGAGGGAATCAAACCCATCCTGTTATTTCTCTTTAAAACTAACTGATTTCACACAAGCTCCACACACTAAACATCAGATCATCCAAGCGAAAATAAAAGTGTTGTAATCGGATTCAAGGTGGGAACCAGTGAAAGAATCAAGGGGTGTGGATGATTGTTGTGGAATCGGTTTGGAGCCTTTGATTTCGTGTCTCTCTTGCTTCTTGTAATCGACCTCATATTGTAAGGACACTAATCCAACTTTAATTCTTCATTCGAATATGAATATGTGGAAATAATTTCTTATATTCAGTTATGGTTTCAATTGATAGTCCACAAAAAGGTTTATGTATAAATGAATTGATCCTTGAATAAGCTAAGTAGAACCTGTTAAATGAATGAATCGATTTGCTATATTGCTACTGTTGAAATCAGTTGTGATGTGTTACTTTGTTTGAGTTATTGTGTGGCAAATCAAAAACCATTTTCAAACTAAAAACCTTGTGCTGGTGCAAACCTACTTGATCCCTTTTGCTTAATTCTTGTTGGCTCACTTTCGAAACATAAAACTTGGGAAATAATGAGTGTCGATTTTGGTTTGTGTCTAAGCTGATTTAGTTGTGTTTTGAGTCCTAGTAGCAAATTGTTGTTAAAATTTTTCTTGTGTCGTAAAAATTTAAAAGTCTTGAGTAAACTGGAATTTAAAATGGCTCGGAAGTGTTTGAGTTTTGGTTCATGTTTTGAGTTGTTTGTTTGTGCTTCGAGACCTCTCACAACCCAATAGTGGGTTTCTTCCGTTCAGAAAACTAGTAGATGAAACATAAGTTGATTAAATTCTGGATTTGGTTGCACATTGTTTGTGTCGAGAATGATTCGAGACGCCTCTAGTTGTAGCTTGCTACGTCTCCCCGTTGTTTGGTTGCATTGATATTCATGTATTTAAAAGTTTCAAATCGAAAACGTGTAGGGTTGGCAAGACCCTCCTAGACATCCGTTTGGTGTATTGTTTTAGTGGCCAAAAACTATTTTGTTTCTTTTTGAAATTGTGCAATAAGGATAATGAAACACAAAGTCTGCTAATTCTCTCGCATTGAGAATTCGCCCTTGAGCTAAAGCCCATCATTAACTCATGATAACTATTTTTAGTTGATGGGCCAAGCCCAACACTTTACCAAATGTTTTAATCTGAAGCAATATTTGGCCACAGCCCATCCAATCTCTATTCGAAAATCATTAGAACAAAAACAAAATCATGCATTATGCATGTTTCGTACTCGTGTGTCCCGCGACTCTCGTCCGAAAACGTCTTACTCATTTTTGATTCTTCTTTTGCTCGACTACAGGCAACGGCATATTTTTCTTACATATACAAATCGTCATGACACTATTTGTTTTTACACACAAAACGACCTATTGAAAAGTATTTATAAACAAATTCTAAACTATCCCTTGGAACTTAGCTTTACAAATATTAAAACTACAACTTTATAATTATGTACTAACTAAAGATAAAGACATGCTTATTTACTTATATCGCCAAATTAACTTTTTCACACTCGAAAAAGATTTTATATAAGAAACCTATTAAAGTTTTATAAAATTTTAAAACGGCCTTTGTTTCCTAAACATACATTTTGTACCATATAGTTGCATTACACGCTTCGTATTACAAGCCCTTTTGATAAAAGGTTTACAAAATCCGTCAACGTCTAACATCTATTCGTGATCCTTTCCCACATCTTGTCCTTGGTTGTTTCTGATCCAATGACTATTCATTCTCGCTATCTTGTTCGTTGTACACTTACACACTTCCAAGAGCCAATACACACAAACATTTCGTAAACTATTTTCAAACTTAAATGCTGCCACACAAGCAACAATAACACAACACTTAAAAACTTTTGAGTTTATTTAAACTTCTTTGAGTCTTAAACTTAAGCTATGAACTAAATCATGCCTTACTAATCTAGGTCGCGTGTCGGTGCCGCACACTATCACTACCTGACTTTTACTATCAGATTGCTATTTGCTGAGATGAGTTCATGACCCCTACTTTTACTTGTTTTTATAACTGTTTTGGGGGAGAATACATGCTCGTTTTTAACTAAACTCAATGCTTGTTTTAATTGAATGCGCAATTGTTTACTTACACACTTTATGAACTATTGCTTTTATGCAACACACTTTATGAACTATTGCTTTATGCAACACACTTTATGAACTATTGCGTTTATGCAACACACTTTATGAACTATTGCTTTTATGCAACACACTTTATGAACTATTGCTTTTATGCAAACACTTTTATGGACCACACTGAAACTTATGCTTTATTTACACTATTACGCGGATTAGCCTAAGACACTGAATCCCACAATGCCCAAACTCATGAACCGTCAATTCCTGCTGGGAAGCGCGAATGCTATAAATAGATCTATTGGGGTTGACACCCCCGTTTGGTTTGGCCGGATAGGCAAACACGAGCGTATAACATGTCGAAACACGAGTGTCACGGGATAGACACTTGCAAGGGCTTTATTTAACATGCTTCTAGAGCATGCACACTGTCAAGCTTCGGTTGCATGAACTTAGTGCTAGCATAATAGACTATTTACTATGTGACATTATATTCATTGTAATGATCACACACTCTACTCATGGTCCACAATTCTAATTTTACTGTAAAGTAAACACTATTTTCATGACACTGTGAGCCACACAATGGTCACAAAACTCTATTGAACTCACAATACTACTGTTTTATTACAAACCTATGAACTCACCAACCTCGTGTTGACACTTTTAGCATGTATTTTCAGGTTAAGGCGATAGCTAACTATTGAAGGCTTTGGCATGGCAAGGCATGGTCATAGACAACTCTGACATATATTTGGGACCGCTTAAACTCTTATATGGGCCTGTATTTTCGCACTATTTTTGAACGATGTAAATTTGAATATTTTTTTTATAATGAAAGTTATTCTAAATGGTTGAGATAACAACCGTTCTTTGTACTTGTGTTATGGTACCGATTGAGTAGCACCCCAGTAACATGTATGCTTCCGCTGGACCCGATTTTAGGGGTGTTACAGAAACCATTGTCTATGCGGATTCAGATCATGCGGGAGACTACGTAGATAGAAAGAGCACTAGCGGTATTTGCACGTTAGAGGTGTAACTACAAAATTGTTAAATAAAAATAAAACCGTCCAAAATTAATAGAGTGATTGAGCCACTATCATTTGAAGGAGATACAAAACATAAAAACCCTGAGCAGCCCGTGTATCTAAACAAAAACTGTGAAGAACTCTTTCGCCGTTGTAAGTGTGTCACTTGGTAGATCTCCTATTGATTTTGATGGCGTGTATTATGTGACACCCCCAAAATTTACAACGCAGCGGAATACCAATTTAGGTGTCACTTCATAATTCATAAAAACAAGTTACATAAAATGACCTCAAAAGAGACGTTTAATAAAATATCACATTCGATTTGATAAATCAGAGTACAAAGGTCCCAACAATTTATATTTAAAACTTAAGTTACAAGAGTTCAAAAATGACTCATTTGCATATTTAAAGAAAATAATTATCGAATGTGAAAAAAAAAACAAGTCCTTCAATGTTTGATATCCACGCGACTCCGATTGCTCCCAATGCTCAGCTAGCAAAATAATACCTGAGAAAATACATGCTAAAAGGTCAACATAAAGTTGAGTGAATTCATAGAGTTTAATAAGTAATAAGTTGAATACAAGCATTAATTATCGGGCGACAAGTATTGCAATTACATGTCGGTTTATTTGATTATAGTATTGAGTTCATGTAACCGAACCTTGACGATTTTTAATAATGCCCCGGAAAGGTAAATTTTGCCGTTTACCACAATTCTAACTATTATGTGTCCGTATCCCGAACAAGGCCCGCCAAGCCTAATATGCATATCCATAATACTAGCGTTTACTACTCGAGTAATTAACGGTTCATGAGGGGACTTAATTGGCAAAAAGCATTCAATATCTATGATCATATGATCGGGTCCAGCATACCAAAAACTACTTGTATTCAGTTTGTAAAAACTAGCATGTATCCCCCTCGCGAGGTTTATAAAACATTTAAGTAAGTAAAGGCGAGGCTATGAACTCACTGAGAGCAAAGAAAGTAGCAATGAACAAGCAAACGAAGGAATAGCCGCAAAAGCTCTACGATGAACCTAATTAATATACGTTGTCTTAGTTTATGAAAATAGATATCGATGTACTTTTGATTATACAGATTATGATCTTACTTAAGCTTGGTACAATACTCCTAGACACATCACAAGGTTTTAGTTACTTACTTACAAATTATCCAAAAGTATGCCTTGTATGTTGTATAAGTATGAAACTTATATTTACCCTAGGTTCAATTATGATGTAAAGGTTCAAATTAACTCTAAGGTTCAAATTAGTCCATGGGTCAAGTTTTTGGTCAAAAAGGTCACATTAGACCTAAGGGTTCAAAATATACTAGGTGGTTCAAAATTGTTTTAAAAGGTCCAATCCTTAAAGTGTATAACACTTATATACTTTTTATAACTAGTGCTGATGAAATTTTTATTAACTTGCCTATGTTTAGAAAATCGCCATTTGCAAACCGTAAGTCCTCAAGTCTCGTTCTTTATATCCCCGGAAAGGTCTACTTCTGTACTAACGAGATTTGTGGGTCCCACATGGCCAAAAATTACATAACCTTAGTAAAACAGTCCATTTATCCAAACAATCAATCCATTCAGCTTTCAAATTTTCAATGGTCTCACGAAAAGTGCGATATCTAAAGTTTTACTAACCCGATTTATTCCCCGTTTTTGGACACGTTTAAGTTAAGAGGTCCTCTAAAACTTTTATTCTTTGAGTAACAGAGGGTTATATACAAAAAAAAATGACTTTTTCACGTTTCAAATCTGTTACTCAGATTGTGACTAGTTTCACCAAAATAATTTTAGTTTAATCATCGTAAGGAGTTATTCGACGAAATACCCGTCAAAATGACCACAAGACATAGGGCTACAATTACATATTTTTAGTTTATGTCCATTGTCTACTGATTAGAACAGTTTAATACTTTTATACACGGATCTAAAAAAAATACAGTTTCAAGTTTAGCCTTTCTATGGTTTTAAGGTTTTCTAACTTAAGTACCAAGCTTAACTAAGCATTATAACTTATATAATGTTCAAATACATCAAGATAGTGAATAAATGGAAGTATGAAAAGATGAAAAATATAACTTGAAGCTTACAAGTGAAATGATGAGGTTTAAGGTAACAAGGTTTCCTAATACTTCCTAGTTTTTATTTCAAAACTAGAACAAGAAGTAAACTAGGTTTAATAAACTTGATAAAATCTTGATTCCTCCTTCTTGTTGTTGTGTTTTGCCGTCCACCCCAAAAGAAAGAAAAGAAAAAGAAAGCTAGCTAGTTTGCTTATATAAAATGAGCTCAAGACTTTAGTTTTGATATGTATTATTTTCTAGACAAACAAAGGACAAGTAATAAATGAAACAAGCAAATTTTCAAGGTTGTAAGATGATTGAAGTGGGGGGAGGCGTGGGTTTGGTGATGGAGTGGATGAATGTGTAAGTAAATTTTGACTTTGAGTATTATTTAGGTAGATTTTGGCTAGTATAATGTGTTATCGGGTACCGAGCTTGCTAGAAATAAAATTTAACTGTACTAAATAAGGTGTTAAAACTTGTGAAAATATTAAAACTAGTTTTCATGATGAATTTTTGAAATATAGATGAGTGATGAGATTATCGGAGGATTTATTTGAGGTAAAAACGTGAAACACTAAATTAAACCGCGCGATAAAAATAAAAGTGGACGTAAACTATAAAAATTAAATGACAAGTATAAAACTCACTTGTAATTATGAAAATAGGTTAAAATACATAAAACATGAAAAATTATTATAGTCTAAGGTTGGTTCACGTTGTTAAAAACCATAAAATGTAAATTTAAATCGCGTAAAATGTAAAAGGTGCAATGTTTTCGTAAAAAATGGAAAAAGTAATTATGACTTTTAAAATAGGATTGTAAGGAACCAAAAGTGCATAAAAATGTAAAGTAGACATAGTATAGTAGTGATTGAATAAATTGAACGCGTTATGACGTACGCGGATAACTTCCGACGAAGTTAATTATTAAAAAAAATAGAATAGTTAAATAAATAATAAAAATATTAAAATTAATGACATGAAATTTTAGAAATGTCACAGCACGTACCCCTTAAGAGAGCGACGTCCCGGCGCTCAGTTCTTCTTAATCATTTTTGGTCGTTTTAAAGATTTTTGGGATGGAAGCATGTATAAAAACCATGTTGAAACTCGGGTTTGTGGTTGTGATTGTAGAATGTCTATTTTCAAATTTTTAGGAATCATTAGTTGAAACGAAGTTTAAATAAGTCATATCCTCAAAACGTGATTAAAATATGATGTATAAAAAGTGTAATTTGAAATATAGGGCATGGTGTCATTATAAATATTGGTTATGATTTTTACAAAAGAGGGTGGTTAGAACCGACTCTTTAACTTAAGAAGGTCATTTTGGTAATTTAAACACTTGTGAAGTATTTGTAAAATTTTCATAAAGACGCATAAATTTTTTATAGAAGCCCATGGAGGTGCTTAATGCATTTTGTGCTCGGGATTTTGACAAAGTAAAAAGGTAGCAACGAAGATAGAACAAGTGATAGAAATCACCTAATGTATAAGCAATGGTACTAGGGAACGAATAGAATGTCATGAGGGTCCTTAAAGGAAAGGATAGAATAAAAGTGTTGGCGATAAGACAATAGGAGACAAGGAATTTATCAAGCCGTCAATTCGTGGAAGCGGATAATAGTACATTACTATTAGCTTATCATGCTCGCGGCGGTCGATACAAAATCGAAAAATTCCACATAACAAATTACGAGTCGAGAGGAGTTCATAGCCCAAAAAAAATGATTCGTACACACGCTATGGTGGATACACATAAGCCCACTCATTCATAACTCGTCAATTACATAAAGAGGCGTCCCAATCCATGTAAGTGATGATTTATGAATTTATGGTTCGGCGGTTTATAATTTCCTTATTCAAATGAAGAAGCGTCCCAATTCATTTCAATAAGATGATTATAAATCATCCTACTTAAGTATGTCCGTCACAAAACAGAATACACAATAAGATCAAGTGTTACAATAAATAAAAGGATGTATAACTAACGACGTGATTTATCAAAATCATGAGAAGTACCGAGAATAATAATATGACATTAGTCAATCGCATTTGCAAAGGTAAGTGCCAAAGGATGACACGATTTGAGATGACAAGTTAAGGTCGTACTCCCATCAATTGAAAGATTTCAAAAGAATAGATAACGAAAACAATAGACGTGATTCAAAGACATAAGAAGAATGTTCACACTCAGAGTTGAACAATAAAATAACTAGTGGAATTGACAAAGTACACCGAATGTCAATATCATCAAAAGGAAATAAAGTAAAGTAGCGAAAATGTTTCAGAGATCGCCACATCGTTCATAAGAGGTTAAAGTAAACGAGTAATTTAGTTTATAGATGATGGTAAAGTAGTTTGTAAGAGAGTGGAAAGCATTGTATTAAAATTTTAGCGAAAATGGTTTAAAAGATGGTAGTAAACTAGTTTTACAAGGTAATTTACCAAATAATTTGTAAAGGGGTGACAAAATAGTCAATTCTGAACTAGTCAGAGCTAAAATAGTGGTGAATCATGTTATTAGTTTGTAAGGTAGTAGTGGGGTAATTTATTGACATGGTGCTATAGAGACTGAGTGTAAAGAGTCGGATAAAACGTTTATAATAAATATCCTTATACAAATAAAAAGTAACGCTCTTGTAAATAGGTATAAATAGTCAAGAGAAAATCAAGTGTATATAGATAGTCTTCTATATAATTTGTATCAATTTGAAAAAAAAAATGCAGAAATGCTCAGGAAACATAAGTTTACGGGGAGTAAAGAAATAAAGAGGAATTGATAAATTGTAACGAGTTTCGCCGTTAGATGTAATGATAGTATATAAGGTTATGAAAGAGTTTATAGACCATTGTAATCACCTACAATGTCTGACAAATAAAAGAAACCATTGTGCAACTTACAATGTTAATGAAGTAAATGAGACCATTGTGTAACCCACAATGTCTTAAAAAAAAAATTCATAGATCACAAGAATGTAAGAGTAGGCATGAGAAAGCAAAATCATGACTAGGGGATATATTCATTAGTCATATAATAGAAGTATTGATGCAAAATAGAGCATATAAGTTACCTGGGAGCAAGCGTGCGCGGATATCGAACAATGGTGAAAGACTAAAAAAAATTTTGAAAATCAGTTATAGTTTAGGTTTTGAAAACGACCTAATTCGCTATAACTAATGCTCTGGTACCATTCTGTGACACCCCCAAAATTTACAACGCAGCGGAATACCAATTTAGGTGTCACTTCATAATTCATAAAAACAAGTTACATAAAACGACCTCAAAAGAGACGTTTAATAAAATGTCACATTCGATTTGATAAATCAGAGTACAAAGGTCCCAACAATTTATATTTAAAACTTAAGTTACAAGAGTTCAAAAATGACTCATTTGCATATTTAAAGAAAATAATTATCGAATGTGAAAAAAAAAACAAGTCTTTCAATGTTTGATATCCACGCGACTCCGATTGCTCCCAATGCTCAGCTAGCAAAATAATACCTGAGAAAATACATGCTAAAAAGTCAACATAAAGTTGAGTGAATTCATAGAGTTTAATAAGTAATAAGTTGAATACAAGCATTAATTATCGGGCGACAAGTATTGCAATTACATGTCGGTTTATTTGATTATAGTATTGAGTTCATGTAACCGAACCTTGACGATTTTTAATAATGCCCCGGAAAGGTAAATTTTGCCGTTACAATTCTAACTATTATGTGTCCGTATCCCGAACAAGGCCCGCCAAGCCTAATATGCATATCCATAATACTAGCGTTTACTACTCGAGTAATTAACGGTTCATGAGGGGACTTAATTGGCAAAAAGCATTCAATATCTATGATCATATGATCGGGTCCAGCATACCAAAAACTACTTGTATTCAGTTTGTAAAAACTAGCATGTATCCCCCTCGCGAGGTTTATAAAACATTTAAGTAAGTAAAGGCGAGGCTATGAACTCACTGAGAGCAAAGAAAGTAGCAATGAACAAGCAAACGAAGGAATAGCCGCAAAAGCTCTACGATGAACCTAATTAATATACGTTGTCTTAGTTTATGAAAATAGATATCGATGTACTTTTGATTATACAGATTATGATCTTACTTAAGCCTGGTACAATACTCCTAGACACATCACAAGGTTTTAGTTACTTACTTACAAATTATCCAAAAGTATGCCTTGTATGTTGTATAAGTATGAAACTTATATTTACCCTAGGTTCAATTATGATGTAAAGGTTCAAATTAACTCTAAGGTTCAAATTAGTCCATGGGTCAAGTTTTTGGTCAAAAAGGTCACATTAGACCTAAGGGTTCAAAATATACTAGGTGGTTCAAAATTGTTTTAAAAGGTCCAATCCTTAAAGTGTATAACACTTATATACTTTTTATAACTAGTGCTGATGAAATTTTTATTAACTTGCCTATGTTTAGAAAATCGCCATTTGCAAACCGTAAGTCCTCAAGTCTCGTTCTTTATATCCCCGGAAAGGTCTACTTCTGTACTAACGAGATTTGTGGGTCCCACATGGCCAAAAATTACATAACCTTAGTAAAACAGTCCATTTATCCAAACAATCAATCCATTCAGCTTTCAAATTTTCAATGGTCTCACGAAAAGTGCGATATCTAAAGTTTTACTAACCCGATTTATTCCCCGTTTTCGGACACGTTTAAGTTAAGAGGTCCTCTAAAACTTTTATTCTTTGAGTAACAGAGGGTTATATACAAAAAAAATGACTTTTTCACGTTTCAAATCTGTTACTCAGATTGTGACTAGTTTCACCAAAATAATTTTAGTTTAATCATCGTAAGGAGTTATTCGACGAAATACCCGTCAAAATGACCACAAGACATAGGGCTACAACTACATATTTTTAGTTTATGTCCATTGTCTACTGATTAGAACAGTTTAATACTTTTATACACGGATCTAAAAAAAATACAGTTTCAAGTTTAGCCTTTCTATGGTTTTAAGGTTTTCTAACTTAAGTACCAAGCTTAACTAAGCATTATAACTTATATAATGTTCAAATACATCAAGATAGTGAATAAATGGAAGTATGAAAAGATGAAAAATATAACTTGAAGCTTACAAGTGAAATGATGAGGTTTAAGGTAACAAGGTTTCCTAATACTTCCTAGTTTTTATTTCAAAACTAGAACAAGAAGTAAACTAGGTTTCATAAACTTGATAAAATCTTGATTCCTCCTTCTTGTTGTTGTGTTTTGCCGTCCACCCCAAAAGAAAGAAAAGAAAAAGAAAGCTAGCTAGTTTGCTTATATAAAATGAGCTCAAGACTTTAGTTTTGATATGTATTATTTTCTAGACAAACAAAGGACAAGTAATAAATGAAACAAGCAAATTTTCAAGGTTGTAAGATGATTGAAGTGGGGGGAGGCGTGGGTTTGGTGATGGAGTGGATGAATGTGTAAGTAAATTTTGACTTTGAGTATTATTTAGGTAGATTTTGGCTAGTATAATGTGTTATCGGGTACCGAGCTTGCTAGAAATAAAATTTAACTGTACTAAATAAGGTGTTAAAACTTGTGAAAATATTAAAACTAGTTTTCATGATGAATTTTTGAAATATAGATGAGTGATGAGATTATCGGAGGATTTATTTGAGGTTAAAACGTGAAACACTAAATTAAACCGCGCGATAAAAATAAAAGTGGACGTAAACTATAAAAATTAAATGACAAGTATAAAACTCACTTGTAATTATGAAAATAGGTTAAAATACATAAAACATGAAAAATTATTATAGTCTAAGGTTGGTTCACGTTGTTAAAAACCATAAAATGTAAATTTAAATCGCGTAAAATGTAAAAGGTGCAAAGTTTTCGTAAAAAATGGAAAAAGTAATTATGACTTTTAAAATAGGATTGTAAGGAACCAAAAGTGCATAAAAATGTAAAGTAGACATAGTATAGTAGTGATTGAATAAATTGAACGCGTTATGACGTACGCGGATAACTTCCGACGAAGTTAATTATTAAAAAAAATAGAATAGTTAAATAAATAATAAAAATATTAAAATTAATGACATGAAATTTTAGAAATGTCACATATTATCCCAAAGCTAAGAAAAATAGAAAGACAGACTCCGTTAACTAATACATAAGTTGTGGCGACATAACTGGAGAAAAAATACAGTACAAAATATATAACAATTTAATAAATACTTACATTATTCAGGGATGCCAACTTGTTTGCTTACTAGAATGTCATGTGAACTGCACCAAATAATAGCCGCATTCTTATGTAGTGCCGTGTCCAAAACTAAAATTTAAATAAACAAAAATAGATTACACAAATGATCAGTATTCAAACATCCTCACATTACACGCACAGCAACAAAATCAGTTGACACTACAACACAACCAAACATCCTTCTAAGAGAGGTGGGAGTACCTGCATTATCATGCGGGGCGGTATGCTACCCCTCACGGTAGCACCGCCGCCTCCACTTATACACCGCACGGTGTGGTCTTTTGGGTGAGTGAACCACGCACGGGAAGAAAGAAAGAAAAGAGACGTTGCAGAAATTTGACCGTTGGGCAACGGTTATTTTTTGTTTTTGCATTTAAGGAGTGTTTGTTTGAGGTGAAAAGCACACACAAAAAAAAATACCGAGAAGAAAAAAGAGCAAAAAAAAAATACCGAGAGTAAGAAAAAAAATACCGAGAGCAAAAAAAATTTCATGGAGCGTGGCAACAAAAATAGAGATCCTAGAAGAGGTGGTCGTGTATCGAGAGGTGGTTCAAGAGGCACAATTCGTCCTCAAATTCAATCACAACCCGGTTTCGAATCATCTTCTCAACCACAACCTTACCGCCCCGAAATGCATCCTCAATCTCCACCATTTTTTTACTCCCAACAACCCCTCCCGCAAATTCCCACTAACTTCGATCCGTTTGACCCGAACTATACACAACAATTCCCTACTTTCAACCCGTATGAGCCGCGCTTTACCCAACAAAAAAGGCATGAACGGGTTAGTGAACCGTTACCCATTCGTGATGATACCGATGATGATGAGTATTTTGATAATGTTGACTTGGTACCCGAGACACAACCAATTGATGACGAGGTCGAAGAGGAGGAAGAGATCGAACCGCCTGTTCAAAAGAAAAAAAAACCAAGTAAGCCTTGGACACCCGATGAGGAGGAGGCGTTAGCTAAGGCTTGGATCAAAATTTCGGTGGACAAAGTTGTTGGCGACCGTCAACCAAAGGAAGGATTTTGGAAGCGAGTTCTAAAGCATTTTAGAACGCTTGTCCCGAGAACGGGACGCACTCATAATCAATTGAACTCAAAATGGACTCCGATGCATACTTTGATTGCTGCGTTCAACGGTTACTACACACAAGCGGTATTTTTTTATATTTAAGATTTTTTAAGTTTTAAATACATTTTATATATTTATATATAAATATTTTTTTTTTTTTTTTTGGATATTGTTTTTTATTGTATATTATTTTATAAATGTGTAGAACCGTTTGAGAGATAGTGGGTGCAACGATATTCAAGTCCTTGAGAGAGCCAATCGTGATTTTACAAAACAATATAAGAAAACTTTCGTGCATACGCAAGCGTGGAAAATTCTCAAAGATCAAGCAAAGTGGAAAGAACAATCGTTGGTTAGTCAGATGCAAGAATCCACGGGATCGAGCAAGAAAAGAAAGTCATCGGAGTCAAATAGTGCTCAAACGCCAACAAAACGATAATCCAATAAACGTGGAAGATTTCGAGTGTGACTTACCGAACCTCAACGAGAACCCAACTCCATCACGTGAATCGAAAGGCAAAAAAAAATTGAATTCTGGAGATTCAAGCCGAAGCTCGATGCGTGATACCCTTGCAAGTTACACGGCCGAAAAGAAAATTTTAATGCAGGCGCAGTTGGAGGTTCAAAAGAAAAAAGACGAAGAATATTTCAAGTTTCTTGATGGAGAGGTGATGAATCGTGACATGAGGTTCGTTATGGATCCGCATGACCATATCCCAGACCCGACTTTTAAGGATTTCGTCATCAACAAGAAACGCGAGATATGCGCAAAATACGGGTGGCCGTGTAGTTTGTAGGATTTAACGGATTTAAGTTTAGTTTTAATGGAACTTTAGTTATTTTATGTTTTTAATAATATTATGTAATGGCTTTTTTTTATTTTTAATGAAATTTTAGTTTTTTTTTTTAATTTTAATGGAATTTAAAAAAAAAAAGAAAAAAAAAAGAAAAAAGTAAAAAAGAAAAAAGAAAAAAAAAATGAAGTGAGTGAAGGGTGAGTGAAGTAGCGCCTCCAAAAAAGAGGTGAGTGAAGGGTGAGTGAAGAAAAAAGTGGGTGATGATGTGGCGTAAAGGGATTGGTTGGGAGTGAGTGAAGGGAAGGATGGTGAGTGATGTACTCCCACCACCCTAATACTCACAACAACAGACCATAAATCTGAGTACCTCACCATTAATGCCAACGAAACAGGTACCCTGCAGACTGCCTCACTATGCACAACCAAACACCCTATGCAGCTCACCGCACCAGGCCTCACCCCTTTCCATAATCATGAACCAAGCAGACAACCGCCTGCATCGATATAACACATCCAAACACCCCTATACAAGCTAATCTATTATATTTGGATACCCTGGATACAACTCGTCTGCCTACCACGATTCGACATCGAATAAATAAACCTCAGTACTTGGCTAACAAAACAAATATGTTACAAAATATCAGTAAACCACAAAAATTACTTGTAAAAAGCAAACATAACAAATTAACCTTAATGTTTGCCCAAAATTTGGAAAACCCATACAAAATATTACTAACATGTACCTCACTAAAAGATCCACATCAAACAATGGCATTCGACATACGACAAATTAAATTTCCACACAGGGCAAAATAATCTATGTTTGACTAAATCGATTTTTTTTTTCTTTTTTTTTTTTTCATTTCATACTACAATCAGAGGCGGACCTATACTTTAACTAGGTGGTTCCTGGGAACCACCTTAGAGATCGAGACCATTTAGAACCTCTGTGTAAGAAAAAATAAGGACCTACCTTGGAACTTGACCGGGAACCACCTTAGATTCAAAATGAGAAAGGAGAAAACAAATAAACAATTGAGAAAAGAAAATTATAAAATATAGCTAAGGTTCTCTGTAATGGAGGCTAGTAAGGTCTGCGTCTTTGATGTGGAGAAGAAGATCAAAAAGTCAAAGATAATATTATTCTTACTTGTATTCAAAGTTTCTTTTAGCCCCTTCATCTTTTCCAATAGTTCTATTTTAAATACAATTTCACAAAAATGTATAACTGCACAAGTATATATTAATAGCTATATGAAATAATTTAAAGCATTTTTGAATATCACACTCCTTTTTGTTTGGTAAATACACGCTGCAACTATGTTTTGATTCTTTAAAAAAAAACTAAAATTCTTCTAGCAAAAATCCAAGGACATATTCAATGTTAAATAAGAAAACCATAAGAACTACGGAGTAGTTTGGTTATGTATTAATTTTAACAGCAAAACCATATTAAATTTTTTTGGAACGGACAAAATCATATTAAATGAATGATTTTCTTTCAACATCGTATTTTGAAAAACATGCTAAGCTATAGTTAATTATTAAAGCATGAGCCATATTAAAGCTACGAAACCTAGAAAGACTTGGTTGGAATTGATACATTTTTTTCATCAATATATAGATGACATGTTGTTTATGCAATTATGTCAAATTAGGCATGACCGACCCGACCCGGCCTGACCATAACATGATTGACCCGTTCAATTTTTGGTCTTAACTATCTCAAGGAACCACCTTAATTTCTGGGCTGGGTCCGCCACCGACTACACAATAAACCAACAAATATTCACTAAGTCTACAAATCTAAACTTTATTAACAAGTAATGATAGCAATAATAAGTGAAATAAAGAGTACATAATAGTTACCCACGTAGATTGAGTGGACAAAAAAATACGAGATTCAACCGAAAAGTATCACACCGTAAACCTTTTTCTAGCCTTATAAAAATCTGGATTTCGTACTTTTTGGTGTTGATTATTTTGTGTTTAAAAAGATTTCAATGTCTTTGTTGAAATTAGGGTGATAAATTGTAGTGAACTTCGGAATAATAATTGGATAATTACACAATTTAGTGGATTTTGGGGATCTTGTTTTGTTTTTCACAGCGACGGAAAAGAAAGAGTAAGAAGTGTGTTTATGAAAAGTGAAGTAGGGCTTTTGATTTTGAAGCCGCGTAATCCCGAGAAAAAAAAATGAAATTTTGGCGGTGCAAATGAAAAAAAAAAAGGGAAACCAAAATCAAAAAGGTTGGGCTTTTAATTATTTATTTATTTTTTTAATTTTAACTATCTAGCAATATTATACTAGGGTGTTCACGAGGCGGTTCGGTTAGGTTAGTTGCAATATTTAAACTATATATCGCGGGGCGGGTAATTCATTTTTACTACCCGAAACCAAATCACACTAGGCACATAACCGGACATGCGGGTACCTGAAATGAGCGGTTACTCATGGTTCGGTTAACGGTTAACATTTAAACGAGTTTAACCGTATGAATATTGAGATAAAAACGATGCTTGTAAAATTTATTGAATATTGAGATAAAAACCATTGTGTATATCATACACGGTTTGGTTAAGTTAACCGCAGATATAATAATATAAAAACTGAACCAGATAGATTCTCTACTCCATCTCCACCTCCTTCACAAAAAACACCAAGCCCACCTAGAGCACCATCCAAGAGCACCTCTTCAAAAACCATCTCCAACTCACACTTGTACTCACCCAAGGAGACTCCATCCTTGACTTCACCTTCACCAATCAGACACCTTCCAACACCTCACTCAACCTTCAAATCCATACCTTGATGGCAAAGAGAATGTCCCACCAAGACCTTCACATCATCCACCACAACCAATTCCATTGCTTCTCATCGGTCAAAATTTTCTACCTATCTTCAACAACACACAAGATTTGACACAAGGTGTAACACCCCCAATTCATGGATGCAGCGGAATTCGAACTGGGTGTTACTTGACGGCACAATAGTCACAATAATAGAAAACGAACTCCAATTGAGTCGTTTTAAAAGATTTATCATTCAAATTATATAAATATCAGAGATTACAAAATGAGGTCCCAGATGGTTTCATGTTTACAATTTACATTAGATGAGTTTTGAATGATAATAAAATTTATAGCCCTCTTGAGTATCCGTGCCCTTCTGTACCATCCTTGATCGTCATGAACCTGAAATACATGCTTGAGAGGTCAACACAAAGGTTGAGTGGAATTCGTAGAGTTTAGTTAAATCGTTTGAACACAATATGTCGTAGTGTGAGCTATAGACTCACACTCATAGTTAGAAAACAAAATCGTTATTTATTTCACTAAGCTCATGCAACCAAAACATTAACATCGAACCAACAAAATTGGCATTATAGAAGCCCTATCAAGGTACTTTTGCCATTATACCGCTAAATCTCAAATATAGTGCATTTGTGTGAACTCATCGTTGTTCAACACAAATGGGATTCGTCAATCCCAATAGATCTATTCACAATATTCGCGCTCACTATAGGTAGTGACTAATGGTTCATGATATAGGGACTTCGAAGATGGCAATCGTTACTTAGTGACAATAAAACATAGTCGGGAAGCATACATTAGAAAGCATTGTGTTCGAGTAGAAAAATAATAGCATGTATTCCCCCCATGGGTTTGTAAAATAGTTAAACAATAGAAAGTGGGGCTACGAACTCACCTTAAGTTATGTAGTGAGTAGTAAATGTGATGGTCGAATCGCAAAGGTTTCTACGAGCAACCTATAATAGAATGTCGCGACTTAGGATCGGAGTAAAGAATATGAAGTAGTGCCTATATATATATCTTTCATTTAAGTCCATGATGTGGTATGATGTATATTGTAAGTCTTTGAAAGAAAAGATTCATGAAACATGTATGTTTTATATATCGTTTACTACCGTTCGGGCCGACATAATTCAGAAGTCATGGAGTAAATGTTCGAGGAGCCAGGACACTTTAATTCGTAAATCCACAACTCATCTCGACGGCTTACTTAATGAACTCCTCACATGAGGCTCCCTACTATTGTAGTATTTGATAACAAATGTATAAGTTTTGATCCGAAAGTTACATGAAGATTGTTATTAGGGTAAGTTTATATGGTCTTTGGTCATAGCTTCGCCGTGACCTTGGTCATTGTACCATGGTCTTGAGACTCAACCTTGGCTTTAGCCATGGTTGTGGTCTTGGCTTTAGGTCATTAGACCTCTTGGTCTTAGTAAATCATGACTATAATATAGTGACTTTGGTCTAAAAATGGGCTTTTAAGAATTTGAAGAAATTTATCACTCGGAAAGCGTTTTCAGGGCTCGAGCTTCTTTGTTCCTGAACGAAAACGTCGTTCCGGACAACTTTCGTGTTTTAACTTTTTGATGAATCGGACCAGAAGTGGGACTTTCAAAATCAAAATTTGATCAGAATGCTATTTAGGCAGTTTTGCCGTTTTGGTTTCGCTAACTTCAAATGGTCATAACTTTTGACTCGTGTACTCGTTTTGGGTGATTCAAATTGCTATGTTTTCCTTGTTAAGTACTCTTTAACAATAAGTAAGTGTCAAATATCAAAGTTATACTATTGTGGTCGTGGTTTTCCATAAAAATCACTAGTTTGCTTGTTTGCTTGTCATAAGTTAACATATGTATACCAATACTCGTTTTATCCATTTTTAAACATCATGAACACAATAACAAGAACATATATAGCATGAAAGAACCATAATAAGCATGAAAATGATATTGAGCAAGAAAGTGTATAAGGGTTTCTTACAACTTTTGGCTTTCACTTAAGAAAGGAAGTCAAGTATGAACTAGGACACTAAATCTATGCTTGCAAACCCTTTACCATAACTCTTGTAACCCTTGCTAGCCTTGATCTAACCCTTGTGAAAATCATTTAACTTCAGCCCTAGTAACCTTGTGTAGCTCCTAAATCAACCATGGAATCACCAAACAAACTTGAGAACTAGGTAGAGAATACTAAGACCTTGAACTTTGTAGTGTAACTTGTAGTTTGAAGATCAAAGGATCATGGAGTTAGGGATTGTGTTGTGGCGTTTTTTATTGATGAGAATGGAAGGGATTAGCTTGCTATTTATACTATGAATGAGGAGGTTAGGAAGGTGGCTAGGAAAGTGCTAAAACTTGGAGACAAAGTTGTAATTAAGTAAGATCTAATGGCTAAAGTCATGAGATCATGCCACAAGTGTGAATGCCCCCCCTAGTGGCGGTTCATGAACTTGGAGAACAAGGTGTGGACTTTTGATGGTATTATCCTAAGTATGTAGCTAGTTTTGACTCCATAAATCGCTAACCGTAAATGATTAAGCCTCAAAACGTAAAACCGGGTATCGTAAAAATATGAAATTTGAAAGTATTGTTAAACATGTCAATATAGTCCATAATAAAATATAAAATGAGTGGTAGGTTCCATTTGGGTGCTAAAACCCTGTTAAAAACTGGAAACACGGGTCAAAAACGCGTAATTCGCGTAAAACGCTGAACTGGAAAACGTAAAATTCCAAAACTTTTGGAATTGTCATAAAATGATAGAAAATCATATTTCTATTGTTTATAATGTTTTATGGATATATCGGGATGCTGGAAGGACGTTTAAACCTAAAAGTAAATCTCGGACACGGCTTTGTGATTTTTGCAGAAATGATCCGACGAGCGTCAAACTCTCGGATTATCGTTAAAATAGTTTAACTTACGAGAATATGAAATAAAAATTTCTGAGATGAATAGTGAAAAGTGAATAGTAAAAAGTGAATAGTAAAAATGAATAGTGAAATTTTCGAGAATAGAAGTTAACCTGAAAATGCGAATTGTTACAGTCTCTACCCCTTACGGGGAACTTCGTCCCGAAGTTCTTTGTGTGTTATATGTTGGAGTCGTGTCGATGAAGAGGTGTGGTTACTTATGAGGACTAAAGTCTGGGATTACCGGTGATGTAGTTTGATTTGTCGTTTCAGTGTATGGTGTAGGATGAGGCTTACTTTTATGTAGGAAAGGTATGGTAATAGTCGAATATCAAAGGAAATTGATATAGCAATCGAATATTAATAGGAATTGAGATAGTAATTGCAATCATAGCCTAGTAGGTAATCGGTTGTTGTACCTAGTGTTTATTGACTTCATACTTATGTTATTTCGGATACAAATAAGCCCACTTATTTATAATTCTTTATTTACATAGAGAGGCATCCCAAACAATGTAAATACGGAATTATAAACTTATGGTTCGGCGATTTACAATTTCTTTATTTAAATGAAAAGGCATCCCAATCCATTCAGATAATTACAAATCATCCTACTTAAGAATTCCCAACACAACATTCACAATTAGCCGGTGAGTTACAAGGTAGTGTATTACGAGATGATACTGGTGTTCCAAAAGTACAAGATGAATATTCAATCTTGTAAGGCTGATGAGGGTACTTGTGGTGTAACTATAGATGATTTGATCTTTAAAAGTGCATCAAGATCTATTAATGAGTTTGTGGTTGCAACGGTTGTGAAGATAATGATGTGATATGTTGATGAACAAAAGTGTGTAGTGTATGCTTAACATTAATATTCTTAGGCATAGATGTTGAGTTTGCTTTAAAAATCTTAAGAGATTTTAAAGGTTTATGATGGAATGGTATCCTTTGGAACTAAACAGGATAGTACTTCTACGGGATGAAGAGAAGAATTGATAACTATCCCAAGATAGTAGTTCGGATTATCTCATAAATGAAAACTTTCAAGAATGAAATTAGGTAGTACAAATAAGGTGTTAAGATTTCGCTGAGTGGTAAGACACTATCGTGTCTCTAGATCGTTTTAATGAATTCTGGTGGTTTATTGAGTTCATGTAGGAAATCAACCTAAACATAACCCTAGTACAACTATTCTCAGTATTTGAAAATTTTAAGTCGAATATAGTTAGTCAGACTATATTCCACTGTCCCTAGGTTAAATATAGGTGACTAGTCTATATTTAGCCGAGGTTCGATAAAATTTTCAAATACCTAAATTAGGTATACTTGTGATATGTCCGTTGCTTTCGGGAAACTGTCCACTAAACAAAGGCAATGTCAAACCCTTCAGTTGCAAGTCCCGCCCATACAAGACTTGTAACCTATGTTTTCATATTCCATTGCATAGAAGATAGTAAGGGTAGGTACGTATGGAAAGGAAGTTTTAAGTAGTTCTAAAATAGAACATACTTGGCCAGGATCACGAACTTTTAACAATGAAGGTTTCAGAAGAAAACTTTGATGAATGTAGAGAAAGTTCAGCTTTTGTCGATGATGGATTAGTTTGTCCTTTAGAAATCTCATATTTCTTGTTTGGAAATCGATAGATTGTGATGGGTTTTTGATATCATATGAAATTATATTGATGAGGTGGTGGAATAATTCCAGAGACCATTGCACAAATCACAATGTCTCGGAAGTAGATTAGACCATTGTGCAATTCACAATGTCTGGGAAGTAGGTTAGACAATTGTGTGACTCAAAACATTTGAGAAATGATTAAGACCATTGTATCATACAATGTCTGGAAAATAGAAAAGACCATCGTAATTCGTTACAATATTTTGGACATAAAATGTTGGAGTAGGAACATGATTGGGAGAATGTAGTTGTGTCGAAATGCCCTAGAATAGGCATACGCAGATATGTTTAGATAAAATGATTGAAAATAACTCGAATGTATATATAAATATACTAGTATTTGTTCGTGTAGTGTAAAATGCCTAGTGTGTATATATGAATATACTTATATGTTCATGTAGCATAAAATGCTTAATAAGTCCATAATCGTCTGGAGGATGGAAGACACGAAGATCGGAAGGCTATAAAATGTTTTTGCTTGTAGTGTGGTTATAGTTTAGGTCTCAATTAGACTCGTTTCTCTATAACCATGGCTCTGGTACCAATCTGTAACACCCAGTTCGAATTCCGCTGCATCCATGAATTGGGGGTGTTACACCAGGATTTTTCGAGTGGTTGAACCTACCACCTCTTGAACCTTCTTGCCCATCATTACCAAGAGGTCCTTTTGGCCTCTAAACCTATGACTACCAAAGACAACTACATGACTACCGTTGCATGTGTTGTCACCACGATCGTGAGCACATCACCATGCTTAGGGAGATAGTCAACATGATGTTTGCCTACATCCAACACCACTTTCAAGCTGCACCCGCACACCCACCAAACTAAGGGTCGTGATAAAATCTTATACGAGTTAAATTTAATAATTGGTGAGTCGTGATAAAATTCTAGACTTGTTGCAATACGGACGAGACATTATGAGTAGATCGCCATTTAGCATTTTTTAGAATCCGTGAATGAAAAACAAATCATTCTAAAATGTACATAGCTCCTTATCTTAGTGGGAGACCGAGATAGCGCAATCGATTACTTTGATGGATGTCCAATATTTAAGGAGAGTATTGACGCACTCACTGAGGTGCTTAGATTATCACATGCATTGTGTGAGGCAAATGTTGGAGAGGTGACTAAATCTAGAAGCGACCAGGTGGAGGATTAGATGTTGGCGTTCTCGTATGTTGGCGTTCTGGTATATGTGACCCAGTAGTTTCTTCATTCATTGTATGTAGTTCAATAATGTACCAATGATATAAAAGTCATTGACAAATTTCATTATTATTTTATTTATGAGTGAAAGCGAGACGTAGATAAACAAATTTCAATGAATATCAAAAACTTGTTGGTACATAGAGCGGTAATTTAAGAACGGATAATAATTAACCTAAGTTCTAAAACTTTAATACGTGATCAGAATACATTATACGGTAATAAAAAAAAGCTTATGTTAAAAATAATTGTGCACGTTTAATGATATCACACGTTAACATGTTCATATAGCCGAATCTTTTATATAATAAATCAAAACCATATTGGGAATTTTGCATTTCAAAAAAATTAATTCATACCTGATTTATAATAATTTTAATTAAAAAAAAAGATTATTTTCTTATTAGGTAATATTTTATATTTATCTATAACACAAATAGAAGATAAATACAAAAAATATAGATAAGATATTTAAAAAAAAGATTATTTATTTTATATTTATCCACAACACAAGTAGAAGATAAATACAAAAAATATAGAGAAGATGCAATTAACAATAGGATTAAAATTTTTAAATAATTATTTCAAAAAATTTAAAAAAAATCCGCACGTGCGCGAGCATTATAACTAGTATTTTTATATGTCAGAAACGTACAAGAACTTGTTTTGCGACTACATTCGTTATTGACTTGGCTCCCCCATTTAGCTCCTTAAAATTTGCTAAGTTTCCTTTTGAATATATATATCATTCCACACGTTTTGTGATAATACCGAATCTCTTCCACTTATATTTTATAAAACTCACCAAAATCAAATCCCACCAAATTAGCATATTCTTTTTCTCATATCCTCCTACTCGGTTTCATTAATAACCGAATCACCATCACATTTATTTAACAAAACCTAAAAAAAAACACTCTAATCCTAAAACGTAAAACAGCAGCTACGGTTTTTCTTCTCACATTTCTGTCGATCCAAGAGTGCAATAAGGAGGCTGTTGGAGGTCTTCTAAGACATGTCAATCATGGGAGGTTTTTAGTTCGACTAAAGGTTTAACGTGCATGGTGTTTTCTGTTCGAGAATGGGGCGACGAACATGGGTTTTGGTTTCTGTTCGAGGGGTTTCGGATTGCTATTCGGCTGGTATGGGTAATTCGACCATGGTTGTTTTCTTGCTTCAACACATTACAAGGGTATTGTAATCCCATCTTTGCGCGATTCTTTTTAAATGTTTCCGTTTCTAACACGTTTTAATTTTTTTTTCATCATCGGATCTTAATATCACAAATAATCATACGAATTTGTCACGTAAAATAATGGTGATTAATCGGCTATTGATCAACATATTCTACTCGTATGGTTTTTAAGGTTCGTATGGGTTTTAACACAAAAAGGTTTAACGTGTATATGTATGTTTCGAAAAGAATTAAACATGTTCATATATGGTCCGACTAGATTAAGACAAGAAAGGTTTAACAGGTGATTTTCCAATTCGAATAAAGGTTTTGTTTATTTTTTTGCTCGCTGAATTAATGATACCGAGGATGCGAATTCGTTTTCGGCGGTGTTTCTGTACTAACAATAATTTTACTAACATGGAGCTTAATGCTTATACATGGGTGTTTATTTGTAGGTGGTCCGTGAGGATTGAGAAAGGATGCATGATGACCCCGGACTAAGGGCATCCACTATGGTGGTTTATGAAAAGGTTTATAAAATTATGAAGAGGTCTAAAAACTTGTAAACCATAGTGGACATCTATTTTATGCTTATGTGTCATGAAGAGGTCTAGGATATTGGACATTTTCATAATTTAATGCATTTGAATTATGTGAGATGTTGGTAAAACTTGAAAAGGTTTATACATAGTGGGAATAGGTTTATAAAACAAAAAGATTTATAAATTAATGTCATAATACAATTATAAACCTTTACAAAGGTTTACCATAGTGGATGCCCTAAGCTTCTTATTGCTTTAATTTATTGTTTAATGTTACAAGACTTTGTGTTGGATAGTGTCTACCTTATTTATATTTAGTGCTTTTATTATGACAATTGCTTATTTGAAATACAATTTCGTTTTATTCATTTAATAATTAGTTGATGTTTTAGTCATATCGTAATAATAGAGTGTGCAAGCGTCCTATCATATGACTTGTCAGGACTTTGAAATTGTCATATTAAACTTATTAACTAATACGTGGGAATCGCACCAGGCTTTACCTCTCAAGGGATCCTGAGAAGCTTACAACCCCCACCAGGCAGTGTACCTGATCGTTGTAGTATAGTATAGTGACAAGTACCGGGGGATTGATCGTTCAGCTTAGGAATAGTGTCGCTAGGATTAGAAAACCTAAATACTAGTTCTAAAGATGAGGGATGATTATTTTTGTATTTTATACTTTTTAGAAAGCAATTAAAAATTCGGGTTTGAAGGATTTGGGCGGAATTAGTTGCTAATCAACTAACCCAATACTAAAGATGCAATCAAAATAAAATACTAGAAATGAAAATAAACTAAATTATATTAAAGTTGTGAGCAATAAGTGGAGAAAGTGTGTTTACTTAGATTTCACTACTCCCTAGACATCTTTTACACGTTAATTACTTGTTATAATTGCATGGATAACGGATCGTATTCCTTAATACCATTCATAGGGTGGCACACTTAACTCCCCAATTCTATGAGCTCTTATCTCCTCCTATACCATGCCCAGCACAACCATAGGGATTATAAACAGTGGCTCATGCATTAAATACAACCAATAAAGACCTAGTGCGCGTCGGTTCATGTTTCTTAAGACATTCAAGCATGTTACTAATTGGAGATCTGCCAGTTTTCTTAAGCCTAACATATAAATCATTCATCCAAGACAAGTATAAACAAGTAATCAACACATAATTAACATCTAGGTTTCATTAGATCCAAGCAAACACAAGATAGATCTAGCCTAGCATGATGGAATTAAGACAAGAACAAGATATAGACAACCAACACATAGACATAGTGATTGAATTGAAAGAACACTTATCTCAATTACACATGTAAGGTATCAAGGGCTTGGAACCCTTGAAAAACCTGTAAAATTCGCACCAAGTTCGTACTTAGGGTTTCTCCAAAACTTCTCTTTTTTTAATGTGAAAATTAGAAAACTATATATAGGAAAAGGGGTCTGACGGCGTCAAGACCAAACTTGTGACGCCGTCACCTCGCCGCCAAAACTATTCTCGGACTGCCTTGATCTACATTTGACGCCGTCATGTGATAATCATTTCCAGGCCGTCATGACTTTTACTCTTGACGCCCTACTTCGTGACGCCGTCAAATTTTTACTGGATCGTCATGGAATTTTGCTCTTGACGCCGTCACCTACTGTTCCCAGCATGGAAAATTAAGACTTTGGCGTTTTCTTCACTTTTATGCTCCAAAAACGTCCGAATTGCTTCCTTTTCCAGATTTCACTCCCAAAGTACCTAAAATCACAAAAGGAACGATTTAGGGTAATATTTGATCAAATAAATTCAATTCCGGGCTTAAATGACCCCCTAAAAACGGATCATTTTTCGCCTCATCATTAACCGTCCTAACAATTAACTTTTAAGGACGCTTAACATTGTAAAAGTGTCCTAATATGTTGTTATTAGGACGTTATTTAGGTTGTTAATAGACATTTTATACGATCAAAAAATTGGTTTCATAATCTTTGAGATATTAGAACCCTTTTCTTGGTGCCAAAGTAGCTATAATGTTATATGATAAGTGTCCTAACAATTATCTTTTAAGTACGCTTGTATGTGTATCAAAAGATTAAAATTAGGTAACCACGTTTTACAACATTGTAAAAGTGTCCTAATATGTTGTTATTAGGACGTTATTTGGTTGTTCATAGACATATTATGCGACCATAAATTTGGTTTCATAATCGTATTTGGGATATTAGGACCCTTTTCTTGGTGTTAAAGTAACTATAATGGTATATGATAACCGTCCTAAGAATTAACATTCAAGGACGCTTGTATGTGTATCAAAAGATTAAAAGTAGGTTACCACATGTTAGAACATTGTAAAAGTGTCCTAATATGTTTTTATTAGGACGTTATTTGGGTTGTTTATAGACCTATTATGCGACCATAAAATTGGTATCATAATCTTATTTGAGTTATTAGGACCCTTTTCTTGGTTTCTAAAATAGCTATGATGTTACATCATAAGCGTCCTAACAATACTTTTAAGGACGTTTTTATGTGTCTCAAAAGATTAAAAGTAGGTAATCACATGTCAAAACAATGTAAAAGTGTCCTAATATGGTTTTATTAGGATGCTATTTGGGTTGTTCATAGACATATAATACGACCATAAAATTGGTTTCATAAGGGTATTTGAGATATTAGGACGCTTTGGACCTATTACAACCGCCTTACATGAAGCACTTTCATCCTTGGTCCTATTAAATGAAAGGTCCTAAAAAGTACCATTTTATGACGCTTATGGGGGTCCTAAAAATCCACTTTTCTTGTAGTGCACGTTTATGGGATGTTGTCTAACGTCTTGGTTTTCGAAGAAGCAAACCGCTCTTGCCATTTCTACCACCGAAGCCGAATATGTAAGCGCCGGAAAGGCATGTCAACAAGCACTATGGATGAAACAAGCTCTCGTAGACTATGGCATTAGGTTAGAAAATGTCCCCATTATGTGTGATAACAAAGGTGCGATACATTTAAGTAAAAATCCGGTGCAACACTCTAGGACTAAACACATAGAAATACGTCACCATTTTCTTAGGGATAATGTACAAAAAGGAAATATATCTATAGAAAAGGTTGCATCGGAAGACAACATTGCGGATATATTCACAAAACCTCTTAAGCGTGAATTATTCAACCAATTCAGGATTACGAATGATGGAACAAGTTGACTAAATTATATTGAATTAATTCAAATTTATACATGCATGAAATTTATTTTTCTTCCATTTCACCTTTTCTGAGTCTAGGAATCTATTTCGCACAAAACTAAAGATTGAGAAAATTTATTTTCTTTGCATAAACCTTTTTGTAAAACTCAATCAATTTTCACTAAAAATTATTCTCACAATCTAGGAATCCCATGAAGATCATTTTCCTTGCATTGTTGACTAATTCTAAAAACATTGTATTTCAAAATCATGCATAAACTCTCACATAAATTGTCAAGGTATATAATTTAATATATGTCTTTGACATTCATGATCGAGCAAAAATTGAATCAAGGAGATCATTTGGATTGTTTCTTAGGATCGTTATTTCTTTTTGCTTCTAGGAGTCGAAACAATCACAACTCCACATTTGTTGCAAATTGTGACAACCGGCAATTTAGGGAGTTATTTTGAAAACCCGCATTACGATTAAAGTTCGTTTATAATTTTTATTTGAAATTTTATTTCACAATGAACTTGTAAGACCTATTTTATGAATAATTATGGATTATTGATGTTATGGAATTCGTGAATTATTTTCATAATTCATTTTGATATTATGCTCGGTGATGTATTCTTAAATTCTCACTGGTACTACGTTGACTCTGGCACTAGGTTTACCTAACGAAAATTTTATGATTCGTCTTACGAGTCCGACTATATTTTATTTATTTACGAGATGTTTCGTGAGATATTAAACGTTTGAAATGAGTTCGGGTTCGGGCCACATGTTTTACATTTACCCACGTTACCCGCTCCACACCGTTAGTAATATTATTATTATTATTATTATTATTATTATTATTATTATTACTTTTATTATCATTATTATTATTATTTGTAAAAAAAAAATATATAATAAAAAGTAAACTACAAAAACTGGTCCTTGTGGTTCGGTTCACACAAACCACACCAACACCTCACTCATCTCTCTCACTCTCATCTCCCTCTCTTGCAAACCCTAGCCGCCGGCTATATATTCCGGCCGCCACCACTCCACCGCCGATAATCACTACACACAAACACCACCATCGTATTCCAAACATCTTCCTCCATCTTTTGAACCATTTCACGCGCCAAGAACAAGGAACCACCACCATTTACTTGTCCCACCGCCGCGCGTACACCACCACACCACCATTATTTTCGAAGTCTAATATAGATCCGTGTTTTAGAAGGTGAGAAAACGCGTCTTTACGCGAGGGTTTTTACCAAACCGAGTCAAACTCGGATTTTATATGGTATTGGGGTTTAAAAACTACAAATCCTTTTTAAAGATTTGATAAAGATTAGTTTGGTATCCGTTTGGGTCGATTTGGGGTTCGGTTTGTGGAAGGTTTCGATTGTTTCATGATATCTCGAGGCTTTGATTCTTGATTCGAGCCTAACCGAGACCCTTGAGGTCTCGGGGTCATCTTTGGGTGCTCGTAAAACCAAGACGAGACCCACATGGGGCTCTCGTTTGGTTGTGACTCGAGCCTTAGACTCGTTAATACTGTGGATTGACTCTTACGAGTCACGGCTCGATGCCGTAATATTGTTGTTAATGCCGAGACCCTTATGGGTCGATTGGTTAAATTGTTGTGCTCGTTGGAGCCTATTTGGTTACTTTTGATGATTGGTTCGAGCCTTTGTGCTCGTGGTTTGGACCGCGACTCAATTGAGTCAAGTAAGACTCGGGTTTGGCTTGGTAAACCATCCCGAATGTAACCTTGGTTATATTCATTTTCATTATTATTATTGTTGCCAACTTGGTTTTGTTTCGGCATTGGTTGATTTTATCTTGGCCGAACACTTGTGGGTCGAGACCACGTTTGGTCTCGACAATGGTATTATGGTATTGATTGTGGAGTTGTTGTCGAATGGTAAAGTGTGAGTGGGGACCGATTGTGAGACGGTCACTTAGATTGACGGAGATAGGTTAGTCGGACCCTATTGTTGTAGCACGTGGATTGAGATTGTGTTGGACTGAGATATTTTTGATTGTTATGACTTTTATGTTACTTTGGACTTGGACAATGAGCCGAGAGTCATGACTCGGTCATGTGACCATTTCGTATGACTCGATAACTATTTACAAATAAAACATAAATAATAAACTCGTAATAATAATTATTGATAATATAAACGTTTATATGAATATATAGACGTGAATAACGGATATATAATTATATAAGCGCGTATATTAATAATAATAATAATCACGAGTCGTATTATAAATAATACAATTAGATATATATTAGGCTACGAAAGTGGCGTAATATTATTGAACGTATTATTATTATAAAAATGTGTTATAAAACGAGAAACTCTCGACAATTATTAAACATTTAATAAAAATGTCATTTTGTATATATATAACGGATAAACTTATCGAGTTATGCAGAGTCGTTGTCACTCGAGTCCAGGTAAGTTTTATTTGTGACTTTCGTGTTGTCACGGATATATGACGATTAATATAAACGTTTTCTATAGCTAAATAACCACGTAACCGTAAGGTTGAACCGGGTTATTTGGTTATATGAAATGAATATATTAATGGGCATCGTATCCTACGACGCCCATAGGTTGTGGTATTTGTAAAGTGTAATAAATTGCAAGTGTATATATCGGGAAATCTGGCCAATTTGACGATATATATGAGGAATTTATTAGACTATGATATCTACCATATAGTATTTATGTGCTATGTGCTTTAGGTTGGGTGTAATCTTGGAACGGTATGTTACGTAAATAAATATGAGGATTATCAAATCGACGGATTTGATAAACTTCGGCGATTTATTTAAATGATATGTTGGGCTAATATTAGATTCATAGTTTATTTTATTATTCTTTGTGTGACTTTTGGTTTGTTTTGAGTCGACCCGCCACCCGTATGGATACCAAACACAAACACACCAAACTAATACGAAATGGATTTTTGGAAATAAAACGGATTCTCGTCCGGGTTTGGGAATATTTTAAATTTGAGAATATGATTTCTGAACGAGTTGGTAATGTTAGGTCGTGCCGAGTCCGTAGTTGCTGTTTCGTGAGTTACTATACATCTTATTTCTACCGACTTCTTCTTGCTATTTTCTGGACTTGAGGTGAGTCATAGCCCCACTTTTTACTCTTGAACTATGTTTTCAATACTTGGGGTGAGAAACGTGCAAATTATTTTATGTGGACTATTATCGCTTTTATATTCTTTATTAAACTTGCTATGCGTATGGACTAGGATGTATTGTCAGCTTTAGTCACATTTTATGTGTACTATTCAAGGTTGGCTTATTTGTTATTGTCAGCTTTAGTCACACGGTTCGTGTGTACTATTCAAGGTTGGCTTATTTAGATACTGTAGTGTGCACCTATAGGTTAATGATACTTTGGAGGTTATCCGAGTATTTATTGGTATTGCGGGGGTTACCCGAATATCTATGTTGGAACGGAGGGTATCCGTGTGTTAGGTTGGAGCGGAGGGTATCCGCAGGCTTTAGCGAATCCTTAGTCTAGCTAGCAAGCGTTTTGCGTATATGTCCACTATATTGTTAGATGAATTTAAACCTATGATCTCACCAGCGAAAGCTGACTTTTAGCACGTTTTCTCAGGTAATTAAGTGATGAGATGCATGCTTGGAATGGAAGGCTCGGCCAAGGCTCATGGTTTATGGATCTATTTTTCTAATCTCTGATAATTAATTTTGGACCTACTATTATATTTTTTTGGGCCTGACTCTGAATGATGTTGGGATAAATGTAAACCTTAAAACCCTGTTTTGGTTGCGTTTTTATTATGTTTACTTTATCTCGTTCTATATTGTCTTGCGTTGGATACCAATCCCCGTAGCACCCCGAAAGCTTGTTGAGTCTTCCGCTGTATCAAATTTTGGGGGTGTTACAGATTGGTATCAGAGCCAAGGTTATAGAGAACTAGGTAAATAAACGCCTAAACTATAACTGTATTTTTATAGGAAATGATCCTTGACCATCGCCCGCCAGCCCGCCAAGCCGAAGCATCTTCTATTATTTGAGGTATTACGAGATATTTGAGATGATTATGAGATTTGGGATTTATTGAGATGATTTGAGGTTTATGGATTTTAGTAATAAGATGGCGTTTTCGAGGAATTATATGGTCTATATGTTTTATAAACATTTTAGTAATGCGGTGTTTGAAACTCTTTTTATTGAGATTATATGTTTGAACTATTTGATGAGGATTTTTAGTATGGTATTATGAGTTGTGATTTAGTTGTTTTGAAACACTTACACCTACCCTACGCCGTTGTCACAGACCATGGCCTCCCATATGCCCGATGTTGTCGAGGATATTCTTACTGCACCGGTTTTACCCGCACAGTTCACTATGGCATCTGATGATCCTTACCAGATGGCCATGCTTTCAGCTATTGTACCACAGGCAGCTCCTACTTCAGCACTACCTGCCGCATCTACGCAGGGACCCTCATCTTCTCTAGGGCTCCCTGGTACATCGAGGCAGCTTACTCTTCATCAGGCTTTGGCTCGTGTGGCACCACGCTTTGCCTACCGAGCTATGGCACGCATGTCGGTACGCCCTACTCCATCACCTTTACAGATTGATGCTCACTCTCTTCTGTCTGAGGCGCCACCCACATCATTGCGTCGTCGTCCTAGATCACCTACTACATCTCCACATGGTTCACCTAGTAGGAGACGACGATTGATGAGGTACTCTTCCGATGAGGAGGAGGAGGAGTACGAGGGTGAGGATGAGGCTGATGACCCTGAGCAGGAGGATGACCCTCAGGAGGCTGAGCAGGGTGATGATGATGACCCTGAGGAGGAGGATGACCCTCAGGAGGATGAGATGCCTGATGATGATGATGATGTGTTAGTACCACCAGCTCAGGCTGAGGAGCCTGATTCACCTGTACACCCGATTGAGCCTGATTCACCTGATCATCCGTTCTTATTTGAGTTGCCACCTGGTAGTCCCGTTGAGTCGGATGCATCTTCTGAGGTTTCTATTGAGCATGCAGAGTTAGGTGAGATTGGCAGGTTATGGGCTCGGGTTACTGAGCTTGGTGAGAGAGTTGCACGTGTATCTGATCGACTTGAGAGAGTTATTGGAGAGTTTTTAGCGGATTTGAGAGTTGACATGATGGTCGCTGTGGGCAGGGCTACTGAGTTGAGGAGAGTTTTGATGGATGTCCACGAGCATATCGATAGTTTGCAGCGAGGATTTGTTACTGCTCGTGAGGCCGACCACAAGCTATGGCAAAGGAATGCTGAGCTAGAGAAGGAGGTGGCTGACCTCAAGAGAGACCGAGACACCCATAGCGTGGAGCTAGGATCGTTATGGAGGGATCTTGATGGCTTGAGGCAGGAGTTGAGGAGCCTCCGCCAGCAGCGTGGCTAGTTGCTTGGATTATATTGTATGGTTGCTTTCTTAACCGAGGAGTGTTCGGTTAGAAAAGCTAGTTATCATATTTTGATGTATTTTGTTCAGTATTCGTCTCTTTTGGAACGATTAGTATGTTTTGTGTTATCCAGTAGTTGGAACGATGTTAGATCACTATTGTATGGCTGATGGTTATTAGTATATGATTTTGGGTATTATGAAAATTGAGTCCTTATTCGCTTTATTGATGTTACGTGGTGTATTGTTGCTATTCTTTCCATGACTTGGTTTCGTTGAAAAGTTTTGTTGAGCATATCGATAAGTTCTATTGGAGACTCATGAGCTTGTATGATGTTACAGATCAATGGCACCGCGACGAAACCCTGTTAGGGCTACCAGAACTGGTCCTGCTGTGACTACTCCTGGTCGCCGAGGACGCCGACCTACTCGAAATGTTGAAACCCCTACTCCTGACAACCTGGACACCACTAACCGCAACAACAGGAATCAAAATGTCGATGTTCAGGGAGCCAATAATCATGTTCCACTTAATGCACCTACTGTGGATCAAGCAATGATCAATCAACTTGTGGAGCAAAGAGTTGCTGAACTACTAGCTGAGTCAAATCATTCCAACAATTCTGCTGGAACTTTTCCACCTGTTCGTGCTAATGGATGTCAATACAAGGAGTTCAAGATTTGTGGACCTATTGAGTTTGGTGGAACTGAAGGAGTGGTTTACTTGGTTAGGTGGATTGAGAAGACTGAGTCAGTGTTTAATGTTAGTGGTTGTGCGGAGAATGCGAAGGTAAAGTTTGCTTCTTTTACTTTCAAGGATGAAGCTTTGACTTGGTGGAACAATTACCGAAATGCAGTTGGGAGTGATGTAGCTTATGCCATGACTTGGGAGCAATTTAAGTCTTTGCTGATTCAGACTTATTGCCCAAGGAATGAGGTCAAAAAGCTAGAGATTGAGTTTTGGAACCATAAGGTGAAAGGTAATGATATGGCGACTTACAATCGTCGTTACCAGGAATTGGCCTTGTTGTGTCCAGATATGGTGAAAACCGAGACTCAAAAGATCGAGAGGTATACTGATGGGTTGCCTGTAGCTACGAGAAATGATGTGATTTCTGCTAGGCCTGCAAACATCCATGAGGCAATCAGAATTGCTCAACAACTTATGGATTCGTTGGAATTAGAAGAAGCTGATAAGGAGAAGAATTGAAAGAGAAAGAGAGACCGTCACTCTAAGGGTAATGATCACCGAAGTAAGAGACAAGCTAAGGTTTATGCTATTGGGAATGGAGATAAGAAGAATCAGAACGGTGATGCACCCAAGTGTGATCGTTGCCACCAGCATCATACTGGATGGTGTAGTGTGAAATGCCAGAATTGCTCAAAGAAAGGACACACAGCTAGGGATTGTAGAGCCCGACCTCTTGCTATGGTTCAAGCTGCTCCTGAGATGAGAAATAAGGCAGATGTTACTTGTTATGGGTGTGGAAAGAAGGGACACTATAGGAATGAGTGTAGAGAATCGCGGAACCGTGGAAATCAAGGCTCGGGTGGTATTGGGTACAATTATGGAAACCGTGGAGCTGGAGGAAACCGTTGACGACAAGATAATGGGGACCAACGTGTGGAAGCTGGAGCTGCTCAGGGAAGAGTGTATGCACTCGGGAATGAGAGAGGAGAAGATCCGAACGTCGTTACTGGTACGTTCCTTCTCAATAATCGTTATGCTTCCATACTATTTGATACTGGTGCCGATAGGAGTTTTGTGTCCACTACGTTTGCACCCTTACTAGAGAAACCCCCGATGGCCTTAGGAATTGGATATGATATTGAGTTAGCTAACGGGAATATAGAAAGGATTAATACCATCATTCGCGGTTGTACGTTAAATTTCTTGAACCACTCTTTCAACATAGATCTTCTACCCGTCACATTAGGAAGTTTTGATGTCATCATTGGTATGGATTGGTTGTCGAAGTATCGTGCTCACATACTTTGCGACGAGAAGATCGTGCGTGTACCATACAGAAAGGAAGTCCTAAATATATTAGGAGACCGAAAGGATTCTAGGAGTCCATCCCGATTAGCAGTGATTTCATGCACTAAGTTGCCAAAGCTAATGGAGAAGGGATGTTACCTTTTCTTAGCTCAAATTTCTGAGAAGGGAGAGACGAAGAAAAAGGAAAGGTGCATTGGAGTTGTGCCTATAGTTCGTAATTTTCCTGATGTGTTTCCCGATGATTTGCCGGGAATCCCGCCGACTAGACAAGTGGAGTTCCAGATTGAGTTGATACTTGGTGCTGCACCTGTAGCACGAGCGCCTTATCGTCTTGCACCTACCGAGCTAGAAGAGTTGTCAAAACAATCGGCGGAGTTAGCCGAAAAAGGATTCATAAGACCAAGTTCTTCACCTTGGGGAGCCTCAGTCTTATTTGTGAAGAAGAAGGATGGATCGTTCCGTATGTGCATTGATTACCGAGAGTTGAATAAGCTAACGGTGAAGAATAGATACCCGTTACCTCGGATCGACGACTTGTTCGATCAACTTCAAGGATTGAGTGTGTATTCGAAGATCGATTTGAGATCGGGATATCATCAACTTCGAGTTCGCGAGGAAGATATTCCGAAAACGGCTTTCAGAACCCGTTACGGGCATTACGAGTTTCAGGTGATGCCGTTTGGGTTGACTAACGCACCGGCAATATTCATGGATCTAATGAATCGTGTGTGTAAGCCTTACTTAGACAAGTTTGTGATTGTATTCATCGATGACATTCTGATTTATTCAAAGAGTGAGAAGGAGCATGAGGAGCATCTAAGACTCATTTTAGAATTGCTCAGGAAGGAGAAACTCTATGCCAAGTTTTCGAAATGCGAATTCTGGATTCCGACGGTACAATTTTTGGGTCATGTGATTGATAGACAAGGAGTCCATGTGGATCCTGCTAAGATTGAGGCGATAAAAGATTGGGCTGCACCTACAACCCCAACCGAAGTTCGTCAATTTTTGGGTTTAGCTGGTTATTACCGAAGATTCATTGAGGGATTTTCGAAGATAGCTAAACCATTGACCAAATTGACTCAAAAGAGTGTTACGTATGAATGGGGAGATAAAGAAGAGGAAGCGTTTCAATTGCTTAAGAAGATGTTGTGTAGTGCTCCTATCTTAGCGTTACCAGAAGGTAACGAGGATTTCGTCGTCTATTGTGATGCCTCACATAAAGGATTGGGAGCCGTATTAATGCAACGAGAGAAGGTGATAGCTTATGCTTCCCGACAGCTCAAAAAGCATGAGAAAAACTACACTACCCATGATTTGGAGCTAGGTGCTGTGGTTTTCACCTTAAGAATATGGAGACATTACTTATACGGAACCAAGTGTGTTGTATTTACTGACCACAAAAGTCTACAACACATCTTGAATCAAAAAGAGCTCAATATGAGACAGCGACGTTGGATTGAGTTGCTAAGCGATTATGATTGTGAAATTCGCTACCATCCTGGTAAAGCAAACGTTGTCGCTGATGCTCTTAGTCGAAAGGAGAGAGTACCACCGTTACGAGTTCGGTCATTGGGAATGACTATCGTATCGCCGTTACCATCTCAAATACTTGAAGCTCAAACGGAAGCGTTGAAAGCAGAAAACAGATCTGCCGAGAATATATTTGGGATGGCTGAGAATGAGAAAGGATTCGTTAAGCGTTCTGATGGATTGCTATGCTTTGGAGATCGGATTTGGGTACCTTTATATGGAGAAATTAGAGAGTTAATTATGCATGAGGCGCATAAGTCAAGGTACTCTATTCATCCTGGGTCCGATAAAATGTACCAGGATCTTAAGAAGTTCTATTGGTGGCCAAACATGAAGGCAGATATAGCATCGTACGTTAGTAAGTGCTTGACATGTTCTAAGGTTAAAGCTGAACACCAGAGGCCGTCAGGATTACTAACGCAACCAGAACTTCCAGTCTGGAAATGGGAGCGGATTACTATGGACTTCATTACCAAATTACCAAGGACAGCTAGCGGTTATGACGCTATCTGGGTAATTGTGGATCGTCTGACTAAGTCCGCTCATTTTCTAGCAATAAGTGAAGATGATAGTGTGGATAAGCTTGCGAGGTTATATGTGAAGGAAATTATTTCGCGTCATGGAGTTCCGATATCTATTATTTCGGATCGCGATAGTCGTTTTACGTCAGCTTTGTGGCGATCACTTCAAACGGCTTTGGGGACGAGACTTGATATGAGTACTGCATATCATCCCCAAACCGATGGTCAAAGTGAGAGGACCATTCAGACGTTAGAGGATATGCTTCGTGCATGCATCATAGACTTTGGTAAAGGCTGGGAGAAGTACTTACCCCTTGCGGAATTCTCTTATAATAATAGCTACCACACAAGTCTTAAGGCTGCACCATTCGAAGCTTTGTATGGCAGAAAGTGTCGTTCGCCTATTGGTTGGGCAGAAGTTGGAGATAGCCAACTCACAGGCCCTGAGCTTATTTTGGAAACTACTGAGAAAGTAGCTCAGATTCGTGATCGGTTGCAAGCAGCCAGAGATAGGCAGAAAAGCTACGCCGATCAGAGACGTAAACCCCTAGAGTTCCAGGTTGGAGACAAAGTGACGCTGAAAGTCTCGCCTTGGAAAGGTGTGATACGTTTCGGGAAACGTGGTAAACTCAACCCACGCTACATTGGACCATTTCTGATCTTAGAAAGAATTGGGCCCGTGGCTTATTGGTTGGAATTACCACATGAACTGAGTAAAGTTCACGACGTGTTCCACGTCAGTAACTTGAAGAAATGTCTTTCCGATGAGATGCCTGTCATTCCAATGAAGGATATTCGTGTCGATGAGAAACTGAATTTCGTGGAAGAGCCAATTGAGATTTTAGATCGTGAAGTTAAACGACTAAAGCGAAGTCGCATTCCGCTCGTCAAGGTTCGTTGGAATTCCCGACATGGACCAGAATTTACGTGGGAACGTGAGGACGAGTTCCGGAAGAGATATCCGAAGCTTTTCACATCGTAGATGAATTTTTCCGAGTGAAACCCGGGACGGGTTTCTTCTGAGACTGGGAGGATGTGACAACCGGCAATTTAGGGAGTTATTGTGAAAACCCGCATTACGATTAAAGTTCGTTTATAATTTTTATTTGAAATTTTATTTCACAACGAACTTGTAAGACCTATTTTATGAATAATTATGGATTATTGATGTTATGGAATCCGTGAATTATTTTCATAATTCATTTTGATATTATGCTCGGTGATGTATTCTTAAATTCTCACTGGTACTACGTTGACTCTGGCACTAGGTTTACCTAACGAAAATTTTATGATTCGTCTTACGAGTCCGACTATATTTTATTTATTTACGAGATGTTTCGTGAGATATTAAACGTTTGAAATGAGTTCGGGTTCGGGCCACATGTTTTACATTTACCCACGTTACCCGCTCCACACCATTAGTAATATTATTATTACTATTATTATTATTATTACTTTTATTATCATTATTATTATTATTTGTAAAAAAAAAAAATATAATAAAAAGTAAACTACAAAAACTGGTCCTTGTGGTTCGGCTCACACAAACCACACCAACACCTCACTCATCTCTCTCACTCTCATCTCCCTCTCTTGCAAACCCTAGCCGCCAGCTATATATTCCGGCCGCCACCACTCCACCGCCGATAATTACTACACACAAACACCACCATCGTATTCCAAACATCTTCCTCCATCTTTTGAACCATTTCACGCGCCAAGAACAAGGAACCACCACCATTTACTTGTCCCACCGCCGCGCGTACACCACCACACCACCATTATTTTCGAAGTCTAATATAGATCCGTGTTTTAGAAGGTGAGAAAACGCGTCTTTACGCGAGGGTTTTTACCAAACCGAGTCAAACTCGGATTTTATATGGTATTGGGGTTTAAAAACTACAAATCCTTTTTAAAGATTTGATAAAGATTAGTTTGGTATCCGTTTGGGTCGATTTGGGGTTCGGTTTGTGGAAGGTTTCGATTGTTTCATGATATGTCGAGGCTTTGATTCTTGATTCGAGCCTAACCGAGACCCTTGAGGTCTCGGGGTCATCTTTGGGTGCTCGTAAAACCAAGACGAGACCCACATGGGGCTCTCGTTTGGTTGTGACTCAAGCCTTAGACTCGTTAATACCGTGGATTGACTCTTACGAGTCACGGCTCGATGCCGTAATATTGTTGTTAATGCCGAGACCCTTATGGGTCGATTGGTTAAATTGTTGTGCTCGTTGGAGCCTATTTGGTTACTTTTGATGATTGGTTATAGCCTTTGTGCTCGTGGTTTGGACCGCGACTCAATTGAGTCGAGTAAGACTCGGGTTTGGCTTGGTAAACCATCCCGAATGTAACCTTGGTTATATTCATTTTCATTATTATTATTGTTGCCAACTTGGTTTTGTTTCGGCATTGGTTGATTTTATCTTGGCCGAACACTTGTGGGTCGAGACCACGTTTGGTCTCGACAATGGTATTATGGTATTGATTGTGGAGTTGTTGTCGAATGGTAAAGTGCGAGTGGGGACCGATTGTGAGACGGTCACTTAGATTGACGGAGATAGGTTAGTTGGGTGCCGTAGTCGGACCCTATTGTTGTAGCACGTGGATTGAGATTGTGTTGGACGGAGATATTTTTGATTGTTATGACTTTTATGTTACTTTGGACTTGGACAATGAGCCGAGAGTCATGACTCGGACATGTGACCATTTCGTATGACTCGATAACTATTTACAAATAAAACATAAATAATAAACTCGTAATAATAATTATTGATAATATAAACGTTTATATGAATATATAGACGTGAATAACGGATATATAATTATATAAGCGCGTATATTAATAATAATAATAATCACGAGTCGTATTATAAATAATACAATTAGATATATATTAGGCTACGAAAGTGGCGTAATATTATTGAACGTATTATTATTATAAAAATGTGTTATAAAACGAGAAACTCTCGACAATTATTAAACATTTAATAAAAATGTCATTTTGTATATATATAACGGGTAAACTTATCGAGTTATGCGGAGTCGTTGTCACTCGAGTCCAGGTAAGTTTTATTTGTGACTTACGTGTTGTCACGGATATATGACGATTAATATAAACGTTTTCTATAGCTAAATAACCACGTAACCGTAAGGTTGAACCGGGTTATTTGGTTATATGAAATGAATATATTAATGGGCATCGTATCCTACGACGCCCATAGGTTGTGGTATTTGTAAAGTGTAATAAATTGCGAGTGTATATATCGGGAAATCTGGCCAATTTGACGATATATATGAGGAATTTATTAGACTATGATATCTACCATATAGTATTTATGTGCTATGTGCTTTAGGTTGGGTGTAATCTTGGAACGGTATGTCACGTAAATAAATATGAGGATTATCAAATCGACGGATTTGATAAACTTCGGCGAATTATTTAAATGATATGTTGGGCTAATATTAGATCCATAGTTTATTTTATTATTCTTTGTGTGACTTTTGGTTTGTTTTGAGTCGACCCGCCACCCGTATGGATACCAAACGCAAACACACCAAATTAATACGAAATGGATTTTTGGAAATAAAACGGATTCTCGTCCGGGTTTGGGAATATTTTAAATTTGAGAATATGATTTCTGAACGAGTTGGTAATGTTAGGTCGTGCCGAGTCCGTAGTTGCTGTTTCGTGAGTTACTATACATCTTATTTCTACCGACTTCTTCTTGCTATTTTCTGGACTTGAGGTGAGTCATAGCCCCACTTTTTACTCTTGAACTATGTTTTCAATACTTGGGGTGAGAAACGTGCAAATTATTTTATGTGGACTATTATCGCTTTTATATTCTTTATTAAACTTGCTATGCGTATGGACTAGGATGTATTGTCAGCTTTAGTCACATTTTATGTGTACTATTCAAGGTTAGCTTATTTGTTATTGTCAGCTTTAGTCACACGGTTCGTGTGTACTATTCAAGGTTGGCTTATTTAGATACTGTAGTGTGCACCTATAGGTTAATGATACTTTGGAGGTTATCCGAGTATTTATTGGTATTGCGGGGGTTACCCGAATATCTATGTTGGAACGGAGGGTATCCGTGTGTTAGGTTGGAGCGGAGGGTATCCGCAGGCTTTAGCGAATCCTTAGTCTAGCTAGCAAGCGTTTTGCGTATATGTCCACTATATTGTTAGATGAATTTAAACCTATGATCTCACCAGCGAAAGCTGACTTTTAGCACGTTTTCTCAGGTAATTAAGTGATGAGATGCATGCTTGGAATGGAAGGCTCGGCCAAGGCTCATGGTTTATGGATCTATTTTTCTAAACTCTGATAATTAATTTTGGACCTACTGTTATATTATTTTGGGCCTGACTCTGAATGATGTTGGGATAAATGTAAACCTTAAAACCCCGTTTTGGTTGCGTTTTTATTATGTTTACTTTATCTCGTTCTATATTGTCTTGTGTTGGATACCAATCCCCGTAGCACCCCGAAAGCTTGTTGAGTCTTCCACTGTATCAAATTTTGGGGGTGTTACACAAATAGACACTCACTAGGACAAATTGACTAATAATGGTGTCATCTTGATCCATCACTAGTTTTTCACTCACTAATTATCTTTGCCTTTAATCTAAGATAGGTGCCTTAGGAAGCTTAAGTGTGCTTGCCTTTACTTACCTCCCATTGCTTATTATGTGTTGATTATTTGCTCTTTTGCCTATGTGTTTTTGCATGCATGCTATATCTTGATTAATTAAGGGGACCGGCCATCTGATGGTCGGGTTTACAGAATCTTTTCTTCTTTTTAGCCCATTTCAACCTACATTTCCCAATCTTCACCAACACAATTTGTCCTACTCTCCCAAACAAACTTTATCCATCCATAAATACACAAATCTTACACTATAAATAACCCCAATCCTCAAAACTCTTTACTCATCCCTTCATGGCTTCTCCAAACAAACCCAAACCAAAAGCCTCAAGGCTTGCAAGAATGACGGAAAAACCCGTTTGGCCAAAAAAAGCCCTCGAAACAAATCCATCATAACAAGTGAAGTTGGAAGTCATTCAACACCACCAACCACTTACTTCCCAAACTTTCCACCACACTCACAAGGACATTTATTTGATCCTACTTACAAACCATACAACATTGGCCAAACATCTTCGTTCATGCCAAATCACTCACCTCATCCTCAAATCCCTTGTAATGATCCATACAAGGTTGATCAACCATCCCACTACAACTCCAACTACACAAACCCAATTCATCCATATAAACACAATGACTTTCTCCACATTACCACGGAAAAGCAAAAGTTCCGTGATGAAATATCACAAATCCATGATCTTAGTGATCTCAATGCCATGCATCTTGCACAACGCAACAAAGGGCAACCTCCATCATCACCCTATAACAATTGCCTTCCTCACTCCCTCAACTTGGATCAAGTTACAAACCACACTCACTATTGCCCTTGTTGCATCTTTCTCCAAAAACAAATCCTTTACTTGAGTGAAGATATTTCTAGGATTGAATATCTCCTCACTCGACCTCATCCCATTCCACCCCTAACACGATACAATATCGTAAGGGCCACCTCTTCCGCTCCATACCTTACTCCATATCCCTCTCCATCTAACAACTAAGCTTTATGCTTATGCTATCCTTCAAGCAAATAAAACATCAACCATGAGTTGCAAGCAAGTCCAAGTGCTCTTTCTAGGCAATATAGGACTATGTCTCTTCATTTGTTTTATTATGATTAATATGCCTTAAGCATATTAAATGTTGTAATGCTTTCTATGATGCTTGAATGAATCTATTTTTATAACTATTGCTTTGCATGTATATTTGCCTTGCTCTCTTCTAATATTTTGTGTAGCCAAGATTTCCATAGCTCATCTCCTTGGTGCTCTTAAATGAGGGGGAGTATACATCAAGGGGGAGCTTTAACCTTTTTGATTTTACAAAAAGGGGGAGAAGAGAATGTTAAACTCTAAATTCTTGTCTAAAAATTAATTTTTAGACCTAATGAGTTTAAGGTTTTGTAATCATCAAAAAGGGGGAGATTGTTGACATAAATAATGTCTTAAAACATTGTTAGCATATTAACAATGTCTCTATGTTTTGATAATTACAAAGCATAAACTCATTAATCTAAAACTTATGACGTAAACAAGTTTTTAGTGCTTAATATTTGTCTTTGCTCCCATATCACTTAAGGTATGAATAAACAAAGGGTTTATTACATTTCATGATCAAAGGAAATTTTGCTAATCACTAGAATTCTTATAAAATGTATTAAACATCTTATATCTTTTACAAAATTACTTTTGGATTTAAAAGAATATGTTTAATTCATTATAAATATATGATTTCAAATTTCCAACAAAAAATGGCAAATTCTATCCAAAAAAATATTCCCCACTAAAAGACAAGAAAAACCAACGTTCTGAAGGGGCGGCCCCCTTAATTCCTTAGGTGGCCCCCTTAATCATTAAGGGGACCGGCCACTAATTAAGGGGACCGGCCACGCTCTAGAACAGTGTTTTTCTCCCCTATAAATACTGGATCAGTTCACACATTTTCCTCACCTTTTGCACTTCTAAACTTTCTGATCTAGATCTAAATCTCTATTCTCTTATCCTTTGATCATAAGTGTATAATTCTTTGTTTCAAAGTGATCCAACCTTCATCCTCTCAAGTGCAAGAGAAGAATACTTATATCCCTCAAGACAAGAAGTATTACAACTTGTTGTGATCTCCACATCCAAGTTGTTGGTGCATCTTCAAAGATTATTTACATTATTCTTTGTGAAGATTGTTGTGAATATTTGATTGTAGATAGTTGTGTTAGATATAGATTATGTGATTAGTTAGTAGCTTGGTGTGAAGAAGAAAAGCTAGGAACTAGATTGGTGTGAAGAAGATAGGTGTGGAGAAGTTAGTTGTGAAGTAGATTGATTTGAAGAAGTTGTGACTTAGGTGTGACGAAGTTGTGGTGTGAAAAGTGGTGTGTAAATTGGTGTGTAAATTGGTGTGTACGGTTTTCTCCGCCATAAGGGAGCTTGTTGATATAGTGAAGAAAACTCTCGAGTTAGGTGCTCGGGGAGTGGAGTAGGGCAAGGAAGGTGTCCTTGTAGCCGAACCACTATAAATCTCTTGTCTCGCGGTTCGATCTTTCCATCTCTTACTTATTTCATTACTTATCATTGTAATATATTGTGTAGTGTCAATTGTTTATATTGTACAAGACTTGAGATCACATATTATCGAATCTAAGTTTTTTTAAAAGCTAAATAAACTCTAAAACTAATTTTATAACAAATTAAAAAGACGTAAAACTATTCAACCCCCCTTCTAGTTTTCCACATTTAACTTACGAGAATATGAAATAAAAATTTCAGGAGTGAATAGTGAAAGTGAATAGTAATAATGAATAGTAAAAAATGAATAGTAATCCGAAAATGCGAATTGTTACAGTCTCTACCCCTTAAGGGAACTTCGTCCCGAAGTTCAGTTGATGTTAGAAACTTACGGTGTGTCTAAGAGAATTCGGGGTTTCAGGATCTCTAAAATAGTGGTGTTCACTCTGATTCATCTAAGGTTGTGGTTAAGGAGTCGTATCGGATACAAATAAGCCCACTTATTTATAACTCATTACTTACATAAAGAAGCGTCCAAATTTATGTAAGTAAGGGATCATAAACTCATGGTTCGGTGATTTACAATTTCTTTATTTAAATAAAGAGGCGTCCCAATCCATTTAAATAAGGAGATTCTAAATCATCCTACTTAAGAATTTCCGACACAAAAAATCGCTTTCTCAGACAGATATTAAGATAATCAAGTAATCAAATCCCTAAAGCTAAGCAATAATATTATTTAACTCAAATCTTATGTCTCATCAAACAAGAACTGTCACAAGATTAAGTTAAATAATTAGTTATTACAGAGCTTCGTATTTTTAATGACTTAAGTAAATTATGGGGTTTCTTATAATACTAAAGTCATATCATCTAACAGCGTGGAACTAAACAAACAACTAATAAAAGCATATGCGTATGTAGTGTGTGTAAGGCAAATAAAGAGGAGAGTCTTAACGTATATAGCAGTTATAGTCTAGGCATTAAATGCAACCTAGTTCTCTATAACCATGGCTCTGATACCAATCTGTAACACCCCCAAAATACCGCAGCAGAAGACTGTGTCACTGGGGTGCTACTTCATAATACAAAGTACAAGTTATAGAAAACGACCTCTAAATGAGACGTTTTGAAAAGTTACCATTCGATTAATGAATTCAAAGTTACAAACATGAGATTCCAAAGTATGATACATAAATGTATACAAAATGTTTTGAATGGTAAATGATAAAAGCGTAAGTCTTCAGAATATGCAGCTTGACTCTATGTTCCACGCACTAGCTATCGCCTTACTAACCTGAGATAAACATGCTAAAGTGTCAACACAATGGTTGGTGAGTTCATAGAGTTTGTCTTAAAACAGTTGAAAAGCCTTTAAAGAATGTTCACACAACAAAGGCATTGTGAATCCACTCAGTTGCAAATCCCGCCCATACAACACTTGCAACCTGTGTGTTCACAACCCACTGCTACAATATATTATGAGTAAGACATGTATAAGTTCATCACAACAGTTAAGCAATTAGTCATGAGGCTCTACTTCATCTCCGGAACCTCATATGGGTATGCTGCTCACAAGGATAGTAATATCATTGGCTCCACTTCATCTCCGGAAACCCAATGCATGTGTCATCAAAGGAGACTTTATGATGCTCACGAGGAAGGTAATAACATTGGCTCCACTTCATCTCCGAAACCCAATGCATGTGTTATCACAAGGAGACTTACAAGTTTAGGTATAATGCAATCAAGTATAATGCAATCAAGTATAATGAAATCAAGTATAATGCAATCAAGTATAATGCAATCAAGTATAACACAATCAAGTATAAATGTTTTGGAGTATTTGTAAAAGCAAAAGCAAGTAGTTGAGCATGTATCTCCCCCAAAGAGTTAAAAAAAGTATGAAAAGAGTAGGGGCTATGACTCACCTTGAACTAATGATATCAAAACATATAACGTAATCGATGGATAAGCTGGGAAGTCTCTACGCGCAACCTAGAATATGATGTCGTGTCTTAGGTTCTAAAACAATAAAGTGAATATATAAACATGCCTTATATATTTATTACATTCATTATGCTTGGATGTTTAACGTTTGTAAGTAAAAGTGGTCAAGTATTAATATTCGTCACGTTACGGGTTCCTAGTTATTTTAGTATTTCTGACTTAATTTATATGTCTTTTCTAAACCGTAAATGATCACGACTCGGTTTTTACGTTCTCGAAAAGGCAATTGAATGTTCTAAACAGATTAGTGGGTCCCACTGCCCCAGAAATTATTTAACTAGTGTCAAATTACTAATTTACCCTTGTATATACATGCTGTTGGTTACAACAACTTACTATCTCGCGGAAATGGTTATAAGTTGGTCTATACGACTCCGTTTTATGCCCGGTTTTCGCCTACGTTTAAGTTAGGATGTTAGCTAAAACTTTTATGTTTTTACCAACAGGGGGTTCTAGTCAAGTTTTATAAGTTCTACCCGATTGAAATCTGTTACTCAGATTTTGACACGTTTTGCCGTTTTGGCTCTAGTTTATTCATACGGATTAGTTACGGGGTGAGCCAAGCGGAAAAATGACCACAAGACATAGCTATAGAATCCTATATTTTCACCTAAGATTCTCAGTAAATGAATTTTTCCCAGTAATTCCATTTACAGCCCCTATCCAGTTTCTGTTTTACAATATAAGTCCTTTCGACGGTTTCTAGTGTTTTAGCCCAATTATCCAAGCACAATAAAGTATAATAAGCATATAGAACATATTACATATATGAAATAATAATATTAACATGAATCAAAAGTAAACATAGGAGTTTGCTTACAATCCTTGTGATGAAACTAACTAGAACCAAGATCAAAACCAAGAATCACTACTAAATCTTCCTAAAATTTTCCAACCATAGCCATGCTTCCATATCAAAAACCCTATATTATAATCCCTTGATAAACACTAATTTTGGAATTGTCGTAAAATGAGAGAAAATCATATTTCTATTATTTATAGTGTTTTATGGACATATCGGGATGCTGGAATGACGTTTAAACCTAAAAGTAAATCTCGGACACGGTTTTGTGATTTTTGCAAAAATGATCCGACGAGTGTCAAACTCTCGGATTATCATTAAAATAGTTTAACATATGAGAATATGAAATAAAAATTTCGGGAGTGAATAGTGAAAGTGAATAGTAAAAAGTGAATAGTAAAAATGAATGGTAATCCGAAAATGCGAATTGTTACACACAAAACAACTATTAGTGAAATAAAGCACGTTAACCAACATCATATGAAAACTGATGCACATTTCACTTAATTTTCATGCACAAAACTACTTTATTTTAAGCAACTCATGCTGATGAATGAAACAAACCTAATAAGTAATGAAAATCTCTAAAATTTTACATCAAAGATATATACAAATCAATTCAGTACCATAATTAATCCCATTTCACAAAACAATAATACAAATGGAATACAATTCGGAGTATGTATCAGCATTCCATAACATCTTATTTCTAAACAACATATATATAACCATTCCATAAGCATTATATTTCTTAAATAAATGAAATCAAACTAATAAATGTCAACATGTACCCTCTTGAATATCCAAAAATTTGTTATTCAACATCTTCATTTCTTGCAACTTCTAGTTAGACAAAAGGAAAGTCTAATATCCAATTAGTTAGTTGGCATTTTGAGATATTCCTCCAATTTTTTTACCACAAAAGCTCTTTTGATGTTTATATTGGTTTTGCAGTTCTTAACCTCTCATTCTTCAATCCATATTTCCAATTATTTGTTGCACATCCTTGATATGTCTTCATATGACGCAGCATAAAGATACCCCACTCTATACAGTTATTCTTTGTTCTTCCACTCATTTTAAATCTTACAAAAACTTTCTTCTTCACAGAACAAAGTTTTGGATGTTCCTCATATGCCAAGTACTCGATGAAAAGTTGTTTCTGCAAAGAACATAATTGAACATGGGCACATTTAACTCGTTTTAATGCACAAAAGAGTGTCTTCTAAACCATAAAGTGTTGAATACCTAGGCATATCACTTTTACTAACTTCCTTTGAAAACTGAAATACATTCAACCCATTTTCAATGCAAAAATGACAAGGTTAAAGACTTCGTCTAATACAATCACCACAAAGTACCACTTCTTCGCTATACTGAAAGCTTGTCCCTAAGAAACTTTTTCTTTGAATTCCTCTCTAAAAGGCCCCAGTACATACCTATATCTCAATATAGGTTGAAAAAAAATGCAGCAATTGATCACACAAGGGCCAAAACCTTCCAAGTTGTGTCCATCTTCAATTCAATAGTTCTGGCCACTACTGCAATGATGGTCAAGAAGTATCTTGAACCATTAAGCAACTGTATCAGAAAGACGACGAACACACTACAAGAAAATATACTTCTTTAGTTGGTAGTATAATCACATGGTAAAAAAAACTAACACCCTAGATGTATTATATCGCTAAGTGTTTGTTTTCAATCTATTCAGTTGGAAACAAGTTCAATCTGAAAAAGCCTGAATATTTACTCTCCTTGAAAGATTGTTTAACTAACTTGGAAGACATAATAATCAATTTTGTTAATGCATATGTTTAGTGAAATAATAAAGTGCATAAAGGGACCTATAAGAATCGAATCCAATATGGTATATAACTGCTACAATAATATAGAAGACATTGTACAGATCCAAAATATGGCACTTTGTTCCTTCTAGTACAATGCCAAACCTTAGTAGCAAATGTAAAAAATGTTAGTTTAAACCATAACGTATTACGCACATAAGCACATCACTTTTAATAATTCCCTATAAAAAAGTGATATCCCACACAGCTCATGATTATCCAAATGTATCACACTACTTATTTCCTATAAAAACTAATGCATATTTAGCCAATATTCTAATGCACAAAACAATGTTATTCCACGCAACTCACGATTATCAAAACTTGTCACATTTTTACTGACTTCCTACAAAAATTAATGCACATCTAACCCACTTTTTAATGCACAAAATAGTGTTATATCACACGACTCATAATTATCCAAACATATTACACTTTTACTAACTTCCGACAAAAAATAATGCACATTTAGCCACATTTTAATTCATAAAACACTGTTATTCCACAAAAGACATGATTATCTAAGTGAAACGCAATTTTACTAACTTCCTATGAAGACTAATGGACAGTTAGACCATTTTAACGCACAAATCTATGTAAATTCACACAAGTCACAAATTATCCAACCGTACCTTACCGTACCTTTACTAACTTTCTACAAAAATTAGTAGGCCATTTTGTAATGCCCATAACAATGTAAATTCACACAACTCATGAATTCTCCAACCGTGTTTCACTTTTACTAACTACCTATGATAACAATCACACATTTAGCTCATTTTCTAGTGCACAAAATAATGTTATTCCACAAAACTCACGGGTATCGAACATATCGTGCTTTAACTAACTACATACAAAAACTATTGCACATTTAGCCCATTTTCTAATGCACAAACAAATGTGATTCCACACAACTAAGAGTATTTAACATATTGCGCTTTAACTAACTACATACAAAAACTATTGCACATTTAGCCCATTTTATAATGCACAAACCATTGTTATTCCACACAAATCATGATTACCCAAATATATCCCAATTTTACTCAATTTCATTGAAAACTATCGCGCATTTATCCCATTTTTTAATGCACAAACCAATGTAAAGTTTGAACTCACTAAAGTGATGTGAAGAAAGGAATGAGAAACATTACTTATGCATAAATCAGTAGTAGTAACGTAAATTGCAATCTTCATATTATCGTTATATCATGTTCTGTCAATTACGTCCTTTACAAGATCTAGTCCTTCATTAAAGCTGCATAATCAGAGTTCTAACATCATCAACAATAATCAGAGTTCCAACATCATCAACAATAGATCCTCAATTCAAAAGATCATTAACTTCCTACAGAAATTAATGCACATTTAGCCCATTTTTTAATTCGTAAAACAGTTTTATGTTACACAACTCATGATTACCCAAACATTGCACTTTTAATAACCTCTTAAAAAAAGTAATGCACATTTAGCCCATTTTTAATGCACAAAGCAGTGTTATTCCAAATAACACACGATTACCAAAACGTATTGCACTTTTACTAACTTCTACAAAATTTAATGTATATTTAGCCCATTTTTTAATTTGCAAAGTAGTGCTATTCCACACAGCTCACAATTATCCAAACTTATCGCATGTTTACTAACTGCCTTAAAAAATCAATGCACATTTAGCCTATTTTTTAATGCATAAAGCAAATGTCATTTCACATAACTCACAATTACCCAAACATATCTCACTTTTACTAACTTTGACGAAAATTAGTGGCACCTTTAACTCATTTTTACAACACTAAACAGTTTTATTGCGCATAACTCACGATTACCCAAAAATAATAGAATTTTCCACAACAATCTTTGAAAACTGATGCACATATAGCCATTTTCTTGCACAAAGCATGTGCACTTAAATATGATGAACATCTTTATCAGAATATCTATTAAAAAATCAATTTTAGGTAAATCAAATCATTACCCATGGAATTTGAAGTGTTTGATGGGCGAATATGGTTTATCTTCATTCCCAGCATATATATTTGTTGCCATTTAACACCATTTTTGCCTGTAAAATCACCGATTGCAGCTCGATTGACCCTAAATCATTGTTCACATCTTCAAGTTACGAATTTTTGATGCATTTTTTAGCATTTGTTCATAAATCTGGAGATTAATCTTCACTTTTAGAGGAGAAAAGTAAAGGTAGAGAGAGAACGAAGTTTGAGTTATGCCAGATCTAGAATCTGATATTGTTGAGATGGTTCCTTTAGGAATAAATGACGTTTTTGCCCTTAAGATCTAATAAAAAATATAGTATTAATCTGGTGCGTTGATTTTAAATCGGATGGTCAATATTCCTTCTTATCCTTTTTATGAAAAAACCTCTTTTTATTTTAACTCACCCCTATATATATATATATATATATATATATATATATATATATATATATATATATATATATATATATATATATATATATATTATTAGCTATACACTAGCTGTTAGTTATATTGGGAATAAGTTAAGCATTTATTATTGTAAATATGGCATGTATATTATGTCCATATATTAGCCAAAGTTTGTTATGATGTAGATAGGCAATCATGTGTATATATACAGATTGAGATCAATGAGAAAGGCACGGTGATTAATCTTTCATGGTATCAGAGATCTACCACAAACCTTAAGGTTTTCTTCTGGTTACGATCCTTTTCTCCACTCAATCTCTCTTGAAATAGATCCCATCTTCCTCAATCACCATGACTGAAACAAAAACTCACCCTGCCCTAACCATCAACAACATCAATCAAATCAACCAAATCATTCGAATCCCACTAGATATGGAGACGAGTGAATACTCATCTTGGGCAGAACTCTTCAAAATTCATCGTCGAGCCCATCAAGTGCTCGATCACCTCACATCCGAACCCCCTGCTATCTCAAAAGACAAAGACAAAGAAGCTTCTTCAACTTTGGCTTTTGAAACCTGGTCTCGTCTGGATGCTATTGTTCTTGAATGGATCTTTGAAACTATTTCCAAAGATCTTATTCAAACCATATTGGAACCTAATGCAACTGCAAAACAAGCATGAGATCGCTTGAAAAACATATTTGAAGACAATAAAAACTCAAGGGCAGTTTACTTGGAACAACAATTTTCAAACACCTGTCTTGATCAATTCTCCAATATGTCTTCATATTGTAAGGAATTGAAAACCATTGCTGCACCAACTCTCTAACGTTGGTTCTCCTGTCTCTAACCATCGTCTGGTCTTGCAACTTGTCACGTGACTCAATGAATCATATGATACCATTGCTAGTCAAATTCAACAAAGTGATCCACTACCTTTATTCTATGATGCTCGATCCAAACTTGTCCTTGAAGAAACCCGCAAAGCCAAAATGGCAGCTGCCACTACCACCACTACTGTTGGCACCGCTCTCATCACCACTTCTTCCGCTTCCAACTATACAAAACAACCCAATTCTAATCAGAACCATGGACGAGGTCGACAAAATAACACAAATAATAACCGCGGTCGACATAATAATGGTCGAGGATGTGGTCGAGGAAATAATCAACAACATTATACCAATGGTGGTTCTTCAAGACAAACATGGAATGCTACTGGTGGTTCTGCTCGCTGTCAGCAGCCTATGTGGGGTCCTTTTCCTCCGTGGTTTTGGTCCAATCAGCAATGGACATTACCACCATGTCCATATCCAACCAGCTCTTGGACTCGGCCTAACTCTTTTGGTATTCTCGGCCCCAGGCCTACAAGTTCTACTTCTTCTATTGGTGCTTCTACAGCTTATGCTCCCACTGATATTGAACAAGCTATGCACACCATGACACTGAATCCACCAGATGAAAATTGGTATATGGATACCGGCGCCTCCTCCCACATGACCGCAAACCAAGGTACTCTCTCGTCTTATTTTAATATGAGCATTCCACGACACATTATTGTTGGTAATGGTCACACTATTCCTATTTGTGGATTTGGACATGCATCTCTTCCTTCATCTCAATACCCTTTACGTTTAAAAAATGTACTTTATGCTCCACAACTTGTTAAGAATCTTATTTCTGTCCGTTGACTTGCCATCGACAACCATATTTCTATTGACTTTGATCCCTTTGGTTTTACTGTGAAGGAATACCCGACGGGGACACCAATCCTGAGATGTGATAGCATTGGGGATCTTTATCCCCTCACATCTTCCGTGCTTCACCAAATTACTTCTCCATCTACTTTTGCAGCTTTTTCACAAGACCTGTGGCATCGTTGTCTAGGTCATCCGGGTGTCAACATATTACGCTCGCTTAATAAAAATAAAGACATTCGATGTAATAAATCTACTGTTCCTTCTGTATGTGAGTCTTGCATTTTTGGTAAACTAACAAAATTACCATTTTCTGATTCCACTTCTTGCACTTTATCTCCTTTTGATATTATACACAGTGACTTATGGACGTCCCCAATTGCTAGCTCAAGTGGTCATCGTTATTATATATTGTTTCTAGATGACTATTTTAATTTTCTTTGGACTTTTCCGCTGGGACAAAAATCACAAGTTTATGATACCTTTCTCGCATTTAGCAACTTTATCCGTACTCAATTTAAATATACTATAAAATGTTTTCAATGCGACAATGGAAAAGAATATAACAATAACTTGTTTCATCAGTTTTTTAAAACCAATGGCATGGCATTTCGCTTCTCTTGTCCTCACACTTCCTCTCAAAATGGAAAAGCCGAACGAAAAATACGAGCCATAAACAATATTGTGCGTACACTTCTCGCCCACTCTAACATGCCACCACAATTTTGGCATCATGCGCTTGAAATGGCTACATATATCCTCAACATCCTTCCTAGCAAACTACTATCATATAATTCCCCAACACAAATCTTATACAAACGTAACCCATCTTACGATCACTTACGAGTTTTCAGTTGTCTGTGTTACCCTCTCAAACCCTCCACCACAATCCATAAACTACAACCTCGATCATCCCCTTGCGTTTTTCTCGGCTACCCCTCTAATCATTGTGGATACAAATGCTATGATTTGTCTTCCAAGAAAATCATTCTTTCCCGCCATGTCAACTTTGATGAAACCAGTTTTCCATTCTCTAAACTTCACCATCCATCACCTGTAACATATCAATTCCTTACTACCTCTATTAATCCATTATTCCACACATTAAATAATTCCTTACGTACAAACTCTCCATCACATAATCCATCACCAAACCCATCATCTACTCCCCCCCAAAGTAACAATCGTGTAACCACTCCCTCTCCCACTCGGCTGGATTTCTCTCCAGCCCTAAATCAGCCCACTTCTTCCCCTACAATGCCTTCAAGTCAAACCATATCATCTACTAATGAGCTTGACTCTATCTCGAACCCATCTCGGTCCATTGCTTCCCAAAGTTCACTCCTTCACTCTCCTAGGCCTACCACCACCACCACAACTCGTTTTACTCATATTCCTACAGCCTCTCGGCTTACCTCTCGACCCCAAGAAGCGCTGCCCAACCAGGCCCAAACACCCCTTCCATCTAGAACAATGACCACTCGTAGCATGTCGGGTATTTCTAAACCAAACAATCCATTTAGTCTCACCACCTCTACTACTCCCTCTCCAGTACCTCGTAACCCAAAAGATGCATTTTCTAACCCACATTGGAAGTTAGCTATGACCGATGAATTTAATGCTCTTATTAAAAATGAGACGTGGGAATTAGTACCACGTACATCAGATATGCATGTCATTCGTTCCAGGTGGATTTTTAAACAAAAATTAAATTCTGATGGTTCTTTTGAGCGATACAAAGCTCGTCTTGTTGGTGATGGCAGGTCTCAACAGGTTGGAATTGATTGTGAGGAGACATTTAGCCCGGTTGTCAAACCGGCTACCATTCGGACCGTTCTCAGTCTTGCTCTCTCCAAATCATGGCCTATACACCAATTGGATGTTAAAAATGCTTTCTTACATGGTACATTGAATGATATAGTGTACATGCATCAACCCATGGGATTTCGAGATCCGTCTCGTCCGGATTACGTGTGTCGCCTCAAAAAGTCGTTATATGGTCTCAAGCAGGCCCCACGGGCTTGGTATCAACGTTTTGAGGATTTTGTCAAGGCAATTGGTTTCTTACATAGCAAATCTGATCACTCACTTTTTATATACAGGCATGGTCATGACTTGGCTTATATTTACTTTATGTTGATGACATAATTCTCACAGCTTCATCTGATGTTCTACGACGTCATATCATGCATCAACTTGCTGCTGAGTTTGCTATGAAAGATCTTGGTCCTCTTAGTTACTTTCTTGGCATAGCAGTTACATGTAACCAACATGGTCTCTTTCTAAGTCAATCGAAATATGCCATAGACATCATTGCTCGCGCCGGTATGTCTTCATGTAAACCTGTTTCTACTCCTGATGACACAACTTCCAAACTAAGTGCTACTTGTGACACTCCCTACTCTGATCCTACACACTATCGAAGTTTAGCAGGGGCGTTGCAATATCTTACTTTTACACGCCCCGACATTTCGTACGCGGTTCAGCAAGTATGTTTAGATATGCATGAACCACAAGAGGGGTGCATGACCGCTCTTAAGCGGATCATACGATATATACAGGGCACTCTTCATCTTGGGTTACAACTATACAAGTCTTCGGCTAATGATCTTGTCTGCTACACCGACGCCGATTGGGCCGGTTGCCCGGACACACGGTGTTCCACTTCTGGATACTGTGTATTTTTGGGAGACAACCTACTTTCGTGGTCGTCTAAACGCCAATCAACTCGGTCTCGTTCTAGTGCGAAGGCAGAATACCGAGGTGTTGCTAATGTTGTCTCTGAATCTTGTTGGCTTCGTAATCTTCTCCTTGAACTACATTGTCCCATTTCAAAAGCAACACTTGTATATTTTGACAATGTAAGTGCTATTTATCTAGCGGGGAATCCAGTTCAACATCAACGAACTAAACATGTTGAATTGGATATACATTTTGTTCGTGAAAAGGTTTCCCGTGGACTTGTTCATGTACCCTCACGATACCAGATTGCGGATATTTTTACTAAAGGCCTTCCTCGTGTTCTGTTTGAGGATTTTAGAGCCAGTCTCAATGTTCGTCAACCTCCCGTTTCGACTGCGGGAGCCTATTAGCTGTACACTAGCTGTTAGTTATATTGGGAATAAGTTAAGCATTTATTATTGTAAATATGGCATGTATATTATGTCCATATATTAGCCAAAGTTTGTTATGATGTAGATAGGCAATCATGTGTATATATACAGATTGAGATCAATGAGAAAGGCACGGTGATTAATCTTTCATATATATATATATATATATATATATATATATATATATATATACTAGACGAGTACCTGTGCATAGCAACGGGATTTTATAGCGGCATTTAATTATAATGATATTTTGGATAAGTGGTTTGTGTAACATTTTGTGTAACCAAAATATCACTATAACTATCTACCGCTATAAAATTCCGTTTTATGTACGGCTACTCATCTAGTATTTAAAAGTTTATTTTTATATACGTGTGTATTTATTCTTAAGTTGACAAAACAATTTTACATTTTTACAAGGTTTTGAAACCCGGGTCGACCCGGCCGGGTTAACCGGTTCGACCGGTTCCGGCCGAAAAAACGGGTCAAAACAACCCGGGTTTCTAAAACCGGGTTTACCGGTGTGACCCGCCGGGTTTTGAGTGACCCGGGTCAACCCGGTTCTCGAAACCCGACCGGGTTTCATTTTTTCAAAAAAATTTAATAAAAACCCGGGTTGACCCGGCGGTCGAACCGGATGACCCGGTCAAAAAAATAAAACAAAAATAAATTGAAAACCGGGTTGACCCGGCGGTTCAACCGGTCGAACCGGTGCCCGGTGACTCGACCGGGTCGATTTCGAACCCGGTTTTCAAAACATTGCATTTTTATGTTTTCATTTATTAATTATTTATTTAACTTTCCATGTTTTTAAGTTGACAAAAAAATTGAATGTGCAATGTAAGTTTCCATGTTTTCATTTAAGTTTTGATTAAGTTTTAAATGAGAGGTATTAAGGAGTGTTCAATGCATTAATTAAAGGTAATTTAGGCAAAACATTAATTTAAGTTTTTCACTTTTCACTTCTTGACTTTTTGACCATTTACTCTTTATATATATATATATATATATACTACTTATAATACATCTTATACCTTCTCTCATATTAAATTTTTAAGATCACCAAAAATAGATTTTTAAGTAAATACAATTAGCTAAGCTATTAGTACAACAATCTAATGCAATAAATGTTCAACCATTTGACTTTTCAACCCCTTATTTAATGTTTTAAAAAAAAACACCCTCTGGATAAAAGGTACATGTTAATATGCTTATTGTACAAGCCAATCAAACATAAAAAAACTTCATACAATTAATATAACTTTCTTTTTATCTTGTATACATGGTTTTTAAACAACGAACCACTTTCTTAAACGGTTTCCGATTTTTGGTGATTTTGTCCGGTTCAACCGGTCTCCATAATATTATCATTAATCGTCACGAAGAACATATAGTTAGATACATTACTCGCACAAAATTTTATTTACAGGGTACCCGCCGCCGCAATGCGTGGGTACCCTGCTAGTATATATATATGCATGCATATAAGTTAGCAGATCCAGATCACATATATGCTTCTCTATAAAAAATCATATCAAACCAGCTCGCGCGCACCAGATCACATATATGTATAATGCATACAAATTTGCAAATTGATTGGCTTTAGTAAGAGGCGCGTTAGTGACATGTAGGAACGCGCGGAAGTCTATATTAGTAAAATGGAGAATATGGTATGGTTTCATAAATGGGGTGTGATATAAGACTTATTAGATAATTTGTTTGTTTGTTGAGTTGTCTAAAACGTCAACCTTCATAACTCCACATACACAAAACACAGAATGAGCAACAGCAACAAACAACCGCTGGACCTGACCTACATCACCGTCTCCTTACCCGTAGCCACCCAAGGTACCGTCAGTCACATCTCATCTCATCTTCAAGCCCTACCTTATTTTTTTTTTCCTTTTTTCTTAAATATAATTTGGTCTTTTGTGCAGGTTTGAGTATGGAGGACCGTGTTGGACTAGTCAACGCACTCAAGGTATATTCAAATTTTACTCATTCTAATTAATTTTATCTGTTTAACTGTGTGTGTTTAGGTAGTGATTTTCGGTTAGTTTTATCTGTTAATTTTATACGCAAATAATGTCAAGTTTTGTAATTCGGTTACAATGTAGTTTTACTGTGTAATTAGGTTAAATGATATTATTGGCTTATTGCTGAGTGTAACTGTGTGTCAGTGTGTGTTTTAGTGATTATTAGTTAATCTTATAAGCGAATGATATTTAGTTATGTGATTAGGTTAAATATTTATTTTTACTATCTGTTTGGTCGTGACTATCTGCTAGTTTTATCTGCCAGTGTTTAGTTTTGTAGTATATGTTGCTGTAAATGTGTGTGTATTAGGTAGCAATTATCAGTTAATTTTCATCCACGAGTGTTTAGTTTTGTAATACGGAGTATGATTCTGCAACTGTCAATGTCGGGGATGTTGACTTGGGCATTCCTGAAATTAATCAGGTAGCTGCAGTTCCGCAAAATCTAGTTCAATCGGCTGAAGCGTCCACTACTACTCCAACTGTCAATAAACTAGACTATGTCGGAATTAGTTTGGTGAGAGATGTCAAACCGGGGAGAAAAACGATACCTTGGACATTCCTGAAATTAATCTGTCAAATGTGACTACGCCAAATCTATCTCATTCATATGAAGCATCCACTAGTACTCCGATCATTGACCGTATCACGGATGTCAACCAGACAGCATACCACGTGGATAAAAGCCATGACGAGACTATAGGTTTTCTTCTTGATTGTGCAAAAAAAGGACAAAATCGTGGCAAACAATCACCATCTATCTGCAAGGTTTCTAGAATTCTTAGAGATCTTAGCGAAAGTTCATTCAACCCTCAGCTGGTCTCTATAGGACCTATACATAGAGAAAATGAGAAGTTGCAAGAATTTGAATGGCTGAAAGGATGTTATCTTGATGACCTATTAAATCGTTGTGAAGAAGATTCCACGCCAAAGGAAACAATATTAGAAGCATGTCTGCAAAAGGTAAAGACAAAAATACCCGAAATCAGAGAATCTTATGCTTGTGTCATCGAGATCTATAGTGACGTTGAGCTTGCCAGGATGATGGTTATGGATGGTTGTTTCATACTTGAATTCTGTTTCAAGCATGAAGAAGAAGATGAGCATTTGCCAAATAAGATGCAAACTACTCGTATTGCCATGGATCTGATGTTGCTAGAAAACCAAGTCCCTTTCTTTGTTCTTCAAGATTTGTTTGACTGCTCCATGGAGAAAGTGTCTTTCACTCTTAGCAATGTTCTCGATAAATATTTGGCACCCTACGTTAAGCTCTTCCGTTCTCTGTTGCCTGAAAAATTTTCAACCACAGATGTAGACTCAGATTCAGCTCATGATCATGTTCTTGGCTATCTGCACAAACGCTACCAGCTTGTAGCTGCCAAGTCATCGAAGCCTAAACACGCTGAGGCATCAAAGCCTGTAGATGAAGAGCAAGCTGCCCAGTCATTGAATCCTGTACACGCTGACAAGGACGGAACCAGGGTGGGTCCCGGGGGATCCCGGGACACCCATGGAATTTTGTGGTGTAGTGTTAATTTTTGTAAAAAACCTCGATTTTTCCTAAATGCACCAGGTCCAAAACAACTGTGTCCCTCATTTGGTATAATTTTTCATAAATGCACCTTGTCAAATAGTGTCCTGGCTGACGCTGAGGCATCAAAGCCTGTAGATGAAGAGCTAGCTGCCAAGTCATCGAATCCTACAGACGCTGAGGAATTAAAGCTTATTGTAGATGAAGAGCGAATAGAGAATACAGCATTCCACTCGATAGTTGAACTGGATAGATCTAGGATGAACTTTAAGCCTCACCAAGAGTATGTTTGGTCAATGACAATTAAATTCCAATCCTCTATTTTTTCATGTTTACCCTGGTTTTGGACTAAGCCTGCTCTTCTAATGCCGACCCTGGTTATTGATGATATCACTGAGCTAATTTTAAGGAACTTTATTGCTTACGAGCAATCGTTCCCTCAAGATCGTTATTACTTTACATCATATGCACGTGCCATGGATATGCTTATTGATACCCAAGAGGATATTGCTAAACTGGTAGAATCAAAAGTCCTTGTCAACATGCTTGGCTCAAACCAAGAGGCTGCAGATATGATCAACAAGATATGCAAAAACATTTCTATTACAGATTTCTATTACACCCAAGAATTCAAACAAATGGATAAGTACTCAAATGGTTATTGGCCCAAGAATATTGCACGGCTGAGACGCGTATATTTCAATAATCCATGGAGTGCTATTGCACTACTTGCTGCAATCATTCTTTTTTCTCTTACGGTGGTTCAGACCGTTTATACCATCATGGCCGCATAATTGTATGCACTACTACACAAAAGCTTATATAGATCACCTTAAATAGTGTGGTTTTCCAAAAACCTGATCTAACTAACAAAAAAGAAGGGGAGAAGTAACAAATAGATCGGTTATTAAGATAAAAACTGTTCTAACTAAGTTTAAATATAATTAGATCGGTCCTTGTGTATCAACCGATCTATTTTTACTCCGCATGAATTAATGTGAGAAACTAAATAGATCGGGTATAAATAAATAAACGATGTATTTCCCCAAAATACTTTTAGCGGGGTAGAAACTTTTCGCTTGCCGCTTTCTCAAAATTCACCAAAATTTTAACACACAACTCAAACCCTGGACATTTCCCCAAATTTCCCCAAAATCATATAACACTCTCTCTCACACACACAGAAAACCCTAGACATTTCCCCAAAATTTCAAGCCGATTCTTATCCAGATCCACTCGTCAGGTATATCATCTATTTCATTTCACTCATTCATTAATTACTTTGATTTGCATATCGTTCATTCACCTTCTGCTTCTAAATACTTAATGATTTGATTCAATTTGTTATTAATCAATATGTTATTGCTTTTTTGAATTGATTTATACGGATGACATGTTTTTGTTTTGACTTGTTTTTTTACGGTTGGATTTGATTTAAGGCTTTGGGAAATATATAATCATTATATAAATTTGGATGTTTGAATAGAAGCACATAAGCATATATTTGATTCAATTTGTTATTAATCAAGATATATATATATATATATATATATATATATATATATATATATATATATATATATATATATATATATATATATATAGTGTATCTTTATTTTCAGAACCCTGTTAAGTGCGGGAACTGCGAGAACTCTAATTTTGCATTAGAAAACATGCATGTTCATATAAAACAAGTATGATTTCTTACATACACCTTAATACACATACATGCATAACATACATGGTCATATAAAAACCTGTTAAGTGCAACAAATCAATGCAAAATGGTTTTATTTTTAGAACCCTGTTTAGTGCGGGAACTGCGGGAACTCCAATTATGCATTAGAAAACATGCATGTTCATGTAAAATATGTATGTTTTCTTACATACACCTTAATACGCAGGCATGTGTATTAAGGTGTATGTAAGAAAACATACATGTTTTATGTGAACATGCATGTTTTCTAATGCAAAATTGGAGTTCTTGCAGTTCCCGCACTTAACAGGGTTCTGAAAATAAAGCCCCCTATATATATATATATATATATATATATATATATATATATATATATATATATATATATATATATATATATATTTCCTGTATATCTTGGAGGTGTTTGTTTAAGCTTATATGTGGGCTTATGAGCTTATTTGTGTTTCGGCTTATATTTCATAAGCCTCAATTTTTTGACTTATTTTGAAACTTGCGGGGTTAGATAAGTTTATTACGATATGAATATTTATCGATTGGTCACCATTTTTTACTTGGTCATCAAATAAATGATATTGAATGTAAATGAACTTTAACACACTATGTTAATAAAGGATTATTTGATTATTTATAGTTTGGTATAGTTCTGTATCGTTTTCCATCATATTTGGAATTTGAATGTTTAATAAGGATTGTTTATGTGTTTGTTAAATAGCTGGTAAAGGTACAGGTGACTGTTCTTTTGTATAGTTGTACTAGTGACCACCAAAGTTTATGATGAATTTGAACACAAAGACTGCCGTTTATTAATTCAATAATAATTGGTAGCAATTTTTCGTGTTTGCGTTTGTTGTTAAAGTTTTGTTTGATTTTCGATTAGTTCGTGTATGGTTTTTTGTTAGTTTTCGAATTGTTTTAGAATTGGTACTAATTGAAAGAGGTCAAGATTGTTAACTAGTAGTACTGATGCTAATGGAATCATATTATGTTTGATTATCTCTTTGAAAACTTGATTTCAAAGCAAAAAGTGCTTATGGTTCTTCTCTAATGCAAAACACCGCCGCTCCACCACAAACTAACCCCGACCGTAGTCACCGATGTAACCACCCCTATAACCACCATCTCTGCCGCTCATATCTCCAATAAACCCCCACAGTCACCACTAATCCATTATTATATATGGCATAAGGTTAAGTTCTTATTATTAGTAGTTTTATTTGTTCACTTGTCATTTATATACAATTACTAGTTTTCTTATCCTGGCTTCTTATTTGATTTTGGTTAATAAGTGTATTAAAGTAATAATTTGGGGCTTTTGCAATTGTATGACTTTTTTATGCTTAAATATCTAATCTTTGTTATGCCCGTACTGCTAATTTTCAGCTCCCATGATCATATTTATCTCAATTTGCTTACACTCATTGACTTGCCAGATATATGGAGACGAAAAAGCATCATCAAGAGACTGCTTCAAAATGTTCAACCCTATGGACCATCCCACCTTCAATGTACGTGATACATATCCCTATTATTTTGCCACGTCGTGTCTACTATTCTATGGATTAAAGTCTGTCAAAAGGGTGACCTTATTGGCATCAAGTTCATTTACTAATTCCCTATTAAAGATGTGAGGTGGCAAGCTTGACATGTCCAAACGGGTCCGGGTTGAAACATGTCACTTTAAGTACAGGTCAAAGAGGATTGTTGGTTTTTGTTGACCCACTACCACTTTTTTTTTTGTCCATTCCTAACAATTTTCTAAAAGAACAAACATGTTATTTATGATTACGACAACGTTGGTAGTGGTACCTTAATAATAATATTGTGTCTAAACCATCTAGTAAATTGCTTTAGGAGGTTGTATGCATAAAAAATAGACATTGGGCAACATTAACTCGTTTGACGCTCTTTACCCGTCTTGTTTTGGTTAAAATTTCTAGTTGGACCCCTTTGAGATAATACCCAATTCAAATGCACCAATTCATAAGTAATTGGGTGGAATCTGCCTCCTCTAAAAAGATCTATACTTTTGAACTCTATAGACAAACATCGAAATCTATATAAAAAAACAGGTCCTTTTTATCCCCAAAAAAAGATAGTTTCATATTCCATATAAAGGGATGTATGATGTAGTTACAGCTATAATGCTAAATGTTGGGATGTAGTTAGGCATTGGGGGTTTTTTAGGATTACACATTGAAACTTCTCATATAAAGGGATGTACGACGTTGCTCATATAAAGGGATTGCTTTCTCAAGCAACTTAATGCTTATATAGGGGCTGTTTGGTATTGCTTTGTGAACATGCTTATATAGGGGCTGATGGAACTATTTATATATAGGTCATTGGGTTGTATGCGACTGCTTATTTAAAGTGTTTGTGGTGTTGTTTGGCATTGCTTACTTACACTACTTTCTTAATTAAGTAGGACCTTGTTACTTATCTGAAATATGAAGGCTTCATTATCTCTTTTGCATGCAATGACCTCTTTCTATTTATACATCTCTAATATATAGGTTGATTTATATTTTCTAGGTTCCTGTTTGTACAATGAGGGATTCGTTTCTTGTGAATGGTTTGCGTTTAAGGAGACTTTTTCATATGCTGGGTTTGAGCAACAACCCAAGAACTTTTTGAATCCAAAGATCTTGTTGAACATTGAACTGGAATTAAAGTCAGAAAAAGAAAATGCCTTGATAAGGTAGATAGTTTATTACTTGTCTTGCATATTATAATTTTTTCATGGACTTCAGTCACGTTTTGACATTATGTTTATTTCTATTGATAGACTTTCAGGTCCATTGCAATATCAGTCCATTTTTGACGCAGAATGGAACATCATATATGATAAGTTGGATAAATGTCTAAAGAGTGGTACTAAAATTGTTCTGTCACGTCTGGCTATTGGTGATCTGGCGACACAGGTGGCTGAATTTTTCTATTTGAACAATTGTCTTGTATTTTCAAATAGAACTATATTGTGGCCTTATCAGTAGCTACTCGAAAGCTCAAACATTTGACTTGAGTGTTTTTTGGTCTTCAGTATTTTGCAGACCGAGATATATTTTGTGCTGGTCAAAACCCTGATGGGCTGAGAAACTATAATATCAATCTTTAATGCTATAATTGATGTTATGAGTCCCTGCACTCTTGAAATCTTTTGGGGATAAGGTAACCATCATTAACTCATTTGTTTTTCTCTTTATCACAGTTCATTGATATATTTGATGCCTTCATTGCGGAAGGAAGAAGTTGAATGGGATTGCAATATTAATGCACCGGTGTATCTATCATTTCTTGTAGGTGATCAGGGGATACACGTACTAACAAGTTATGCAACAATTATCATTCGAATTTTGTTCTTTGTTCGGGGATAGTTAAATGGTGTTGTAGTTTTGAAGCCATTTGGTATTATAAGTTGTTGATTTTTTTGAACACATATGTATTGGAATATTAATGTATTTTGTGTGATTGAACATAAATTTGGAAAAAATATGGGTTTCCATAAATTTTTTTTTTTTTTTTTTTTTTTTTTATATATATATTTTTTTTTTATTTTGAAAATTGACTTAATAGATCGGTTGTTAGGTATTAACAGATCTATTTGTTGTTTTAGTTAGATCGGTTCTCAACCGATCTATTTGTGTTTCGCTCAAATAGATCACCCTTACATAGAGTGGTCCATAACCGATCTTTTTGAGGGTTTTCAACTTATCTTTTTAACGTTTTTTGTTGTAGTGATGCTTGCTTTGAGCTGATGGAAGCAACCAATAAATTTGACCGTCTGCTTTATTTATTGTTCACAAAGTTTCTCCATGCTTATATTGACTTATTTAAGTATCAGTGCTTCAGTAAAATGTTTACATGTTTTCAGATTTTGGCTAAATCATTTGTGATTCACATAATTACTGTATTACTTAAAGCGACATCCAATAACAATTAAGAGAATCTATTTTATACCTTCATTTCCTAGGTAACATAACCAGATAACCAAATATGTTCACACACACAATTAGATAGATGCTAATTAACGAAACATACATAATATTTCCATTGGTTACAAACCCACTAAATAATTTTCCATAACTACACTCGACTTTTCATAGATACACTTAAAAACTTGTCCATAACTACACGGGACTTTTCATGTACCAACAAAAATGAAAAGTCAAACCGTAATCCAATTGCTACTTGTAGTAAAACACACAACTGCCCCATCAAACTTCGTATCCCCATACAGGTTCCTTCCTAACGTGGATAGGTTTTGAATTATCGCCTTTGCCTCAGGCTTCGCCTTTAGGCTAAGGCTGAGTAGACTTCGCCTTTGGCTCAGCCTGAGTAGGCTTCACCTTAGGCTTCGCTTTTAGATCCTGTTGAGGCTGCTGAGGCTCCGTCTTTGGATCAGGTAGAGGTTGTGTCTGAGACTTATCAAGGTTAGACCTTTTAGTACTCGAACCAACATTTGCTTCAACTTCTTCATTTTTATCTTTATCTACAACTACATCAGCCTGTTTCCGTTTGTCAACATTTGTAGGAGACAAATTTCTGTGAATTTAAGTCTTAGTTTGCCTTGACCGTTGGGAGGATTCACTATCACGGTGGCCATAACATGAGCATATGGTGTTTTGGTTGATTGCTTGACAATTGACATGCTTACCCGTAACGATGGTTTAGATTTTTTTCTTGGTTACTTGTTTGTTCTGATTTCGTTGAGACACGTTAGAAACTGCAACACCTACATAAAACAATTGATATTTGCAACTCGTCCGCTTGGCGATACCTCGAAAAAGCCTTCTTAACCCCACCAACCGGATCCTTCAACCTACCCTGTTATATTATTCATACCACCACCACCACTAGTTGAATACCTAAATCCTATATAGGTTTTGTTCAAATTTGTTTCTTTGAAAAGTATTTTTGAAGATGAATTTGGGGTTAGGGTGCTAAACTATTACTAATGTTCCAAAGAGTCGGCTTGTTCTCAGTTATAACCCAAGAGTTGCACATTACTAATGGACTGTCCCTAGTGGACTTATACTCGATAATTCTATTGGTTTTTAGTTAAAACACATTTAGTGGCATAAAGTGGCAAAAAAATAACGCGTTACAATCAAGATATTTTACATTTCAATCCTAGGATCGCATAGTCAAACTAATAGCTAGTAAAAAATATTCATCACAGTCGTTTACCACAAGTAGTACAGATCATACACACCATAGAATTAATGTTAAATCGGCGATTAGATCATTTTAGTGATCGGATGATCAGATATACTAACTAACTAGCTTAACTGCTTATATATCATAAATGAATATAAGCCCTAAGTTATAAAACGAAAACACGAATAAAACTTCAACTAACATCAAAATCGGCTTAATATATATATATATATATATATATATATATATATATATATATATATATATATATATATATATATATATATATACAATAATAAAAAGATACATCAATATCAAGTTAGAATTTTACCGGATGCGTTATTATCCTTCACGATTTCACTTGTAATATCCATAATTTTGATCCTTGTTATGATGTAATCAGATACATTTGATGATTTTGGGGAATTTGCAAGAGTTTGGTACCTGAGAGAGGTTATGTGTGTGTTACAATCAACGAAACTCAAGTTGACTTTGATGTTCCAATGTTGTTTGGACTCTTTGTTTGGTCTAAGAGACAAGAGGGAACCTAACCTTTCTATTTAATACTCCCTCCGTCCCAATTTATTTGTCCATGTTTGACTTTTTGAGTCTTTCTTTGTCAACTTTGACCGTAAATATCCTTATTTGTGTTATACAATACTTGATGAAAATTATACAAATTAAAAATACACTTAAAACTCAATCTATTTATATTTTTTGTATCAAAAATTAAATAACACAAATAAAAATATTTAAGGTCAAAGTTGACAAAGAAAGACTTTGAAAATCAAAAGTGGACAAATAAATTGGGACGGAGGTAGTAATATTTAATATGGAGTACTAGTAAAACAATGTCATAGAAAGTCAACCATGAGTTGGAGTATTAGACGTGCAAACATCTCGATCCGTATTCAATTCCCTCAACCCTATAGGAATCATTCTTCTTACCGGCTTAGAATGAGTGACAGCGGTGACAAACCTATCAGGCCATTGGAGCATCCTGCACCTGGCAATGGATTGGGCAATCCAAAAATTCAAAAGCAAGTGGCTCCCGGAATTCCATTTCAACCGGTTGAAGCTTCAATCTCAGACTATGTCGGAATTATGTTGAAGCTTCAAATGCAAGTGGCACTGGCAGGTGTCAAACCGACAGAGGGGCATTGTGTTGTGAGAAATCATCCTACAACTGGCGAGGTATTGGGCATTCCAAAAATTAAAAAGCCAGTGGCTCCGGGAATTCCATCTCAATCGGTTGAAGATTTAATCTCAGCCAACAACAACATACCCAATCCCACAGGTGAGAAGAAAAATGATAGCTTGGACATTCCTGGCTCTTCAGAAAAATGACAAGTGATTTGATTATCATGCCTTCTACATGTTTTTTTTTTTTTTTTTTTTTTTTTTTTTTTTTTTTTTTTGTTTTGTTTTGTTTTGTTTTTTTTTTGTTTTTTTTCCTCCCTTCCTTCCTACCTTCATATACGATTTGTGTATCTTCAAAAAATGTTGTACTAACTTGTTTATGTTTCAGTTTGGTGGATAATAATAAAGATTTCCAATTTTTTATTTTTTTTTTCTTTCATAAATAGTGTTTTATTTTCATTTTTACAAGAACTAGTTAAAAACCCGTGTAATTGTATAAAAAAAAAACACAACTAAACGTATAATCATGGTCAAGGTATATGGTAAATAAAAAATACAACTACAATTGTGAAAATCATAAGTTTGTTTTATTTTCTTTGAGGAATTGCCTGCTTTGTTGTAAACAATAACTTTTTGATAGAATCAAAAGTTACTAACAAATTTATCGTGCTTTATAAACACGAATCTTATATATTAAATCATTTTTACCATAAACACGAATGTTATATAATGTGTTCGAAATTTATGAAGGGTCATGTGGTAGAAACAATTCTATTGATGATGCCCTGAACAAGAGCCTCTAGTCTTAGCTGTATGGGTTACAGTTGAGATTAGGAAGGGTGTTTGTCCTGGAAATGTAGTCAAGGAAGGATATTTCTTCATGGTTGCCTAGATGATAGCATACTGTTGCTATGTCTAGAAGAATGGTGAATTTGAATCAGTCTTTTCCTGAATAGAGAGTTGTATTGTACTTTGTATTCTTAGTTGAAAGTTGTATTAGCCATATGAGTATGTTCATGATGGGCTACTTTGTATACCATGTAATTTGCTGATTTAGTTAATTAATAAAATTCACCATTTCAGGAAAAAAAAATGTGGTAGAAACACCGTTTTGACGAACTTTTTATTTTTAATTTTATTAAAATAATTTTGGAAAATGAAAACACTAATTTACATATTACTTTTAACGTAAACATACACTCTCTTTCTTCTTCATTTCTTACTTATTTTATTCTCTCTCTAACCTAACTAAATTCTTAACCACCGCAATCACCATTACCACCACCACATCCAGTCAAACAATCATCACCTACAAACCAGCTCCATCTAAATATCACCGCCGCCACTTATGGTCATCCTAACACATACGTTGTTCACCTCCACTCAAACCACCATCTCCGCCACCTCAGGACAAACCATCATAGTGGCCACTCCGGTCAGATAAAGATCTAAACCCAATCATGACTTACTATTGTACAACAACAAAAAGAGATAAGATACATAGTTAAAAAATGGATGAACAAAGGAGAAAGATGGCTAATACACATGCGTCTAGCACTGCATCGCCGCTTAACAACCGACCGAAGTGTGTTGGGGGTTTGTTTTTAGTATGTTGTGTATCTATGTAAAGCTGATGCCGTTGATTTTGGAATTGTTATGGCTATTTTCTGGTTTTAGGTATTTCGATTATTTATTTTCTTTCTTCCCAGATACCTTGTAAAAACCTCTTAACTTTGAAAATCTACCACACAGGTGAGTTTTATAATCCCCTAGATAGAGTATACAAGTTTGTTGTGGTAGATTATGTAGATCTAATTGATTATGATGAGTTCACCGATCATGAGTTGGGTAGTATGTTAGGTGAACTCAATTTCGGCGATGATGGTAAGATCCTGTTTAACCATTTTAGGATCCATGGTTAGTCTTTAGATGATGGGTGGTACCTTTAATGTCGGATCAAGATGTGCTGACCTTGTTGAAATATGTGTCTAAGTTTAAGGAAATAGATATATATGTTGACTCTGATGTATTGGTAGAAAAACACTTGATGGAGGTGAAGAGTATAGTGATTGAGAATTGTCAAGAGAATGTGGTTAGTGAAGGTGTTAAGAAAGGAAAATGAACGTTGTTGTTGTTGTTGTTGTTGTTGTTGTTGTTGTTAGAATGAAATGGTTCAAATGTCATTGGAAATGAGGATAATCAAGAAGTGTCAACTCAAGCTTCAACCTATAATGTTTGTCCATTGTTTGATAATGGTAATGAAGAGAATGTAGGAATCCTACATTGCAAAAATGAGGTACCACCATCCTTATCCGATGCATTTAGTTTCTTAAATCTCTTATAACAGAATGATCATGAGCATGGAGGACGGGGGTTATGCCTGATTCAAGCATTAATGGTAGACAAGCTCAGATATATATTGAGGACGATTTGTTCCAATAAGATACTGCTTTAGATTGGCAATATGACCTTTATCATTGGTTAGATGAAGAACAAGACATTTCTTAGAATATGTTTTCAATAGTAATGAACAACATATTGATGAAGAGGTTGTATGTAACACCCCCAAATTTGTAAGTAAGCAGCGGAAGACTAATTGGGGTATTACTTCTCGGATCGTAGTCATAACCATAGAAAACGACTCAAAAGAGACGTTTTTATAAAAGTTCAGTTATCATTAAATAAACTTATCACAACATGACACAAAGGAGTTTCACGATAAATTCAGAGTTACAAATAAAACGGTTTCTGATAGAAACAAATGATAACATTATTAAACGTGGTCCATAAAGAGGGGTCATTTGCCAATCTCCGTGCCCGTTTTGCTAGCGTCAGTTACCTGAGATAAACATGTTAAAAAGGTCAACATGAATGTTGAGTGAATCCATAGTGTTTAAGTTGTAATAGTTGAACACAAGCCAATAGTAGTAAAAACAGTAGCATCGCAGTGTAATATATATATATATATATATATATATATATATATATATATATATATATATATATATATATATATATATATATATATATATATATATATATATATATTGCCCTAAGCCTCATGACACGCAAACCTTAACATCGGGTGTAATATAATAAATCCCACACCATGAAATGGTGTAGGTGATAATGCCCTCGTGTAATAGGAGTTTGTCAGGCTCCTCAGTTAATTCGAATAAAGTGCATTTGGTTACTTACCCAGCAACTCAAATGGGGCGTCAACTGCCAATAGATCTATTCACTAAATTCGCGTTCACTCGCAAGTGATTAATGGTTCATGATATGAGGGACTTTTGACAAGTGGTAACTTAGGCAATATAAATCAGGATAGCATACAAGAAAATACTTGTGTTCAGTTTAGTAGCATGTATCTCCCCACGGGATTTGAAAACATAGTAAAAGTGGGACTATGAACTCACCTTAGTAGTACAGTGGTAGTGATAAAGATCTCAGTTACGGTCAAGGAACGGCTCCAACACACAACCTAGATAGTACGATAAGTTTTAGTGTTGTGATAGTCTAAATGTGATTGTCGCGAAGAGTTTTAAAAATAGAAGGTTTATTGGTGTGACGATAACAAACCACGTAATTTAAATGATATGCTCGAAATTTAGAAATGATGTATATATATGTATAAGTATAAATGTATATATGTATATATACGATTATGAAACTAAAATAAGGACTCTGAGATGCAATGCAATGATATGAAAGTCGGGAAAATGGAAAGGAATGTGAGAGTCTCGAATATAGTCCTTGGTCCAAGTCCTTGTTAGATTTCAACTTTTACCCTAACAGTATGAATGCTGCGCCGTTAGTCCTCGTTGTGTAATATTTTCCTTAACAGTCCTCTACTTGTCCAAATATACAATATAAGTTGGAAATTTATCACTTTATCATTTTTGGTCCTATAATTTCTGTTTTTACAGTTTTGGGTCCTTGTTTTCGCAGCTTTGCACTTTTTGTCCTTATAAGTGACGACGCGTTACATTTTTAGTCCTTTTCCGTAAAAACAGTTAGAATTTTTATAAAAATTTTTCCGAGGCTTATTTTAATGTGAAAAAGCTTATTTTCACTGATTTAACCCTAAAAGGGCTGGAAATTCGCTTAATGGGCTTATAAGCCCACTCGGCTTATTTTTGTTCCATGGTTTCTGAGTTTTCGCAAAACACTTTGGCCAAATTAGGGTGTCGAGGAGTTATTATTTTTGTAAAGTTAAAACACGAATTTGGTAGCTTGTTGGGTGGTCTATTAGGTTGTATAAAAATATGACATGCTCGTTATTGAGTTTGGCAAGATATCGGGGTGTTTTCTAGTGTCCTTAGTCGAGTTGCTCACATGAAATAACAATTTCTATATTTTTCTTTTTGAAACTGGTCGCATGTAGGAGTAAAATAACGGTTAAGGACGGGTTATATGATGCATGTAATGTGAAATAAGGACGTGAATAAAGTGTATCGAGGTTTCTTAAGCCTTCCATGAAGGTGGCGAGCCTCGCTACAAGTATACGTACTAAGCATGCATAACAAGGTTTTATAGTTGATTCATGTCGAGTAGAAATGTTTAGATTTGGGACGCATGTGACGCATAATAAATATGTACTAACACATAACGTGACTCCTATGCCTTCCATAGAGGTGGCTTGTCACGCTATGTCTCTACTTATATATCGTATGTATGGAATAAAAATGGGGCGTGACTATGTATGCATGCATGAAGGGTTAGAAGATTTAAAGATTGAGTATTCTTACCATAACTCAAGGGTGGTGAAGAGGTCGAGTAAAGTGAATGGAAGAACACGGCAGTCACTTGGTTGACCTTGAAACCAAGTCGTGGTCGAATGGAAACAACCCGACACTACTTTGAAAGCTTCTAACACTAGGTTGGCTTGTTTCTGGTCGAGCAGGAGTGAGTTCTGAAGTGTGGGGAAAATGGTTTTCGAATTGTAAATGGTGTGCATGGAAATGAGGAGAGGTACATGTTTATATAATAATAGAACTAGTGATATTTCCCAACCATTTTTACTGTAACAGCAGGGAGTACATGTTGTCAGGGAACTATTTTCTTCCAAGTTTAGACAATCTCATCAGCTCAAATCAAGGGGAGTGTTTCATGGGGTAATTCATTTCGTACGTGGGTAAAAATTGATATAGGAGGGTTCGGTTTCCAATTTGTTCGTGTGTTATGCAAAGGTTAGTGATTTTAAGTTAGTTTAGTCGTGATCCAAAACTTTGTGCGAACGTCTGAAGTTACATTAGATCGAAAAGGATTGGCAGAAATGAAATTTTGAGCGTGTTGGTTTCTAGTGTATCGAGTGGGTTCGTATGCTCAGCTTTAAGGATTTTTAGAGTAGTATTCGCACGAGATAATTAAAATGACCATTGTACGTGATTCTTGGGTGCGAGTTCATTCAAGGGGTGTAATAATATTGACGTATAGTTTGTGAGATATAGGAATATCGGGGTCGTCTTGGGTTGCTCTTGCTCGTCGGTTCCAAAACAGAAAGAAAGAAAAAGAAAGAAACTAAAATTAAGTTTGGGCCAGGTTTGATAAGCAGGCCGAGGGAGTTGGTTTAAGTCCATTGGCTTGTTGAGTGGGTTTCGGTGATGGGCTGAGGCAAGGGGTTAAGGGCCCGTTGTTATTAACTAGAGTTAATTACGTTTAGTATATTTAGTGAGGGTTTAGGTGAGTTATTTTCGTGAGTCCGGAAATTGGTCGAGTATGAAAATAATGTCACGTGTTATTTTGAATGAAAACCTTTAATATTTCGCAATTTGGACTATCGTGGCAAGTGTGTGTGAGCATCGTTCCAAGTATATAGGTGAATAACAATTTATGTCGTGATCATTCGTATATAGTATATTCGTTGAATCAAGCGTTCGTTGTCGTCACAAGTGTTATAAAATATTGAAATGATATAATAGACTTTGATTAGTACATAATACTCGTAAGGAAAATAGTGGGAGGTTACAGTATCAACCCCTTATTTTGAATTCCGTCCCGGAATTCTAGTCTAAGATAGTCGTTAGGGACGATTATGGGAATAGATGTGGGTATTTAGCGCGAATCTGGTCTTCACGCTCCCAAGTGTACTCTGGTCCTCGCTTAGAGTTCCACCTAACCTTGACAATGTGGATACGGCTTTGTTTCAATTGTTTGACGTCTCGGTCCATGATCTCTACTGGTTCCTCAACGAAGTTAAGCTTGTCGTCGATCCGAATTTCTTTTAACGGAATAACAAGAGATTCGTCTGATAAACATTTCTTCAGGTTTGATACGTGAAAGGTATCGTGTACTCTACTGAGTTCTTCCGGAAGTTCAAGTTTGTATGCCACGGGGCCAATCCTTTCTAGGATTTTGAATGGCCCAACGTATCTGGGATTCAACTTTCCACGTTTCCCAAATCGAACCATTCGTTTCCAAGGAGACACCTTCAACATAACTCTATCTCCCACTTGGAATTCCATGGGTTTCCGCCTCACGTCGGCATAACTCTTTTGCCTGTCTCTGGCTGCTTGTAGGCGCTGTTGGATTTGCACGATTTTATCAGTGGTTTCCTGAATGATGTCGGGTCCTGTGATTTGTGCATCTCCGACTTCTGCCCAACAAACTGGTGATCGGCATTTCCGGCCATAAAGGGCTTCAAATGGAGCTGCCTTGATGCTAGCGTGATAGCTGTTGTTGTACGAAAACTCTGCTAAGGGTAAGTGTTTATCCCAACCCTTACCGAAATCGATCACACATGCTCGGAGCATGTCCTCCAAGGTTTGAATAGTTCTCTCACTCTGACCGTCGGTCTGCGGGTGATATGCAGTACTCATATCCAGGCGAGTACCCAATGCTTTCTGTAACGACTGCCAAAAGTTTGACGTGAAACGGCTATCTCGATCCGAGATAATGGAAATTGGCACTCCATGTCGTGAGACTATTTCTTTCAAATATAATTGCGCAAGGGTGCTCATCTCGTCGGTTTCTTTTATTGGCAGAAAATGCGCGGATTTGGTAAGGCGATCAATGATGACCCAAATGGTATCAAATCCTCTTGGTGTCTTAGGTAATTTTGTGATAAAATCCATTGTAATCCTTTCCCACTTCCACATTGGAATCTCTGGTTGTATCAACAAACCGGATGGCTTTTGACACTCAGCCTTTACCCGTGAACACGTCAAACATTTTCCGACATACTCGGCGATGTCGGCTTTCATGTTTGGCCACCAATAAAGTTTCTTGAGATCCTGATACATCTTATCAGACCCCGGGTGGATGGAATATTTAGACTTGTGAGATTCATGCATGATGAGATCTCGTATTCCCCCATAGAGTGGAATCCAACTTCGGTCTTTGAAACATAACCTTCCGTCTGATTTCTTCACAAAGCCATTCTCACTTTCTGGCATACCATAGATCTTCTCTTTTGGTCTGTTCTCTTCCTTGAGAGCTTCTGTCTGGGCCTCAAGGATCTTCGATGGAAGCGGTGATATAATTGTCATACCCAGAGACCTAACTCTGAGAAGTATAACTCGCTCCTTCCTACTCAAGGCATCTGCTACAACATTTGCCTTTCCGGGATGATAGCGGATTTCACAATCATAGTCGCTGAGTAACTCCAACCATCGGCGTTGTCTCATGTTCAACTCCTTCTGATCTAGGATGTGTTGTAGGCTTTTGTGATCTGTAAACACTGTGCACTTGGTGCCATACAGGTAGTGTCTCCACAGTTTAAGAGCAAATACTACTGCTCCTAATTCGAGATCATGGGTGGTATAGTTCTTCTCGTGGGTTTTGAGTTGTCGAGAAGCATATGCGATAACTTTGCTCCTTTGCATTAATACCGCGCCTAAACCTTGGCATGATGCATCACAATATACCACGAAGTCTTCGCTACCCACTGGTAGTGCTAAGATCGGAGCTTAGCAAAGCTTCTGTTTTAAGAGTTGGAATGACGATTCTTGTTCTTCTCCCCAATCAAACTTTTTCTTCTTTTGCGTCAATTCCGTCAAAGGTTTGGCGATTTTTGAGAAACCTTCGATGAATCTACGATAGTACCCTGCAAGACCTAAAAATTGACGTATCTCCGTGGGGTTTGTAGGAGATGCCCAATTTTTGATTGCTTCGATCTTTGTGGGGTCCACGTAAATGCCCTTGCTATCAATCACGTGTCCAAGAAATTGTACTTTCTCTATCCAAAAGTCACATTTGGAAAATTTGGCGTACAATTTCTCCTTTTTAAGCAGTTCCAAGATACTTGTTAAGTGTTCTGCATGCTCTTCCTTATTTCGGGAGTAAATGAGGATGTCGTCGATGAACACAATTACGAATTTGTCCAAATAAGGCTTGCACACTCGATTCATTAAGTCCATAAACACAGCTGGTGCGTTAGTTAGACCGAATGGCATTACTTGGAATTCGTAGTGGCCGTATCGTGTCCTGAAAGCCGTTTTAGGGATGTCTTCTTCCCTGACTCTTAGTTGGTGATAGCCCGATCTCAGATCAATCTTAGAGTAAACACTCGATCCTTGAAGTTGATCGAAAAGGTCATCGATTTTGGGTAATGGGTATTGATTCTTTATTGTAAGTTTGTTCAACTCACGATAGTCAATACACATTCTGAAGGATCCGTCCTTCTTTTTGACAAATAACACCGGAGCTCCCCAAGGCGAAGAACTAGGTCGAATGAACCCTTTATCTAATAATTCTTGCAGTTGTTCGGATAATTCTTTCATCTCGGATGGCGCCAACCTATAGGGTGCTCGCGTCACTGGTGCTGCTCCTGGCACCAAGTCGATCTGGAATTCCACCTGGCGGACGGGTGGAAGGCCGGGCAACTCGTCGGGAAATACTTCGGGGAAGTTCTTTACTACTGGCACCTCTTCAGGTCGCTTCTCCTCCAACTTCTTTTCTGTCACTTGTGCCAAAAAGGCGTGACATCCCCTATCAATATGCTTCACCGTTTTGACGTATGATATGATGCCGAGGCGGGTCTTACTTCGTTCACCACGGATGATTAGGGTTTCACCTTGAAAAGGGATGTGGACGACTTTCTCGTCGCAGATGATTCTAGCGCGGTTCTTGGATAGCCAATCCATGCTGATGACCACGTCGAAGCTGCCAAACTTGATCGGCATGAGGTCAATATCGAAAGGTTCGTCGAGTAAAAGTAAGGTGCAACCTTGGATTACGGTATTTGTGCTTACTAGTTCTCCGTTGGCTAGTTCAATTTCATAGGTGGTGTGTAGTTCGGTCGGGTGGATGTTAAGTAAAGACGCAAGCGAAGTAGATACAAAACTTTTATCGGCTCCAGAATAAAATAAAACTTTAGCAGGATGATTGTTAAGTAAAAACGTACCGGTGACTACGTCAGGGTCTTCCTGCGCATTTCCTCTTTCCATCACAAATGCTCTCCCCCGAGCGTTATTGTTCTGGTTGGCAGCTTGGTTCGGGCACCGGTTCTTGTAGTGTCCCTTTTCGCCACACCCATGGCACACCACAGTCACGGGTTGCAAGTTAGCGCCAGTGGCCTTGCAGTCTTGAGTTTTGTGGCCGGTCCTTTGGCATTTTCCACACTTAGCGAAACAAGGCCCATTGTGGTGCAGCTTGCAGCGATTACACATAGGAGCGGGTCCAGCATAACCCCCAGTTCCGGCGGGTGCAGCAATATAAGCCCTGGCGGCTTCCTGTTGGCGGTTCTGTCGATTATGATGGTGGTTACGGTTCTGTTGGTAGTTCTGATTGTTATTGTGGTTGTAGTTGCGGTTGTTGTTGTGGTGATTGTTGACATTGTTGTTATTGTGAGAGTTGTTGTGGTTGTTGCTCCTGCGGTCATCAAACTTCCGTTTGTTGTCATTACCTCCTTGGCCCTGTCCGCGTTTTATCTCGCGCTCGATCAACCTCTGAGTAATTGCCATAGCCTCCTCTAGGGTTTGAGGCTTAGACGCGGTGACATTACCCTCAATGTTTCTAGGCAACCCCTCGATGTACCTCTCTAGCAATTTCTCGAGGTCTGGCACCTTAGCGGGGCATAGTAAGGCAAGCTCTTGGAACCTGCGATCGTAAGTCCTAAAATCATACCCTTTTACCACCAAACGATCAAACTCATCTTCCAACTTCCTTATCTCAATACGAGGGCAGTACTTCTTCAACATCTTTTGTTTGAACTCGGCCCACGAAATTTGGTAGGCTTCCTCTATACCCATGTTCTGGGCAGTAGAGTTCCACCAAGACAAAGCATCGTCCAAAAGGGTTCCTATAGCAAATGTGACCTTGCAGTCGTCAGCACAACCGCTTCTCATAAAAACCGTCTCAGTACGCTCGAACCATCAGGCGAGCTCGGTCACTCCTTCAGTTCCCTTGAAGTAGGTGGGCTTGCAGGCCATGAAATCCTTGTAGGTGCATTTGCGAACCACGGCCACCTCGTTTTCTCCGGTTGGTCTATTCGTGCTGCTCGCACGAGCCATTGCAGCTGCTTGAGTCTCTAGTGCTGCTGCGACACTATCAGCAATCAATTTTTGGATAGCAGCTGGGGTCATGGCTGGTGTTGATGTTGCGGTTTTTGCTCTTGTACGAGGCATATTTCGATTTATACCACAAGAGAAGCACATGTTTAGAACTTACATAGTGGCCGTGTCAGGACAGAATAATTTAATAACAAGGTAAGTAGTAAAAATCATAACAGTGCTGCCACAATCATAACATCTGGATATAATTTTAACTCATTTATAAGGACGAACTTGGTGCCACAATATAGAAGAGTTACAACCACATACGCACATGAAAAACAGCCAAAGCATCATAAATTAATATCAACTTATAGCGATCATAACTAATAATAACTTGTTAAATTGTTTACAAAACAACTTATTACAAGATCTTTTATTATTGCTACACGTAGCAAGTTAGGATGTCCATGCTACAAATGATACATCAATACTCTACGAGTGGCCTGGCGAGTCTTCCAATTTGCGTTGGAGGCTTCGGACTATCCCGGTCAATTCCTCCACCCTCTGGTCTCTGTCTCTCTCCCTGGCTTGGGATTCTTCTAACCTGCGCTCAAGCGTCAAAATGCGGGTGTTGGTTGTAACGAGTTCATCAGCCTGTCGCTCATTTATGTCCTGCATCATTGCGGCAATGTCCCTCAGGTCTCGTACCTCCTGTCTCTCGTTCTCAAGTTTCCCCTCCAACTTGGAAATAACCTCGAGAGTTCCCTGTAGCTGAGTACCCATCAGGTTAAAGACCTCGTCCATTGCTATCCGTCCCATCACTAGATTTCCCACTTCCCCTTCAATGCTCTCGATACGCTCAAGGGAAATCTCGTTATTAAAATCCGCGATCTCATTAATGTGATCTTCGTGCCTTCCGCGGGGTCTGGCCCAAGCATCCTCGGTCGTATTCTCAATGTGAGAATCTGATAGTGCGGGGGGTTGAGAAATGCACCCCATTGCTGAGTGGTAACGGATTACTGCGGGCACGTAATGGTCGAGTAGGAGGTGATAATGGGACCGTGGTGGTCTGGTAGTAGAAGACAGTGGGCGGTGGTAAAGGACGTCTAGGTGATAGGGGTGATGATTGAGACATCATCTGTAGAGGTGATGTAGGTGACGACGGTGGTGCTGGTGGTGGGTGAATGGGAGCTGTGGGTGCTCGTACCCGCTTTCGAGTATAGTAGATCGTAGCGGAGCCTCGTCGTTCAACTGGTGCAGGTTGAGGTGGTGGTGATAATTGCGAGAAAAAGTTGGAAGATTCTGAGTCAGATGAGTCATTATCTATCTCCGGGTCTGAAGCACGAAGGGGGGTCAGAATGGCTGGTGAAACTACTGGAGTGGCGGTGACTTCATCCTCCTCGAATGGTTCAGTCTCTACAGACACAGCCATTGGCGAATTAGGAGTTGGAGTCATTAGTGACGCTAGTACGGTAGCGGGAGATGCGACCTCCTCGATTTGTGAGTCGAATTGTGGGACAGTGGGGTAGGAATCTGAAGACATGATACTGTAATAATCCCGAATATGATAACATATGTATAAGTTATTGATATAATAATCATTTTAATTCACCATGACGTCTAATAGTTATGCGTCATCTGTTACGCAAAATTTAATGGGAAATGTTGGCAAAGTGTTGGCACGGAGGGCGTTAGGTATCAAGGTTTAAATGGTCCATTTTTAGAGTACAATAATAGTCCAGTGTTTTGAAAATACACTTGGTTCTCTATAATTATGGCTCTGATACCAATCTGTAACACCCCCAAATTTGTAAGTAAGCAGCGGAAGACTAATTGGGGTTTTACTTCTCGGATCGTAGTCATAACCATAGAAACGACTCAAAAGAGACGTTTTTATAAAAGTTCAGTTATCATTAAATAAACTTATCACAACATGACACAAAGGAGTTTCACGATAAATCCAGAGTTACAAATAAAACGGTTTCTGATAGAAACAAATGATAACATTATTAAACGTGGTCCATAAAGAGGGGTCATTTGCCAATCTCCGTGCCCGTTTTGCCAGCGTCAGTTACCTGAGATAAACATGCTAAAAAGGTCAACATGAATGTTGAGTGAATCCATAGTGTTTAAGTTGTAATAGTTAAACACAAGCCAATAGTAGTAAAAACAGTAGCATCGCAGTGTAATATATATATATATTGCCCTAAGCCTCATGACACGCAAACCTTAACATCGGGTGTAATATAATAAATCCCACACCATGAAATGGTGTAGGTGATAATGCCCTCGTGTAATAGGAGTTTGTCAGGCTCCTCAGTTAATTCGAATAAAGTGCATTTGGTTACTTACCCAGCAACTCAAATGGGGCGTCAACTGCCAATAGATCTATTCACCAAATTCGCGTTCACTCGCAAGTGATTAATGGTTCATGATATGAGGGACTTTTGACAAGTGGTAACTTAGGCAATATAAATCAGGATAGCATACAAGAAAATACTTGTGTTCAGTTTAGTAGCATGTATCTCCCCATGGGATTTGAAAACATAGTAAAAGTGGGACTATGAACTCACCTTAGTAGTACAGTGGTAGTGATAAAGATCTCAGTTACGGTCAAGGAACGGCTCCAACACACAACCTAGATAGTACGATAAGTTTTAGTGTTGTGATAGTCTAAATGTGATTGTCGCGAAGAGTTTTAAAAATAGAAGGTTTATTGGTGTGACGATAACAAACCACGTAATTTAAATGATATGCTCGAAATTTAGAAATGATGTATATATATGTATAAGTATAAATGTATATATGTATATATACGATTATGAAACTAAAATAAGGACTCTGAGATGCAATGCAATGATATGAAAGTCGGGAAAATGGAAAGGAATGTGAGAGTCTCGAATATAGTCCTTGGTCCAAGTCCTTGTTAGATTTCAACTTTTACCCTAACGGTATGAATGCTGCGCCGTTAGTCCTCGTTGTGTAATATTTTCCTTAACAGTCCTCTACTTGTCCAAATATACAATATAAGTTGGAAATTTATCACTTTATCATTTTTGGTCCTATAATTTCTGTTTTTACAGTTTTGGGTCCTTGTTTTCGCAGCTTTGCACTTTTAGTCCTTATAAGTGACGACGCATTACATTTTTAGTCCTTTTCCGTAAAAACAGTTAGAATTTTTATAAAAATTTTTCCGAGGCTTATTTTAATGTGAAAAAGCTTATTTTCACTGATTTAACCCTAAAAGGGCTGGAAATTCGCTTAATGGGCTTATAAGCCCACTCGGCTTATTTTTGTTCCATGGTTTCCGAGTTTTCGCAAAACACTTTTGCCAAATTAGGGTGTCGAGGAGTTATTATTTTTGTAAAGTTAAAACACGAATTTGGTAGCTTGTTGGGTGGTCTATTAGGTTGTATAAAAATATGACATGCTCGTTATTGAGTTTGGCAAGATATCGGGGTGTTTTCTAGTGTCCTGAGTCGAGTTGCTCACATGAAATAACAATTTCTATATTTTTCTTTTTGAAACTGGTCGCATGTAGGAGTAAACTAACGGTTAAGGACGGGTTATATGATGCATGTAATGTGAAATAAGGATGTGAATAAAGTGTATCGAGGTTTCTTAAGCCTTCCATGAAGGTGGCGAGCCTCGCTACAAGTATACGTACTAAGCATGCATAACAAGGTTTTATAGTTGATTCATGTCGAGTAGAAATGTTTAGATTTGGGACGCATGTGACGCATAATAAATATGTACTAACACATAACGTGACTCCTATGCCTTTCATAGAGGTGGCTTGTCACGCTATGTCTCTACTTATATATCGTATGTATGGAATAAAAATGGGGCGTGACTATGTATGCATGCATGAAGGGTTAGACGATTTAAAGATTGAGTATTCTTACCACACCTCAAGGGTGGTGAAGAGGTCGAGTAAAGTGAATGGAAGAACACGGCAGTCACTTGGTTGACCTTGAAACCAAGTCGTGGTCGAATGGAAACAACCCGACACTACTTCGAAAGCTTCTAACACTAGGTTGGCTTGTTTCTGGTCGAGCAGGAGTGAGTTCTGAAGTGTGGGGAAAATGGTTTTCGAATTGTAAATGGTGTGCATGGAAATGAGGAGAGGTACAAGTTTATATAATAATAGAACTAGTGATATTTCCCAACCATTTTTACTGTGACAGCAGGGAGTACATGTTGTCAGGGAACTATTTTCTTCCAAGTTTAGATACTCTCATCAGCTCAAATCAAGGGGAGTGTTTCATGGGGTAATTCATTTCGTACGTGGGTAAAAATTGATATAGGAGGGTTCGGTTTCCAATTTGTTCGTGTGTTATGCAAAGGTTAGTGATTTTAAGTTAGTTTAGTCGTGATCCAAAACTTTGTGCGAACGTCTGAAGTTACATTAGATCGAAAAGGATTGGCAGAAATGAAATTTTGAGCGTGTTGGTTTCTAGTGTATCGAGTGGATTCGTATGCTCAGCTTTTAGGATTTTTAAAGTAGTATTCGCACGAGATAATTAAAATGACCATTGTACGTGATTCTTGGGTGCGAGTTCATTCAAGGGGTATAATAATATTGACGTATAGTTTGTGAGATATAGGAATATCGGAGTCGTCTTGGGTTGCTCTTGCTCGTCGGTTCCAAAACAGAAAGAAAGAAAAAGAAAGAAACTAAAATTAAGTTTGGGCCAGGTTTGATAAGCAGGCCGAGGGAGTTGGGTTAAGCCCATTGGCTTGTTGAGTGGGTTTCGGTGATGGGCTGAGGCAAGGGGTTAAGGGCCCGTTGTTATTAACTAGAGTTAATTACGTTTAGTATATTTAGTGAGGGTTTAGGTGAGTTATTTTCGTGAGTCCGGAAATTGGTCGAGTATGAAAATAATGTCACGTGTTATTTTGAATGAAAACCTTTAATATTTCGCGATTTGGACTATCGTGGCAAGTGTGTGTGAGCATCGTTCCAAGTATATAGGTGAATAACAATTTATGTCGTGATCATTCGTATATAGTATATTCGTTGAATCAAGCGTTCGTTGTCGTCACAAGTGTTATAAAATATTGAAATGATATAATAGACTTTGATTAGTACATAATACTCGTAAGGAAAATAGTGGGAGGTTACAGTATCAACCACTTTTGGACATGGATGGCTTCAACTTTGAGGTGGATGCAAATCTTGAACAGAGTAGGACAGAAGCTGATAAAATTAACCTTGACTCTAGTATTAGTGTAATTGACCTTAATGAATTTGAAAGTGATAGTGAGGGTGATGATGTGCAACCTTTACGCAAAAGAAACAAAAGGGTGAAGGAAATAAGAAGGGCATACAAGGTTAAGGATAACATTGTAGAAGGATCACTTTTTTGTTGGTTAAGATTTTAGTACTAGAAAACAAGTTACTGACAAGGTCAAAGTGATTGTACTGTAGTCAAGGAGAGTTATTAAGGTTGATAAATGTGATCATAAGAGGGTGACATTATCTGTTATGGTGCTATCATTGGTTATGAGAATACCAATTAAGGCCCAAGGCAAATCATTTCCTCACCTAACAAAGAAGGGGATATGCCACCCACCTCAAAAACTAAGGGCACGTTTGAAAAGAAAAAAAAAGGTAACCATACGGATAAGAAATTCAATGATGTTAAGACTAAAGGTATTATAAGTGAAGAATCATAATCCTCCTTGCCCTTGGACCTTACATGTCTCAGAGGTTGGGGATGAGAAAAGTTGGTCAATTAACACATTGACTGATAGTCATAATTGTATTGAAACAAGAGATTTATCAAATGAAACAACTAGGTTTTTGTAAAAAGGGGTGGCCAAAACTGTTTCTATCAATCCTAGAATCCCAAATAAGGCAGTACAACATGAATTGAGAAGGAAGTTCCAAATAAACATCTCTAATACGAAAGCTTATAGGCAGAAATTACTTTGAATAAGATGAAAGGTAGCTATCAACATCATTATGCCCTCCTTAGAGACTATACTATGGAGGTAAAAAAAAATTATTTATGTGCGAAATTTTTATTTCATATTCTCGTAAGTTAAACTATTTTAACGATAATCCGAGAGTTTGGCGCTCGTCGGATCATTTCTTCAAAAATCACGAAGCCGTGTCCGAGATTTACTTTTGGGTTTAAACGTCATTCCAGCATCCCGATATGTCCATAAAACATTATAAACGATAGAAATATGTTTTTCTCTCATTTTACGACAATTCTAAAAGTTTTGGAATTTTATGTTTTCCAGTTCAGCGTTTTACGCGAATTACGCGTTTTAGACCCGCGTTTCCAGTTTTAACAGCGTTTAAGCAACCCGATGGAACTTACCATTCATTTTATATTTTATTATGGAGCATTTTGACAAGTTTAGTCATTCTTTCAAGTTTCATATTTTTACGATACCCGGATTTACGTTTCGCGATTTAACACTTTACGGTTAGCGATTAACGGAACCAAAACCGACTCCGTGAACTAGATATTAACAAGTTTCCTACATACTCATCTACCATGTGCAGCCCCCCCCCCCCCCCCCCCCCCTCCCCCCTCTCAAAATATCTAGTCAATTTGACCAATTATTTACTAAAATGCCATTGGATTAGATATTTCCTACAAAAACACAAATAACACATTCATACTTATTTTCATGAATCAAAAGTGAGGTTTTCTCTCTTTTTCTTCCTCCCTAGCCACGACCAAAACAAGAACACCATCAAGGATCCATTATTTTTTCAAGATCAAGACATAATCAAGCTCCATTTACATTCCGTGTTAGGGTTTTGTGATGAAAACCTAGGTTTCTTATACTTTTCTCATCAAATCACCTCAAATATTCAAGTAAGTTTCAAGTAAACTTTTTAATCTTTTTATACTTTCATTTGGTCCATAACATGATGTATTTTTATGTTCTAGTACAAAAACATGTAAGTTACATATGATATTTATACTACTTTTCAAGTATTTCTTAATTATTATGAGATTATAATTAACCTATGATTATTCCCATGAAACCCACCAAGGTTGGTGATGTTTAGGACCCCATGACACCCTAAGAAGGTGTATGGTAGGATTTAGTAATTGTGCAGTTGATTGGAGTGGATTTGGGCAAGTATTAAACTAGAAAAATGTTTTAACCACTATATAAATGTTGCTGTCCCATTTTGTAAAATCCAGAAAACTCAGGGGTTTTCAGGTAAATTTGGGCTAGAGATTTAGAAAATACTTTCAAAAATGAAGCCGTGGGCGAAAGAACGGATTAAAACGAGTTTATAATGAAGGAGATATGATTTTTGCAAGTTTAACGACGAAAACAATTTTCTGAAAATTGTACTTGCTGTCCCACGATTTTCAATGGGCAATCTGAGGTGTAAAACTTGATCTAGCCATCCTGACTTATCAAAAATATATTAATATGTTGTCCCACGATTACGGGGATATAAAGTACGTAGAAAACAAGCTTATAACGACCAAGATATACACGTTTCAAAATCGACGAAACTCTATTTATTTCCATCAGGTTTTTAGCAAAATAATTCTAAATGATTGAAAAACAGTTTTGTAATACATCATGTTGAGAGCCATTTATCTTATTGATAAACGCATTTCTGGAAAATTTACATTATTGACAAAAAGTTAGCTTACCCAGTCTAGTTTCCAAAACATCCAACCGTTTGGCAAAAGGATTTATAACGAATAACTTATGGTCTTCCAAACTTTCCCGAAAACTGCCCAGAATTTGCCAAAACTGCCCAAACACCTCACTTGACGGCTATTTTCCTTTATGATCGAGACCCGTATGGACAAACTTCAGTTCTGTGACTTTTTAGATATGGTGGAAATCTTCCTAAAACTACTGAGCTTCTTTCCTAATCTTAATATTCACTATTTCGTGACTAATTTTACGAGGCCATTTTGGTCATATTTTCAAGTAATGAAAAGTGTCGTTTTAGGACGAAAACATTATATTTACCGATAAAACACCAAACGAGGATCGTGGAGTACCGTTTCAACGTATTTACATGGAAAGCGGTTATTAACTTAACGAGACGTCAAAAATGTATTTTTCGACGATAAACGTTATTTTCAAGTTTCACGAGTGGTATCGATAACATACGTATTTGCATGTGTAGCATCATTTCATTTCTTACATTAGAGACTATTATTCATATTAGGTTGCGGTTAGAGATCGTGCCTCATTTCTGTATATCTACTTTTGTCATCGTAGCTATCGCTCCAGGTGAGTCATAGCCCCTACTTTTTCTATTGTTTTGGTAAACTCTTTGGGGGAGAATACATGCTCGTTTTACTTAAACGCATTACTTGCTATACATGGTTGATTACTCAAATATTTTCAGCTTTATCTAAATACTTGTTTGATTATCCGAGTACAATACTATTCACTTGTTACCTACTTGCTATTTACTCATGGACATGAGTGCATAAATTTAAATGATTTACAGATTACGTATGATTGCCTAAGTTAAGAACCGTTAGCTACATTTCTTAGGTATGTTTGATTACCTACATTTCTTAGGTATGCTTGATTACCTACATTTCTTAGGTATGCTTGATTACCTACATTTCATAGGTATGTGATTACCTACATTTCATAGGTATGTGATTACCTACATTTCTTAGGTATGCTTGATTACCTACATTTCATAGGTATGTGATTACCTACATTTCATAGATATGTGATTACCTACATTTCATAGGTATGTGTGATTACCTACATTTCATAGGTATGTAATTACCTACATTTCATAGGTATGTGTGATTACCTACATTTCCTAGGTATGTGATTACCTACATTACTTGGGAGCGTAACCTCCTACATATAGCTAGAAAACCTTTTCGGTGCCTTGAACTTAGTGCAATCAATATTCTTTCCTAAACTGGTGCTATGAAACTTTGTTCGATAAACTATTTATGCGTTTTGCTTATGGTCAGATTCATTTATATGGCGACATCGCCATGGCTACATTATCACTTTTACCTTCATATAGCGACATTGCTACACTTATCTTTGAATCTTGGACCACATATTACTTTTGTTTACACAAACCAAATCATATTTGGCAGTGGGTTGTGAACACACAGGTTACAAGTCTCTTATGGCAGGACTTGCAACTGAGTGGATTTACGATGCCTTTGCTGGGAAAGCTTCATTCATATGCATTACATTCTTTTTCACAAGACTCTATGAACTCACCAACCTCGTGTTGACACTTTAGCATGTATTTTCAGGTATTAAGCGATGGCACGCTACTAGAGGTTTAGGCAGGGCATGGCATGGTCATAGTAGACTCTGATATTCATTTGGGGACCGTTTTAAAGTATTTTAAAGGCCTACTTCCGCACTACTTTTAACAATGTAAATTCAACATTTTTGATTAAACTATTTTATTCTAAATGATTCAAGTGAAAACCATTTTTGAACTTATGTTGTAATACCAATTGAGTTACACACCAGCCACATGTATGCTTCCGCTGGACCCGATTTTGGGGGTGTGACAGATTGGCATCGGAGCTTTGGCTATAGCGAACTAAGTGTTTTTTTTAAACCTAGACTATAGCTACTTTCAAGAAAACTTAACCCTATGACCGTCACGTGCCTGCCTGCCAAGATGATGCCTCATTTGTGGTTAGTTGCTGACATAGGTGATGAGATTTTTATCTCATTATCTGATATATTATATTCATTTATTCTAGTTGATTACTATAATTGTCTTTCATATAAGCATGTTCATGTATCATATATGTCACCCTGTTACATTTTTCCTTGCATAGTTTCATCATTTGACCTCGAGTTTGGTCACATGCTTTAATCTTTCAGAACGTCTTGGTATTTGTGAAGGACATAGTCTTAGTATGACTGAGCTGAGTATTTCAAAATTCATGGAACCTCGGGGGAATATAGACTGGTCATCTATATTCAACCTGGGATAGTGAGATATAGGCTGACCACCTATGTCTGACTCAGAGATGAATTTTGCAACACTGAGAATAGTTATAATAAAATTTTGTCTGGAATAAATTCTCAACTCATTTTCCAAATGTTTCATTCATGTGTGTGTGTATGCCCTCATTGTCAGAACATTCATACTTTTTATCACTTCGTGAATCACCGATTAGAAGCACGTCAACTAGGCATTTCATTTCATGAATTTTCACCTTTATGCATGATACACTTATATCACAGTATTTTCTTTTATCACAAATCTCGTTTTGTCGCAGTTGTCACAGTCTCTTCCCTTCTCGCCATCATTATTATTTCCCTTCCCCATCCCCATCCCCATATATATAAGGAATTAGCTAACACTCTATAGATTCCTATGTCGCTCATCACTCACTACTCCTTATATTGATAAGTGGATATTATCAATGACCTCTCTAGGAAAGACTTTCCATACCATCTATAAGGAGAATCTCTCGGTACAATAAGACCATTCAAAACTCAACAGAAATCTCAGGATATCACAAAACTATTCGAACCACTATCACTGGCCTGATCACCAAAAATTCTATCATCTAGAAAGTATTGGCTTGACTGAATTACAGGATTATTTTCGATACGAGTGCTCACTAAGCAACACCATAGAGATAAATCCAACCTCTTAACCGAGACAATAGATTGAACATGTCCTCACCAATAGACTTTATTCAAACATGTTAGACACCTATGCATTTGTGCAGACATACATACCTGGCTATTTTATCCTCTTAATACTTTCACTTTTAAATGGATTTTCTCCAAACTACAGTTATACAAAACATATATCTTGTAAGAAATACTTTTCTGAGGCACTTATTTTGATAAGCAAATTCCTTTTGGTTAATCCTTTACAAAACTAGTGAATTGTTAGGAAATTTTGAACATCGATATTTGGTAAACCATATTATCCACCTTATATTGAAAACTGTCCTATCTTGCATAACTATTAAATTTTGAAACATCAAGAAAAATGTTACTTGGAAAGCCATTTTCTTAAACTTGTAGATTCATTTATTCAGGGAAGGTTTATGAACAAAACACACAAACTCAAAACAAACGTTGAAAATCAATCACTATATTACATCACTTATACATTTAGGATTTTGTGATTTGATGACATAGAGCTTGGGGAAAATCTTAGTAATGGAGACTAAGTATCGTAGGTGGAGAAAGACACTATTCATGACATCCTGCGGAGGATCACAACCTTATCCTAACCTATAATTTTCAATAACACCCTTTGACGGACTTAACTTTGTAAGATTTTTCCACAAGATTCATGATACCTATTCCAACTATTCCTAATGGAGGAATTTGATTCACCTCAAACTTTTGGCAGATTTCATTAAGATTCCTTTGGAACCACACGACCTATTATCTTCAGACCAATGGTCAGGATTAGAGAATGATTCAAACATAGGGAGATATGCCCAAATCGGGTGTAATTGATTCTGGAAATGGTTGGGCTGACCATTTGCTATAAATTAGACCCACTCACAACAATAGATATCACACGATCCCAAGGACAACATCATTGAGACACAATTCACAAACATGGAGAGATAAACCCGAGATACATTGGACCATTCAATATTTCAGACAGAATGAGCCTAGCGGCCTACAAACTTGAGCTCCTATTAGAGCTCAGTAGTTTACACAATGAATATCATCATCTTTTCACCAACACCACTTCAGAGACCATCACAAACTGAACTTCGGGATGAAGTTCCTTTTAGAGGGGAAGAATGTCACAACTCGTAATTTCATGTCCTTTTCAAACGTTGAAATTTCATAATTCATCTCGGAAAGTTACTATTCATTTCTACTATTTATGTTTACTATTCATTTCACTATTCATTTCCAAAATTTTTATTTCATATTCTCATACGTTAAACTATTTTAACAATAATTCAAAAGTTTGGCGCTCGTCGGATCATTTCTACAAAAATCACGAAGTCGTGTCTGAGATTTACTTTTGGGTTTAAACATCATTCCAGCATCCCGATATGTCCATAAAATAATATAAACGATAGAAATATGTTTTTCTCTCATTTTACAACAATTCTAAAAGTTTTGGAATTTTACGTTTTCCAGTTCAACGTTTTACGCGAATTACGCGTTTTAGACCCGCGTTTCCAGTTTTAACAGCGTTTACGCAACCCGATGGAACTTACCATTCATTTTATATTTTATTATGGAGCATTTTGACAAGTTTAGTCATTCTTTCAAGTTTCATATTTTTACGATACCAGGATTTACGTTTCGTGGTTTAACACTTTACGGTTAGCGATTAACGGAACCAAAACCGACTCTGTGAACTAGATATTAACATGTTTCCTACATACTCATCTACCATGTGCAGCCCCCCCCCCCCCCCCCCCCCCCCTTCAAAATATTTAGTCAATTTGACCAATTATTTACTAAAATGCCATTGGATTAGATATTTCCTACAAAAATACAAATAACACATTCATACTTATTTTCATGAATCAAAAGTGAGGTTTTCTCTCTTTTTCTTCCTCCCTAGCCACGACCAAAACAAGAACACCATCAAGGATCCATTATTTTTTCAAGATCAAGACATAATCAAGCTCCATTTACATTCCTTGTTAGGGTTTTGTGATGAAAACCTAAGTTTCTTATACTTTTCTCATCAAATCACCTCAAATATTCAAGTAAGTTTCAAGTAAACTTTTTAATCTTTTTATACTTTCATTTGATCCATAACATGATGTATTTTTATATTCTAGCACAAAAACATGTAAGTTACATATGATATTTATACCAGTTTTCAAGTATTTCTTAATTATTATGAGATTATAATTAACCTATGATTATTCCCATGAAACCCACCAAGGTTGGTGATGTTTAGGACCCCATGACACCCTAAGAAGGTGTATGGTAGGTTTTAGTAATTGTGGAGTTGATTGAAGTGGATTTGGGCAAGTATTAAACTAGAAAAATGAATTTTAACCACTATATAAATGTTGCTGTCCCATTTTGTAAAATCCAGAAAACTCAGGGGTTTCCGGGTAACTTTGGGCTAGATATTTAGAAAATACTTTAAAAAACGAAGCTGTGGGCGAAAGAACGGATTAAAACGAGTTTATAACGAAGGAGATATGATTTTTGCAAGTTTAACGACGAAAACTATTTTCTGAAAACTGTACTTGCTGTCCCACGATTTTCAATGGGCAATCTGAGGTGTAAAACTTGATCTAGCCATCCCGACTTATCAAAAATATATTAGTATTTTGTCCCACGATTCCGGGGATATAAAGAACGTAGAAAACAAGCTTATAACGACCAAGATATACACGTTTCAAAATCGACGAAACTCTATTTATTTCCATCAGCTTTTTAGCAAAATAATTCTAAATGATTGAAACAGTTTTTGTAATACATCATGTTGAGAGCCATTTATCTTATTGATAAACCCATTTCTGGAAAATTTACATCATTGACAAAAAGTTAGCTTACCCAGTCTAGTTTCCAAAACATCCAACCGTTTGTCAAAAGGATTTATAACGAATAACTTATGGTCTTCCAAACTTTCCCGAAAACTGCCCAGAATTTGCCAAAATAGCCCAAACACCTCACTTGACGGCTATTTTCCTTTAAGTTCGAGACCCATATGGACAAACTTCAGTTCTGTGACTTTTTAGATATGGTGGAAATCTTCCAAAAACTACTGAGCTTCTTTCCTAATCTTAAAATTCACTATTTCGTGACTAGTTTTACGAGGCCATTTTGGTCATATTTTCAAGTAATGAAAAGTGTCATTTTACGACGAAAACATTATATTTACCGATAAAACACGAAACGAGGATCGTCGAGTACCGTTTCAACGTATTTAAATGGAAAGTGGTTATTAACTTAACGAGACGTCAAAAATGTATTTTTCGACGATAAACGTTATTTTGAAGTTTCACGAGTGGTATCGATAACATACGTATTTGCATGTGTAGCATCATTTCATTTCTTACATTAGAGACTATTATTCATATTAGGTTGCGGTTAGAGATCGTGCCTAATTTCTGTATATCAACTTTTGTCATCGTAGCTATCGCTCCAGGTGAGTCATAGCCCTACTTTTTCAATTGTTTTGTTAAACTCTTTAGGGGAGAATACATGCTCGTTTTACTTAAACGCATTACTTGCTATACATGGTTGATTAATCAAATATTTTCAGCTTTATCTAAATACTTATTTGATTATCCGAGTACAATACTATTCACTTGTTACCTACATGCTATTTACTCATGGACATGAGTGCATAAATTTAAACGATTTACAGATTACATATGATTGCCTAAGTTAAGAACCGTTAGCTACATTTCTTAGGTATGTTTGATTACCTACATTTCTTAGGTATGCTTGATTACCTACATTTCTTAGGTATGTTTGATTACCTACATTTCTTAGGTATGCTTGATTACCTACATTTCATAGGTATGTGATTACCTACATTTCATAGATATGTGATTACCTACATTTTATAGGTATGCGTGATTACCAACATTTCATAGGTATGTGATTACCTACATTTCATAGGTATGTGTGATTACCTACATTTCCTAGGTATGTGATTACCAACATTACTTAGGAGCGTAACCTCATACATATAGCTAGAAAACCTTTTCGGTGCCTTGAACTTAGTGCAATCAATATTCTTTCCTAAACCGGTGCTATGAAACTTTGTTCGATAAACTATTTATGCGTTTTGCTTATGGTCAGATTCATTTATATGGCGACATCGCCATGGCTACATTATCACTTTTACCTTCATATAGCGACATTGCTACACTTATCTTTGAATCTTGGACCACATATTACTTTTGTTTACACAAACCAAATCATATTTGGCAGTGGGTTGTGAACACACAGGTTACAAGTCTCTTATGGCAGGACTTGCAACTGAGTGGATTTACGATGCCTTTGCTGGGAAAGCTTCATTCATATGCATTACATTCTTTTTCACAAGACTCTATGAACTCACCAACCTCGTGTTGACACTTTAGCATGTATTTTCAGGTATTAAGCGATGGCACGCTACTAGATGTTTTGGCAGGGCATGGCATGGTCATAGAAGACTCTGATATTCATTTGGGGACCGTTTTAAAGTATTTTAAAGGCCTACTTCCGCACTACTTTTAACAATGTAAATTCAACGTTTTTGATTAAACTATTTTATTCTAAATGATTCAAGTGAAAACCATTTTTGAACTTATGTTGTAATACCAATTGAGTTACACCCCAGCTACATGTATGCTTCCGCTGGACCCGATTTTGGGGGTGTGACAACATTTATGACCGTTATCTTGTATCTCAAGTCTGAGGATAACTTTTTATGATTTACTTAATGACAAGATCCATAAAGTAACATCATATAGTTGGGATAAGTCCTATATTTGATATCATTGAATATCATCTGAAATGGCATGTCTACGCATCAATATACTTTAAGTATATTATACCAACCTTCAGATTTGTTTTAATTTAATAATATTCCCATATTATTAACTGACAGCGGACAATTTAGAATAACTTTTATTCATGGATTTAAACATGCAAAAAATAGGACAACAATAATTAACAATAGAAATAAACATACCAAAATACTTTATTTAATTAAAATAATAATTGTTTACAACATCCTTTATCCAAATACTAATCACAGTTATGCATGAAACTACTAGCTAATTTAAGCCCAATGCCATCGGCTAATTCATTAAGCTTTTCTTTTGCTAAAGCCTTAGTGAATGGATCAGCTAAGTTATCATCTGTGTGAACTTTCAGCAGATTTATTTCGCTTTCGTTAACTTTTTCTTGAACAAAGTGATACTTCCGTAGAAAATGTCTGGTGCCCTTCATGACTCCAGGTTCATTGGCAAATATGATTGCAGCAGAATTTTCACAATACATATTAATAGGTAATTCAATTGAAGGCATAACACCAAGCCCTTATATGAATTTCATAATCTAAACAGCCTCCATAGCAGCTTCTGAAGCAGCAATGTATTCAGCTTTTGTTGCAGACATCGCAATTGTACTCTGCTTCTTGCTCTTCCAGTCTACTGCCCCTCCATTAATAACAAAGACATAACCCATCCGAGACTTCACATCATCTTTGTTACTTTGCGAAGACGCATAACAGAAACCTGTAACACCAAGTTCTGCATCTGGTTCTCCACCATATACCAAGAACATATCTTTTGTATTTCTTAAATACTTAAGAATATGCTTAACATCAATCCAATGTTTTTCACCTAGATTATGTTGAAATTGACTGGTGATATTTTGAGCAAACGCCACATCTGGCCTTGTGCATTTTACCGCATACATAATAGATCCTACAGCTGAAGCATACGGAACTTTACTCATGCGAGCCACCTCAGCAGGTGTTGAAGCACATAATTCATTACATAAGCCATGTTTTACTTCCATTGGCAAATTTCCTTCCTTGGAATTTTGCATATTGAATCTCTTCAATATTTTGTCAATGTAAGCACTTTGAATTAATCCAATTAACTGCCTTGATCTATCTCTATAGATCTTGATTCCTAGAATGTATGAAGCTTCTCCTAAATCTTTCATAGAAAAACACTTTCCAAGATACGCCTTAACTTTTTGCAAACTTGGAATGTCTTTTCCCATGATCAATATGTCATCAACATATAAAATTTGAAAAATTACATTATCACTCCCACTAGCTTTGTGATATACACATGGCTCATCAGGATTCTGAGTAAATCCAAACTTTTTAATTTCAAAATCAAATCTCTTGTTCCATTGTCGTGATGCTTGCTTCAATCCATAAATGGGTCTTTGAAGTTTGCATACACGATTTGGAAACTCTGGATATTCAAACCCTTCTGGTTGTGCCATATAGATGTCTTCATCTAGACGACCATTTAAGAAAGCGGTTTTCACATCCATTTGCCAAATCTCATAGTCATAGTACGCTGCTATAGCTATGAGAATCCTAATAGCTCTTCTGTGTGCTACAGGAGAAAAAGTCTCCTCGTAATCGATCCAAAAAGTTTGAGTAAAACCTTTAGCAACCAGACGAGCCTTATAGGTATGTACATTTCAATCCATGTTAGTTTTCTTCTTGAAGAGCCACTTACTCCCAACTACCTTGGCATTAGGAGGAAGGTCTACTTCAATCCAGACTTCATTATCTTTCATGGATTGCATTTCCCAATTCATAGCAGCTTTCCATTTATCCTTTTCAGGACTATGAATGGCAGCTCTACAACTAGTAGGTTCATTAAGATCCCCTAGTATAGTTTCCTCAACCTCTACATTAAGACATAGACGGTCAGGGGCTTTCACATGTCTAGAAGACTTGCGAATGGTAACTACTTCAACTTTAGGTAGAGGAACCAGAATTTCGAGTTCTACAGGAAGTGTGCTAGTGTTTTCTAAAGGTAATGCATTATCTTGATCATATTTTGGATCATAGATTCTCCCACTGACTTCTTGAGATACAAGATCATTTTCAAGAAATTCACCATACCTAGCAACAAACACTTTGTTCTCAGGTGGGTAGTAAAAGTAGTAACCCATTGTTTCTTTTGGGTATCCTACAAAAATGCACTTTACAGATCTTTGTTGGAGTTTATCTGCTGAGTCACATTTAACATACGCCTCACAACCCCAGACCTTTAAATAAGACAAGTTTGGAGCTTTTCTATTCCATATCTCATATGGTGTCTTATCAACCTTCTTTGTGGGAACCATATTTAGAATACGAACAGCTGATTCTAGAGCATAATCCCAAAATGACAAAGGAAGATTAGTAAGATTATACATTGATCGAACCATGTCAAACAATGTACGATTCCTTCTCTCAGATACACCATTTTGTTGTGGAGTATATGAAGATGTGAGATTCTGGACAATCCCATTCTCAACTAAGAAATCCTTAAAATATTGACTAAGGTATTCACCACCTCGATCAGAACAAAGAGCTTTAATCTTCTTTCCTAATTGCAACTCTACTTCTGTTTAAAAATTTTAAATGCTTCAATCACCTCATGTTTATGCTTAAGTAAATAAACATAACCATAATGGCTGAAATCATCTGTAAAAGTTAAGAAGTAAATAGCATCTCTCCTTGACACATGTCTAAGTGGTCCACACACATCAGTATATATCAAACCAAGTAGATCTGAAGCCCTTTCCATATTGCTATGAAAAGGTTTCTTAGTCATCTTCCCAGAAATACAAGACTCACACTTATCAAATGACTCATCATTGATATTTTTCGAAAGCCCATCTTGTTGCAGCTTTTGCATGCGAGCCTTGCCTATATGGGCAAGTCTACAGTGCCAAAGGTAAGAAGAATTCAAGTCATACTTCATTCTCTTACTTATGCTATATATTGAATTATTATTATTGGACATACAATCATTCATATCAATTTCAAACACACCATTCACAGCAATAGCATTAAAATAAAATACACCATTTAAAGAAACACAAATTCCATTGCTATTAATAGTATGAGTAAAACCAAGATCCAATAAACATGAAAAGGAAACAAAACCTCTAACAATAGAAGGTACATAATGACAATTGTTTAAAATCAGTACTAAACAAGAAGGTAAAACTAAATTAAACACTCCTATGACTTCAACTACTGCTTGTGCTCCATTGCCCAGTTGCAGAAATTGCTCCCCATAAGATAGTCTCCTTTCCTCTCTAAACCCCTGCAGTGTATTACATATGTTAATACCACATCCAGTATCATATACCTAGGAATTTATTTTATGAGATAAAGTAAATAATTCAATGACAAATAAGTTACCTGAAATACTGGCGCCCACGTGCCCGGTCTTCTTAACCTTATTAGTTCGCAAGTCATCGAGATAAAGAGGACAATTCCTCTTCCAATGACCCATCACCTTGCAGTAATGGCATCCTTGATCCTTCTTCAGATTATCCTTCTTAGGAGGGCTCTTTTTAGGATGAGGAGGTTGATAAGCCATAACTTGCTTATTCTTATCAGCCTTACCCTTACCCTTACCCTTCTTCTTGTTCGCTTTGGCTTGTTAATTCTACCCCCTTGAATAGCAAGTACCTGGGGTATAGGAGCCTTTTGTGGTAAACCTTTCTCATAATCAATGAGCAGTGCGTGCAATTCACTCACTGTCTTCCCCACGCAATGCATATTGAAGTTCCTAACAAAACCACTAAATTCCTTGTTAAGGGATCTATTGATTTAGTTCACAGCCATATCATTGTCATAGGGTTTGCCAAGTGTTTGTAATTGATCCATGAAACTTTTCATTTTCAATACATGAGCACTCACAGGTTCACCATCACCCTGCTTACAACCATGTAGAGACTCCATCAAATCGTAAATCTCTACATTTGATGGTTTCTCATATAGTTTCTTAAGTTCATCAATCATGTTCATAGGATAGAATTCTTTAAACTGCCTTTGTAAAGCAGGTGTCATCGCCCCCAACATTAAACATGCCACATCAATATGCATCTTATAAACTTCTTTCCAAGCGGCTTTTACTGATGATGAGTGGGAATCGCACCAGGCTTTACCTCTCAAGGGATCTTGAGAAGCTTACAACCCCCACCAGGTAGTGTACCTGATCGTTGTAGTATAGTATAGTGACAAGTACCGAGGGATTGATCGTTCAGCATAGGAATAGTGTCGCTAGGATTAGAAAACCTAAATACTAGTTCTAAGAGTGAGGGATGATTATTTTTTTTTATTTTATATTTTATGAAAAGCAAATAAAAATCTCGGGTTTGAAGGATTTGGGCGGAATTAGTTGCTAATCAACTAACCCAATACTAAAGATGCAATCAAAATAAAATACTAGAAATGAAAATAAACTAAATTATACTAAAGTTGTGAGCAATAAGTGGAGAAAATGTGTTTACTTAGATTTCACTACTCCCTAGACATCTTTTATACGTTAATTACTTGTTATAATTGCATGGATGACAGATCGTATTCCTTAATACCATTCATGGAGTGGCACACTTAACTCCCCAATTCTATGAGCTCTTATCTCCTCCTATACCATGCCCAGCACAACCGTAGGGATTATAAACAGTGGCTCATGCATTAAATACAACCAATAAAGACTTAGTGCGCGTCGGTTCATGCTTCTTATGACGTTCAAGCATGTTACCAATTGGAGATCTGCCAGTTTTCTTAAGCCTAACATATAAATCATTCATCCGAGACAAGTATAAACAAGTAATCAACACATAATTAACATCTAGGTTTCATTAGATCCATGCAAACACAAGATAGATCTAGCCTAGCATGATGGAATTGAGACAAGAACAAGATATAGACAACCAACACATAGACATATTGATTGAATTAAAAGAACACTTATCTCAATTACACATGAAAGGTATCAAGGGCTTCGAACCCTTGAAAAACCTGAAAAATTCGCACCAAGTTCGTACTTAGGGTTTCTCCAAAACTTCTCTCTTTTTAATGTGAAAATTAGAAAACTATATATAGGAAAAGGGGTCTGACGGCGTCAAGACCAACCTTGCGACACCGTCACCTCGCCGCCAAAACTCTTCTCGGACTGCCTTGATCTACATTTGACGCCGTCATGTGATAATCATTTCCAGGCCGTCATGACTTTTACTCTTGACGCCCTACTTCGTGACGCCGTCAAATCTGTACTGGATCGTCATGGAATTTTGCTCTTGACGCCGTCAGGAAGTTACTCTTGACGCCGTCACCTACTGTTCCCAGCATGGAAAATTAAGACTTTGGCGTTTTCTTCAATTTTATGCTCAAAAAACGTCCGAATTGCTTCCTTTTCCAGATTTCACTCCCAAAGTACCTAAAATCACAAAAGGAACAATTTAGGGCAATATTTGATCAAATAAATTCAATTCCGGGCTTAAATGACCCCCTAAAAATGGATCATTTTCCGCCTCATCATATACCCTTACACTTGAGATTTGCTTGTCCTCAAGCAAATGCGCTTTTATTCTAGTCAAAATACAAGTTAGGGGTCATTTAACACTAATATAAAAGTAATTACAACAAATAATCATTTCACAAAAGACCAATAGACAAGCACAGAGGTCATACACAAGCACCTCACAAATAGTGTTTAGATACTCACATCTCTCGGGTGTAATAAAGTGTAAATTACAATATGGAAACGGAAGATATCTCTCACTACCTGTCATAACAAAATAGATTACCATAGGCTTGGGAAAGGATCAAACCTCCACCACATGGCGTAAGCACCTAGGATAAACTATCAAAGAGGTCTTTTAAAGGGTTGTAACGTTAGGTGTAGGGATATGAAATACACTGTTTTGTTGGATAAAGGAAGTTTTACTGGTGGCGAGTTAATAATCTTAGTTAATTACATGTACAATATTGCGTTGCTAAGCCAAGACTAGACTTGACTTAAGCTAATAAATCAAAAATAACAAAAACATAAAATGAACATAGAATAAAAAGGGATGGTAGTCAGTATGTTTTTTCTCTTTTTCCTTTTTCTATTTTTTTTTCTTTTTCTTGATTTTTCGATTTTTTTTTTTTTTTTTTTTTTTTTTTTTTTTTTGTGTGCATACACTCTTACCCTACCATCCAAAATAATACATCATAGGGGTTGAAAACTCCCCTTACACTTGAATTTTTACATACTTTACAATAAACTAATCTAATGACTCGAATTAAGAAAATCAAAACACTTGGAGCACTTTTAAGATTAACGTACATATGGGGGTAATAAATGATGTTCTTCCCCATTACTCCATAAATTAAGTACTTTACCCATGAGTCCCAATCGTCCCAAAACAATATGTACAAGGATATGACTCGACTTAGCAACCATGTAATTAACTAGATAATTAACTTAGGGTTTAACAAATAACAATAATGCACTAAAAATGAGCGCATACATGGAAGGCTAAGGCGATTTGGGTGTACATTTAAGTGGGGTGTAACAAATTCTTCCTTTAAGTAAAATGCTTAAAGTTAGAAATGAAAAGATAGGCTCGGAGGGGTGTACTAGGGGTTTCGTGTACTAAAAATGAGTACAACGCTAAGGGTGTGGGAAAAATTAGTTGACTTAACTAGCCAAGTAATATGACTTAAATGGTCAATTAATTATGATACGGGTTTAACACAAGGGTGATCCTAATGCCTCTTATCATGTAGTAAATCCTACTACATGAATGTAGTCTCACTAGCGGTCTCGGGATGCATCACTAACGCAAGTTCTAGAATCTAAATACTACCGGTACACTCATAAGCACTAATAGTAAATGCTTTTCCTATCAAATCTAAAGGCGAACCTCACATATTTGGGTGGAAAATTTTTCTGAATATACGGTTATGTGCTAGTCATACAATCTCCTATCCATGAGACGCTTGCTATGGCTAAAGTTTCACTCCTAAATGTTGTAAAAAAATTTAAATTTGGCGCTAAAATTTCACTAACAAGTATTTCTCATAGTTTTATTACACATCTACCATTAAACAAAACAAACTCAAGCGAAAGTGCATATGTAAGGTATCATCTTTTTACCCTCCCCTTACACTTAAGATGAACATTGTCCCCAATGTTCAAGTAAAGAATGTAAAAGTGAAAAAGTTAAAAAGAATGAAATCAAATACTCCCCTGATTCGCTCGGTATGGATAATAAGATGGCCAGGTTAAATCTTCCTCCAAGAAAATGAACAATCAAAGCTTCCCTTCCAGAATATAAGTCATCTTCTTGTCATACATAACCTGTAAAACCTGATAAAATAGACAAGACAACCTCGCGTAAAATCGGCGGCATCCTATATAAGTTACTAAATCCTAGAAAACAAGATAAGATATAATGCTTGTGGAATGAAGTTTGCAGATTTCCTGGAGATTATAAAACTTAATAATTCACAAAAACCATAAGACTCCGTTAGAAAAACAAAACTGGTAAAATTTCCAGATTTTTACACTTGACGCCGTCAAGAGTAAACTCTTGACGCCGTCTGAAGTGACCTGCAGAAATTCTTATGTTAAGTTTCCAGAAAATTTCTGGAAGAACTTGGTTCTACTTCCTGGAAAATCCTGCAAAACTTCATTATGACTCAATACAAGCATTTGACTCTAACAAATACGAATATACATGTTCATTTAATATTGTGGAGAATCATGATCGGTTTGTTTCTTGAAAGCATGTTTGGGGTTTCCCCTTACACTTATCTTTTGCAAAAATACCTTTAGGTGGAGTTAAGACTAGGCCAAAACAACAAAGTAAAGTATTTCCACTATTTAGTTTAGAAACATGATCTACCAACAATAAAAATAAAGCATGCATACGGAAGCAAATAACAAACAAACAAAATAAAATCACACAAAACTTGGGTTGCCTCCCAAGAAGCGCTTTTCTTTATTTACGAGTCTTGTAGCTAGACTCAAGGTCATGGGTTACTACGTGACCTCATCATTGGTTCCACTCTCTAGGTCGTCTTCTAAACCAGTTTTGTACTCCGGACCTAGTTGCAAGCATTCTTTGTAGAAACCAAGCATTCTGTTCTTTACATATTCTACTCCTCTACGTCTATCCTCCTCATTCCTATAATAAGCCGCTTGCTTGTGTTCCTTTTCGGTATTAGAGAGAAGGCGGTATTGCTCAATTTTGTAGGGCATTTGTTAGGCAACTTCATCATTTTCTTCCTTGAATTTAACTATCCCTAAAGTCGGATCATAACTCATCCTAGTGGCCTCAACAAATGGTTTTCCAAATATAGTTTGGCTTAGGCAAGCATCTATCACCGGACGAGTGTCCTTAACTATCATAAAATCGATCTCATAGGTGAGATTCCCTATAATCACATGCAGTACCTTCACTCTTCCTGCAAAATTACTTATCAGATTCTTATCGGGCATCATCCTAAAATCAAGTTGCTTCTTCATCACCCAATTGTAATAAGTCCTAGTCATGATGTTCACGGGGGATCTAGGGTCGATGTAAGCTTTCCATATCTGCATATGCCCGATATTGCATGGGATGTTAATGTTAGAGGGGTCTCCCATTTTGATAAGGGGGTGCCAAGGATATATGGTCTTTCAGGACAATCGAATAAATGCTTATGGTATTCCCTTTCTTCCTTGGTTGGCAACTTATCAAAGTATTCTTCTATAGGCTCTACCTCAACTTCCCTACTCTCATCCTTAGTCTCGGCTTCTATTCTAACTTCATCCTTCTCACTCTCTTTAATCTCCTTATCTATTGGCTTAATGGTGACAACATTGACAAAGTGGACATGTTTGGATTATGAGGGGTCCTTAATTTGGCTTCCGTTATTGGTGTCCCTAGTGTCCTTCCTAGGTGTGACTAATGCTTGGTTGTTGAGGGCTTTCAACAAGTTGTCAATCCTGTTGGTCAACTCTGTTTGTTGTTGGTTGAATTCGGTTTCAAACCTAGCTATGCGAGCCTCTTGAGATGCCATGAACTTAGACATCAATCCTTCAAGGTTGTTGGTACTACCAAAGTACGGTTGGAGGGTGGACCGGTTGGTTGGTAACGATTAGGCGGATTGGAAGAATTGGGTTGATTTTGTTTCCACCTAAGGTTTGGGTGATTTTTCCACGAGGGGTTGTATGAATCACCGTAAGTGTTTGGCTTGGGCTTGAAAGTGTACCACTTGTCTCCCACTTCGTTGGTACGCGTGGATGCGTAGTCCGCAAAAGCTGTTCCGGGGAGTTCCGCACAATCACGAGTGTCGTGGGGACCACTACATAATTCGCTTTAAGAAGTCATTTTGTTCACTTGGCTTGAAGGCTTAGGAGCTTCGTAATATTTCATGAGAAACTTGACTTGGTCCTCAAGTTCCATGATCCTACGGTCGGGAGTGCTAGAATTGTTCGAAGGCAAAGATATTGCCTTGACCGTTTTGTTCAAGTCACGGGGATCATTCCAACTTTCTTGTCATAGAGAGCAAGATCTTCTATGAGTTCCCATGATTGTTCCGCACTAAGATCACGTAGCTTACCACCGGCTGATTGTTCAATGGCTCGCCTCGTGGAGATCTCGATATGGTCATAAAAGATTTGGACTTGGAGCCAAAGATCTATGCCATGATGAGGGACTTTTTGGAGTAAGTCCTTGAAACGAGTCCATGCTTCATAAAGAGATTCATTTTGACGTTGTTGGAACATCAAGATGTCATTTCTAAGCTTAGTGGTTCTCCCAGGTGGGAAAAATTGAGCAAGGAAACGAGTGGTGAGATCATCCCATGTGGTGATGGATCCCGCGGGTAAACGCTCAAGCCATTGACTAGCTTGATCCCGTAGAGAGAATTGGAATAGGCGTAATCGGGTTGTCTCTCTAGTTGCAACATCTAGGTCTATGGAATCTACGATTTTGAGGAAGTCCTTAAGATGTTGGTTTGGATCTTCGGAACGAAGTCCATGGAATGCACATCCGCTTTGCACCAACCGGATGGTGTCGGATCGCAAAGGGGTCACATTGGCTCCGGTGAGCTCAATGGTGTTTCGGTAGCCTTGGTGGCTAGGTCGGGAATACTCTCCTAAGGTTCGGGGCCTAAGAGGTTCTAATAGTGGGTTTTGTTGTGGTGGGATGACGGGTTCAAAGATGTTCCCGTTGTCCATGATGTCGGATGGTTACGAACAAAGGCACAAAGAAATAAGATAGACTAAAGAGAACCTAAAAATAAAAATAAAATCTTACTAGAAAGGAATCTAGCAAGTATACCTAATAAAAAGAAATTCTAACCTAGACAATAACTATTCCCCGGGCTGCGGCGCCAAAAACTTGATGAGTGGGAATCGCACCAGGCTTTACCTCTCAAGGGATCTTGAGAAGCTTACAACCCCCACCAGGCAGTGTACCTGATTGTTGTAGTATAGTATAGTGACAAGTACCGGGGGATTGATCGTTCAGCTTAGGAATAGTGTCGCTAGGATTAGAAAACCTAAATACTAGTTCTAAGGGTGAGGGATGATTATTTTTTATTTATTTTATATTTTATGAAAAGCAAATAAAAATCTCGGGTTTGAAGGATTTGGGCGGAATTAGTTGCTAATCAACTAACCCAATACTAAAGATGCAATCAAAATAAAATACTAGAAATGAAAATAAACTAAATTATACTAAAGTTGCGAGCAATAAGTGGAGAAAATGTGTTTACTTAGATTTCACTACTCCCTAGACATCTTTTACACGTTAATTACTTGTTATAATTGCATGTATAAACAAGTAATCAACACATAATTAACATCTAGGTTTCATTAGATCCAAGCAAACACAAGATAGATCTAGCCTAGCATGATGGAATTGAGACAAGAACAAGATATAGACAACCAACACATAGACATATTGATTGAATTAAAAGAACACTTATCTCAATTACACATGAAAGGTATCAAGGGCTTCGAACCCTTGAAAAACCTGTAAAATTCGCACCAAGTTCGTACTTAGGGTTTCTCCAAAACTTCTCTCTTTTTAATGTGAAAATTAGAAAACTATATATAGGAAAAGGGGTCTGACGGCATCAAGACCAACCTTGTGACACCGTCACCTCGCCGCCAAAACTCTTCTCAGACTGCCTTGATCTACATTTGACGCCGTCATGTGATAATCATTTCCAGGCCGTCATGACTTTTACTCTTGACGCCCTACTTCGTGACGCCGTCAAATCTGTACTGGATCGTCATGGAATTTTGCTCTTGACGCCGTCAGGAAGTTACTCTTGACGCCGTCACCTACTGTTCCCAGCATGGAAAATTAAGACTTTGGCGTTTTCTTCACTTTTATGCTCAAAAAACGTCCGAATTGCTTCCTTTTCCAGATTTCACTCCCAAAGTACCTAAAATCACAAAAGGAACGATTTAGGGCAATATTTGATCAAATAAATTCAATTCCGGGCTTAAATGACCCCCTAAAAACGGATCATTTTTCGCCTCATCATATACCCTTACACTTAAGATTTGCTTGTCCTCAAGCAAATGCGCTTTTATTCTAGTCAAAATACAAGTTAGGGGTCATTTAACACTAATATAAAAGTAATTACAACAAATAATCGTTCCACAAAAGACCAATAGACAAGCACGGAGGTCATACACAAGCACCTCACAAATAGTGTTTAGATACTCACATCTCTCGGGTTGAATAAAGTGTAAATTACAATATGGAAACGGAAGATATCTCTCACTACCTGTCATAGCAAAATAGATTACCATAGGCTTGGGAAAGGATCAAACCTCCACCACATGGCGTAAGCACCTAGGATAAACTATCAAAGAGGTCTTTTGAAGGGTTGTAACGTTAGGTGTAGGGATATGAAATACACTGTTTTGTTGGATAAAGGAAGTTTTACTGGTGGCGAGTTAACAATCTTAGTTAATTACATGTACAATATGGCGTTGCTAAGCCAAGACTAGACTCGACTTAAGCTAATAAATCAAAAATAACAAAAACATAAAATGAACATAGAATAAAAAGGGATGGTAGTCCGTATGTTTTTTCTCTTTTTCCTTTTTCTATTTTTTTTTTCTTTTTCTTGATTTTTCAATTTTTTTTTTTTTTTTTTTTTTTTTTTTTTTTTTTTTTTTGGTGCATACACTCTTACCCTACCATCCAAAATAATACATCATAGGGGTTGAAAACTCCCCTTACACTTGAATTTTTACATACTTTAAAATAAACTAATCTAATGACTCGAATTAAGAAAATCAAAACACTTGGAGCACTTTTAAGATTAACGTACATATGGGGGTAATAAATGATGTTCTTCCCCATTAGTCCATAAATTAAGTACTTTACCCATGAGTCCCAATCGTTCCAAAACAATATATACAAGGATATGACTCGACTTAGCAACCATGTAATTAATTAGATAATTAACTTAGGATTTAACAAATAACAATAATGCACTAAAAATGAGTGCATACACGGAAGGCTAAGGCGATTTGGGTGTACATTTAGGTGGGGTGTAACAAATTCTTCCTTTAAGTAAAATGCTTAAAGTTAGAAACGAAAAGATAGGCTCGGAGTGGTGTACTAGGGGTTTCGTGTACTAAAAATGAGTACAACGCTAAGGGTGTGGGAAAAATTAGTTGACTTAACTAGCCAAGTAATATGACTTAAATGGTCAAGTAATTATGATACGGGTTTAACACCAGGGTGATCCTAATGCCTCTTATCATGTAGTAAATCCTACTACACGAATGTAGTCTCACTAGCGGTCTCGGGATGCATCACTAACGCAAGTTCTAGAATCTAAATACTACCGGTACACTCATAAGCACTAATAGTAAATGCTTTTCCTATCAAATCTAAAGGCGAACCTCACATATTTGGGTGGAAAATTTTTCTGAATATACGGTTATGTGCTAGTCATACAATCTCCTATCCATGAGACACTTGCTATGGCTAAAGTTTCACTCCTAAATGTTGTAAAAAATTTTAAATTTGGCGCTAAAATTGCACTAACAAGTATTTCTCATAGTTTTATTACACATCTACCATTAAACAAAACAAACTCAAGCGAAAGTGCATATGTAAGGTATCATCTTTTTACCCTCCCCTTACACTTAAGATGAACATTGTCCCCAATGTTCAAGTAAGGAATGTAAAAGTGAAAAAGTTAAAAAGAATGAAATCAAATACTCCCCTGATTCGCTCGGTATGGATAATAAGATGGCCAGGTTAAATCTTCCTCCAAGAAAATGAACAATCAAAGATTCCCTTCCAGAATTTAAATCATCTTCTTGTCATACATAACCTGTAAAACCTGATAAAATAGACAAGACAACCTCGCGTAAAATCGGCGGCATCCTATATAAGTTACTAAATCCTAGAAAACAAGATAAGATATAATGCTTGTGGAATGAAGTTTGCAGATTTCCTGGAGATTATAAAACTTAATAATTCACAAAAACCATAAGACTCCGTTAGAAAAACAAAACTGGTAAAATTTCCATATTTTTACACTTGACGCCGTCAAGAGTAAACTCTTGACGCCGTCTGAAGTGACCTGCAGAAATTCTTATGTTAAGTTTCCAGAAAATTTCTGGAAGAACTTGGTCCTACTTCCTGGAAAATCCTGTAAAACTTCATTATGACTCAATACAAGCATTTGACTCTAACAAATACGAATATACATGTTCATTTAATATTGTGGAGAATCATGATCGGTTTGTTTCTTGAAAGCATGTTTGGGGTTTCCCCTTACACTTATCTTTTGCAAAAATACCTTTAGGTGGAGTTAAGACTAGGCCAAAACAACAAAGTAAAGTATTTCCACTATTTAGTTTAGAAACATGATCTACCAACAATAAAAATAAAGCATGCATACGGAAGCAAATAACAAACAAACAAAATAAAATCACACAAAACTTGGGTTGCCTCCCAAGAAGCGCTTTTCTTTAGTTATGAGTCTTGTAGCTAGACTCAAGGTCATGGGTTACTACGTGACCTCATCATTGGTTCCACTCTCTAGGTCGTCTTCTAAACCAGTTTTGTACTCCGGACCTAGTTGCAAGCATTCTTTGTAGAAACCAAGCATTCTGTTCTTTACATATTCTACTCCTCTACGTCTATCCTCCTCATTCCTATAATAAGCCGCTTGCTTGTGTTCCTTTTCGATATTAGAGAGAAGGTGGTATTGCTCAATTTTGTAGGGCATTTGATAGGCAACTTCATCATTTTCTTCCTTGAATTTAACTATCCCTAAAGTCGGATCATAACTCATCCTAGTGGCCTCAACAAATGGTTTTCCAAATATTATTTGGCTTCGGCAAGCATCTATCACCGGACGAGTGTCCTCAACTATCATAAAATCGATCTCATAGGTGAGATTCCCTATAATCACATGCAGTCCCTTCACTCTTCCTGCAAAATTACTTATCAGATTCTTATCGGGCATCATCCTAAAATCAAGTTGCTTCTTCATCACCCAATTGTAATAAGTCCTAGTCATGATGTTCACGGGGGATCTAGGGTCGATGTAAGCTTTCCATATATGCATATGCCCGATATTGCATGGGATGTTAATGTTAGAGGGGTCTCCCATTTTGATAAGGGGGTGCCAAGGATATATGGTCTTTCGGGACTATCGAATAAATCCTTATGGTATTCCCTTTCTTCCTTGGTTGGCAACTTATCAAAGTATTCTTCTATAGGCGCTACCTCAACTTCCCTACTCTCATCCTTAGTCTCGGCTTCTATTCTAACTTCATCCTTGTCACTCTCTTCAATCTCCTTATCTATTGGCTTAATGGTGACAACATTGACAAAGTGGACATGTTTGGATGATGAGGGGTCCTTAATTTGGCTTCCGTTATTGGTGTCCCTAGTGTCCTTCCTAGGTGTGACTAATACTTGGTTGTTGAGGGCTTTCAACAAGTTGTCAATCCTGTTGGTCAACTCTGTTTGTTATTGGTTGAATTCGGTTTCAAACCTAGCTATGCGAGCCTCTTGAGATGCCATGAACTTAGACATCAATCCTTCAAGGTTGTTGGTACTACCAAAGTATGGTTGGAGGGTGGACCGGTTGGTTGGTAACGATTAGGCGGATTGGAAGAATTGGGTTGATTTTGTTTCCACCTAAGGTTTGGGTGATTTTTCCACGAGGGGTTGTATGAATCACCGTAAGTGTTTGGTTCGGGCTTAAAAGTGTACCACTTATCTCCCGCTTCGTTGGTACGCGTGGATGCGTAGTCCGCAATAGCTATTCCGGGGAGTTCCGCACAATCACGAGTGTCGTGGGGACCACTACATAATTCGCATGAAGAAGTGATTTTGTTCACTTGGCGTGAAGGCTTAGGAGCTTCGTAATATTTCATGAGAAACTTGACTTGGTCCTCAAGTTCCATGATCCTACGGTGGAGTGCTAGAATTGTTCGAAGGCAAAGATATTGCCTTGACCGTTTTGTTCAAGTCACGGGGATCATTCAAACTTTCTTGTCATAGAGAGCAAGATCTTCTATGAGTTCCCATGATTGTTCCGCACTAAGATCACGTAGCTTACCACCGGCCGATTGGTCAATGGCTCACCTCGTGGAGATGTCGATATGGTCATAAAAGATTTGGACTTGGAGCCAAAGATCTATGCCATGATGAGGGACTTTTTGGTGTAAGTCCTTGAAACGAGTCCATGCTTCATAAAGAGATTCATTTTGACGTTGTTGGAACATCAAGATGTCATTTCTAAGCTTAGTAGTTCTCCCCGGTGGGAAAAATTGAGCAAGGAAACGAGTGGTGAGATCATCCCATGTGGTGATGGATCCCGCGGGTAAACGCTCAAGCCATTGACTAGCTTGATCCCGTAGAGAGAATTGGAATAGGCGTAATCGGGTTGTCTCTCTAGTTGCAACATCTAGGTCTATGGAATCTACGATTTTGAGGAAGTCCTTAAGATGTTGGTTTGGATCTTCGGAACGAAGTCCATGGAATGCACATCCGCTTTGCACCAACCGGATGGTGTCGGATCGTAAGGGGGTCACATTGGCTCCGGTGAGCTCAATGGTGTTTCGGTAGCCTTGGTGGCTAGGTCGGGAATACTCTCCTAAGGTTCGGGGCCTAAGGGGTTCTAATAGTGGGTTTTGTTGTGGTGGGATGACGGGTTCAAAGATGTTCCCGTTGTCCATGATGTCGGATGGTTACGAACATAGGCACAAAGAAATAAGATAGACTAAAGAGAACCTAAAAATAAAAATAAAATCTTACTAGAAAGGAATCTAGCAAGTATACCTAATAAAATGAAATTCTAACCTAGACAATAACTATTCCCCGGGCTGCGGCGCCAAAAACTTGATGAGTGGGAATCGCACCAGGCTTTACCTCTCAAGGGATCTTGAGAAGCTTACAACCCCCACCAGGCAGTGTACCTGATCGTTGTAGTATAGTATAGTGACAAGTACCGGGGGATTGATCGTTCAGCTTAGGAATAGTGTCGCTAGGATTAGAAAACCTAAATACTAGTTCTAAGGGTGAGGGATGATTATTTTTTTTTATTTTATATTTTATGAAAAGCAAATAAAAATCTCGGGTTTGAAGGATTTGGGCGGAATTAGTTGCTAATCAACTAACCCAATACTAAAGATGCAATCAAAATAAAATACTAGAAATGAAAATAAACTAAATTATACTAAAGTTGTGAGCAATAAGTGGAGAAAATGTGTTTACTTAGATTTCACTACTCCCTAGACATCTTTTATACATTAATTACTTGTTATAATTGCATGTATAAACAAGTAATCAACACATAATTAACATCTAGGTTTCATTAGATCCAAGCAAACACAAGATAGATCTTGTAACACCCCCAAAATACCGCAGCGGAAGACTGTGTCACAGGGGTGCTACTTCATAATACAAAGTACAAGTTATAGAAAACGAACTCTAAATGAGACGTTTTGAAAAGTTACCATTCGATTAATGAATTCAAAGTTACAAACATGAGATTCCAAAGTATGATACATAAATGTATACAAATGTTTTGAATGGTAAATGATAAAAGCGTAAGTCATCAGAATATGCAGCTTGACTCTAAGTTCCACGCACTAGCTATCGCCTTACTAACCTGAGATAAACATGCTAAAGTGTCAACACAATGGTTGGTGAGTTCATAGAGTTTGTCTTAAAACAGTTGAAAAAGCCTCAAAAGAATGTTCACACAGCAAAGGCATTGAGAATCCACTCAGTTGCAAGTCCCGCCATAAGAGACTTGCAACCTGTGTGTCCACAACCCACTGCTAAAAGTTAGTTTATACAATGCACCAGATTATATTCACCCAAGGTCAAGAATAGACACAAGGGCGGGGCATCTTCCCAAATAGTACTACGTCATCCAAGGTCAAGTATAGACACAAGGGTAGGGGGCATCATCCCATGAGTACTACCAATACCTGTCTGACAGAATAGAGTATTATGTATGTATGTAAATACGAATCTTGTATTTAAATTAAGCAAGTATAGTGTAACAAGTATGTATAACGCAATCAAGTATAATGAAAATCAAGTATAACACAATCAAGTATAAATGTTTAAGAGTATTTGTACAAGTAAGCAAGTAGTTGAGCATGTATCCCACCCAAGAGTTAAAACAAGTATAAAAGAGTAGGGGCTATGACTCACCTTAAGCTTATGTAATGAGAAATGAAAGTGATAGTCGAATTACGAAAGTCTCTAAGAGCAGCCTATAATAGAACGTTGCAACTTAGGTTTGGAGTAACGTCTAAGAATACGAAGAATTGCCTATATATGTCTTGCATATAGTTCATGATGTAGTACTTAGTATATAGTGTAAGTCTTTAAGTATAAATGGTCTATGAAACATGTATAGGTTGTATATCTCTTACTACCATTCGGGCCGACATAATTCAGAAGTCATGGAGTAAACGTTCGAGGAGCCAGGACACTTTAATTCGTAAATCCACAACTCGTCTCGACGGCTTACTTAATGAACTCCTCACATGAGGCTCCCTACTATTGTAGTATTTGATAACATATATATAAGTTTTGATCCGAAAAGTTACATGTCCGATATTTGAATAAACTTAGGAAAGTCTATTGGTACATGAAGATTGTTATTAGGGTAAGTTTATTATAACTTGTATCTCATGGTTCTTTAGGTGGAGTAGATCCAAATTGTTTGTTCAAGTTATCGTTAACTCCTTGTTTCATGTTTTCGCCTAAGTAAGTTTATATGGTCATTTAGTCATGGCTTCGCCGTGACCTTGGTCATTTTTCCATGGTCTTGAGACTCAACCTTGGCTTTAGCCATGGTTGTGGTCTCGGCTTTAGGTCATTAGACCTCTTGGTCTTAGTAAATCATAACTATAATATAGTGACTTTGGTCTAAAATGGGCTGTTAAGATTTTGAAGAAAATTATCACTCGGAAAGCGTTTTCAGGGCTCGAGCTTCTTCAATGCTGAACGAAAACGTCGTTCCGGACAACTTTCGTGTTTTAACTTTTTGATGAATCGGACCAGAAGGGTGACTTTCAAAATCAAAATCTGATCAGAATGCTATTTAGGCAGTTTTGCCGTTTTGGTTTCGCTAACTTCAAATGGTCATAACTTTTGACTTGGGTACTCGTTTTGGGTGATTCAAATTGCTATGTTTTCCTTGTTAAGTCCTCTTTAACAGCAAGTAAGTGTCAAATATCAAAGTTATACTATTGTGGTCGTGGTTTTCCATAAAAATCACTAGTTTGCTTGTTTACTTGTCATAAGTTAACATATGTTTACCAATACTTGTTTTATCCATTTTTAAACATCATGAACACAATACAAAGACCATATATAGCATGAAAGAAACATAATAAGCATGAAATGATATTGAGCAAGAAAGTGTATAAGGGTTTCTTACAACTTTTGGCTTTCACTTAAGAAAGGAAGTCAAGTATAGAACTAGGACACTAAACCTAATCTTGTAAACCCTTCACCATAACTCTTGTAACCATTGATAGACTTGATATAAACCTTGTGAAAACCATTTAACTTCAGCCCCTAATCACCTTGTGTAGCTCCTAATTCAACCATGGAATCACCAAACAAACTTAAGAACTAGGTAGAGAATACTAAGACATTGAACTTTGTAGTGTAACTTGTATATTGAAGATCAAAGGATCATGGTGCTAGGTATTGAGGTTGTGGCGTTTTTGGTGATGAAGAAAGGAAGCAAATGAGCTTGTATTTATACTAAGAATGAGGAGGTTAGGAAGGTGGCTAGGAAAGTACATAAACTTGGTGACCAAGTTTAACTTGGTGCCAAAGTAATACATGTGTAATGATCTAGTGAATCAAGGGTCAAGATTGAGCCACAAGTGTGAATCCCCCCCCCCTAGTGGCGGTTCATAAGGGATAAGGGTGACTAGATGAGTAGTCATGGTCTTTGGATGATAATATCCTAAGTATGTAGCTAGTTTTGACTCCGTAAATTGCTAACCGTAAGTTGTTAAGTCCCAAAACGTAAAACCGGGTATCCTAAAAATATGAAATTTGAAAGTATTGTTAAACATGTCAATATAGTCCATAATAAAATATAAAATGAGTGGTAGGTTCTATCGGGTGCTAAAACCCTGCTAAAAACTGGAAACACGGGTCTAAAACGCGCAATTCGCGTAAAACGCTGAACTGAAAAACGTAAAATTCCGAAACTTTTGGAATTGTCATAAAATGAGAGAAAATCATATTTCTATTGTTTATAATGTTTTATGGATATATCGGGATGCTGGAAGGACGTTTAAACCTAAAAGTAAATCTCGGACACGGCTTTGTGATTTTTGCAGAAATGATCCGACGAGCGTCAAACTCTCGGATTATCGTTAAAATAGTTTAACTTACGAGAATATGAAATAAAAATTTCTGAGGTGAATAGTAAAATGTGAATAGTAAAAAGTGAATAGTGAAATTTTCGGGAATAAAAGTTAACCTGAAATTGCGAATTGTTATAGTCTCTACCCCTTACGGAGAACTTCGTCCCGAAGTTCTGTTGATGTTAACTACTTACGGTGTGTCTAAAAGAATTCGGGATGTCTAATATAGTGGTGTTCACTCTGATTCGTCTAAGATTCTGGTTAAGGAGTCGTATCGGCTACAATTAAGCCCACTTATTTATAACACATTACTTACATAAAGAAGCGTCCAAATTTATGTAAGTAAGGTCTCATAAACTTATGGTTCGGTGATTTACAATTTCTTTATTTAACTGAAGAGGCGTCCCAATCCATTTAAATAAGGAGATTCTAAAACATCCTACTTAAGAATTTCCGACACAAAATCCGCCTTCTGAGGCCGATAGTAAGATAATCAAGCCATCAAATCCCTAAAGCTAAGCAATAATATTATTTAACTCAAATCTTGTGTCTCATCAAACAAGAACTGTCACAAGATCAAGTTAACTAATTAGTTATTACTGAGCTCCATGTTTTTAATGACTCGACGAATCTCTGGGGCTCCTTATAATACTAAAGTCACATCATCTAACAGCGTGGAACTAAACCAACAACTACCAAGAAGCGTATGTGTATGTAGTGTGTGTAAGGCAAATAAAGAGGAGAGTCTTAACGTATATAGCAGTTATAGTCTAGGCACTAAATGCAACCTAGTTCTCTATAACCAAGGCTCTGGTACCAATCTGTAACACCCCCAAAATACCGCAGCGGAAGACTGTGTCACAGGGGTGCCACTTCATAATACAAAGTACAAGTTATAGAAAACGAACTCTAAATGAGACGTTTTGAAAAGTTACCATTCGATTAATGAATTCAAAGTTACAAACATGAGATTCCAAAGTATGATACATAAATGTATACAAATGTTTTGAATGGTAAATGATAAAAGCGTAAGTCTTCAGAATATGCAGCTTGACTCTAAGTTCCACGCACTAGCTATCGCCTTACTAACCTGAGATAAACATGCTAAAGTGTCAACACAATGGTTGGTGAGTTCATAGAGTTTGTCTTAAAACAGTTGAAAAAGCCTCAAAAGAATGTTCACACAGCAAAGGCATTGAGAATCCACTCAGTTGCAAGTCCCGCCATAAGAGACTTGCAACCTGTGTGTCCACAACCCACTGCTAAAAGTTAGTTTATACAATGCACCAGATTATATTCACCCAAGGTCAAGAATAGACACAAGGGCGGGGCATCTTCCCAAATAGTACTACGTCATCCAAGGTCAAGTATAGACACAAGGGTAGGGGGCATCATCCCATGAGTACTACCAATACCTCTCTGACAGAATAGAGTATTATGTATGTATGTAAATACGAATCTTGTATTTAAATTAAGCAAGTATAGTGTAACAAGTATGTATAACGCAATCAAGTATAATGAAAATCAAGTATAACACAATCAAGTATAAATGTTTAAGAGTATTTGTACAAGTAAGCAAGTAGTTGAGCATGTATCCCCCCCAAGAGTTAAAACAAGTATAAAAGAGTAGGGGCTATGACTCACCTTAAGCTTATGTAATGAGAAATGAAAGTGATAGTCGAATCGCGAAAGTCTCTAAGAGCAGCCTATAATAGAACGTTGCGACTTAGGTTTGGAGTAACGTCTAAGAATACGAAGAATTGCCTATATGTGTCTTGCATATAGTTCATGATGTAGTACTTAGTATATAGTGTAAGTCTTTAAGTATAAATGGTCTATGAAACATGTATAGGTTGTATATCTCTTACTACCATTCGGGCTGACATAATTCAGAAGTCATGGAGTAAACGTTCGAGGAGCCAGGACACTTTAATTCGTAAATCCACAACTCATCTCGACGGCTTACTTAATGAACTCCTCACATGAGGCTCCCTACTATTGTAGTATTTGATAACATATATATAAGTTTTGATCCGAAAAGTTACATGTCCGATATTTGAATAAACTTAGGAAAGTCTATTTGTACATGAAGATTGTTATTAGGGTAAGTTTATTATAACTTGTATCTCATGGTTCTTTAGGTGGAGTAGATCCAAATTGTTTGTTCAAGTTATCGTTAACTCCTTGTTTCATGTTTTCGCCTAAGTAAGTTTATATGGTCATTTAGTCATGGCTTCGCCGTGACCTTGGTCATTTTTCCATGGTCTTGAGACTCAACCTTGGCTTTAGCCATGGTTGTGGTCTCGGCTTTAGGTCATTAGACCTCTTGGTCTTAGTAAATCATAACTATAATATAGTGACTTTGGTCTAAAATGGGCTGTTAAGATTTTGAAGAAAATTATCACTCGGAAAGCATTTTCAGGGCTCGAGCTTCTTTAATCCTGAACGAAAACGTCGTTCCGGACAACTTTCGTGTTTTAACTTTTTGATGAATCGGACCAGAAGGGTGACTTTCAAAATCAAAATCTGATCAGAATGCTATTTAGGCAGTTTTGCCGTTTTGGTTTCGCTAACTTCAAATGGTCATAACTTTTGACTCGGGTACTCGTTTTGGGTGATTCAAATTGCTATGTTTTCCTTGTTAAGTCCTCTTTAACAGCAAGTAAGTGTAAAATATCAAAGTTATACTATTGTGGTCGTGGTTTTCCATAAAAATCACTAGTTTGCTTGTTTACTTGTCATAAGTTAACATATGTTTACCAATACTTGTTTTATCCATTTTTAAACATCATGAACACAATACAAAGACCATATATAGCATGAAAGAAACATAATAAGCATGAAATGATATTGAGCAAGAAAGTGTATAAGGGTTTCTTACAACTTTTGGCTTTCACTTAAGAAAGGAAGTCAAGTATAGAACTAGGACACTAAACCTAATCTTGTAAACCCTTCACCATAACTCTTGTAACCATTGATAGACTTGATATAAACCTTGTGAAAACCATTTAACTTCAGCCCCTAATCACCTTGTGTAGCTCCTAATTCAACCATGGAATCACCAAACAAACTTAAGAACTAGGTAGAGAATACTAAGACATTGAACTTTGTAGTGTAACTTGTATATTGAAGATCAAAGGATCATAGTGCTAGGTATTGAGGTTGTGGCGTTTTTGGTGATGAAGAAAGGAAGCAAATGAGCTTGTATTTATACTAAGAATGAGGAGGTTAGGAAGGTGGCTAGGAAAGTACATAAACTTGGTGACCAAGTTTAACTTGGTGCCAAAGTAATACATGTGTAATGATCTAGTGAATCAAGGGTCAAGATTGAGCCACAAGTGTGAATCCCCCCCCCCCCTAGTGGCGGTTCATAAGGGATAAGGGTGACTAGATGAGTAGTCATGGTCTTTGGATGATAATATCCTAAGTATGTAGCTAGTTTTGACTCCGTAAATTGCTAACCGTAAGTTGTTAAGTCACAAAACGTAAAACCGGGTATCCTAAAAATATGAAATTTGAAAGTATTGTTAAACATGTCAATATAGTCCATAATAAAATATAAAATGAGTGGTAGGTTCTATCGGGTGCTAAAACCCTGCTAAAAACTGGAAACACGGGTCTAAAACGCGCAATTCGCGTAAAACGCTGAACTGAAAAACGTAAAATTCCGAAACTTTTGGAATTGTCATAAAATGAGAGAAAATCATATTTATATTGTTTATAATGTTTTATGGATATATCGGGATGCTGAAAGGACGTTTAAACCTAAAAGTAAATCTCGGACACGGCTTTGTGATTTTTGCAGAAATGATCCGACGAGCGTCAAACTCTCGGATTATCGTTAAAATAGTTTAACTTACGAGAATATGAAATAAAAATTTCTGAGGTGAATAGTAAAATGTGAATAGTAAAAAGTGAATAGTGAAATTTTCGGGAATAAAAGTTAACCTGAAATTGCGAATTGTTACAGATCTAGCCTAGCATGATGGAATTGAGACAAGAACAAGATATAGACAACCAACACATAGACATATTGATTGAATTAAAAGAACACTTATCTCAATTACACATGAAAGGTATCAAGGGCTTCGAACCCTTGAAAAACCTGTAAAATTCGCACCAAGTTCGTACTTAGGGTTTCTCCAAAACTTCTCTCTTTTTAATGTGAAAATTAGAAAACTATATATAGGAAAAGGGGTCTGACGGCGTCAAGACCAACCTTGTGACGCCGTCACCTCGCCGCCAAAACTCTTCTCGGACTGCCTTGATCTACATTTGACGCCGTCATGTGATAATCATTTCCAGGCCGTCATGACTTTTACTCTTGACGCCCTACTTCGTGACGCCGTCAAATCTGTACTGGATCGTCATGGAATTTGGCTCTTGACGCCGTCAGGAAGTTACTCTTGACGCCGTCACCTACTGTTCCCAGCATGGAAAATTAAGACTTTGGCGTTTTCTTCACTTTTATGCTTAAAAAACGTCCGAATTGCTTCCTTTTCCAGATTTCACTCCCAAAGTACCTAAAATCACAAAAGGAACGATTTAGGGCAATATTTGATCAAATAAATTCAATTCCGGGCTTAAATGACCCCCTAAAAACGGATCATTTTTCGCCTCATCAACTGCATGAGTTGCATTTGGACTAGTTGGTTCAGCAGGACAAGGCGTCTTCAAGATTTCAAGTTGTTCAGTCACCCTCAAGACAATCTTGAGTGAACGATACCAATCATTGAAATTCTCTGTGCCAGTCAAGTTTTCCCATTCAAAGTAAGCCTTGAACACAGAACGTAAGTTGGTGTTATCAGTTTGAGCCATTTCTACAGATAAAGAAAGTTCAAAACATTAGTATTTTTGATAATACAATTTTTCAAGAAAATAAAATACCCAAGGAAATAAAATCCATAGAATTTTCTTGAAAACTAGGATCCTCCATAAACATATTTTCATCACATCAATTGATCTGCTAGTAATGAAAATATAATATGAGGTAACTTGTCTCACAATAATTGGCATAACATTTTTCCAATTTCTAGATTTATGGGATTTACAATCACAAAAACTTTTGTAATGTAAGCATGTTTGATCCCCATCTTAATGCCTTGAGTCCAAGTTCTCACTTCCTACTCAATTTAAGGGGGTGGCATCGTAGTCGGTATGGACGTCGGCAAACCTCGGCGTGGATCGGCAACACAAAATCACTCCATCGGCATGGCCAAATCGGCGAGCCAAGCGGTATTCTTTACCGACTCGGTGTGGAGGCTTGTGACCGTTGCAAGCATTTAAGAATAGTACCGTTTGATGCATTTTCCAAAAAAAAAAAAAAAATTACATCACAAAACAAATAGTCTCATCATACCAATGGAAAAACGAGATGGAGAGATGATGATGTCGGGATGGGGCTGTGGTGGTGCGTCTGTGATGGTGATGATTGTGGCGGCTATGGTGATTCACGGATAAAAACAAATCACGAAACCCTATATGTGACCATTCTCTTTAACCTGTAACAAGCCACCCTTGTCTTCTCCTTGTGATGGCGTGGCGGTGGCCGAGTGTGGTGTGGCGGTAACAGAGAGAAGGAGAGAGGAGATAAGATCTGGTAATAGGGGAGAAAAAGTGAATGTGGATTGGCTTTAACTTTGTTTCAATTTGGATTGTGACACTTTTGGTCCTGAAGTGTAGCGATTGTTCAGTTTTGGTCCTTGTACTAAAGTTGAGCATATGCTTGTTAAAATCACATTTTCTTGTGTTTTATAACTGGTTTAACTAGTATAGCTTACACTTTGTTCTCAAGATATATATCTCCTATTATTTAAATATAATTACAAATAAATATATAAAAAAAAAACAAGGTTTAGGCATAGTTAGGCATCACATTGCCACTAAAAATATGGACTTAGGCATCATTAGGCATGAAATTAGTTGGCTTAACATGATTGGCTAATTACTATTAATGTTTAAGCATGGTTAGGCATGGTTGCCACCCCCTAAGTCGTCTAACTTAAAAACTGCAAACTCATAATTCCATTACATCTGTTGATCTGCTAGCAATGAAATTATGAAATTTACTGATGAGGCGAAAAATGAACCACTTTTAGGGGGTCATTTAAGCCCGGAATTGAATTTATTTGATCAAATATTGCCCTAAATCGTTCCTTTTGTGATTTTAGGTACTTTGGGAGTGAAATCTGGAAAAGGAAGCAATTCGGACATTTTTGGAGCATAAAAGTGAAGAAAACGCCAAAGACTTAATTTTCCATGCTGGGAACAGTGTTTGACGGCGTCAAGAGGAAGCATTTGACGGCGTCAAGAGTAAAGTCCATGACGACCCAGTACAAACATGAAGGCGTCACAAGTAGAGAGTCAAGAGTTAAATGCGTGATGGCCTGCAAAAGAGGACTACATGACGGCGTCAGATGTAGATCAACGCAGTCCGAGGAATTATTTGGCGGCGAGATGACGGCGTCACACCTTTGTTCTTGACGCCGTCAGCCTCTAAAATCTATATACAGTTTTCTAATTTTCATTCATAGAGAGGAACAAGTTTGGAGAAACCCTAAGGCCGAACCATATACGTATTTTACAGCTTTTTCAAGGGTTTTCAGCCCTTGAACCCTTACATATGTAATTAAGATAAGTCTTCTCTTAATTCAATCAATATGTCTATGTGTTGGTTTTCTATATCTTGTGCTTGTATTGATTCCACCATGTTAGGCTAGATCTATCTTGTGTTTGCTTAGATCTAATTAAACCTAGATGTTAATTATGTGTTGATTACTTGTTTATGGTTTTATTGGATGAATGATTTGAATGTTAGGCTTAAGAAAACTGGTAAATCTCCAATTGGTAACATGCTTGAACGTCTTAGGAAACATGAACCAATGTGTACTAGGTTTTATTGGTTGTATTTAATGCATGAGTAAATTCTAATGATCCCATGTTAGGAGCTTCTTAGCCGGCTCGACATAGGAGTGAAGTAGGCACTCATAGGATTGGGGAGTTAAGTACGCCACCCCATGAATGGTATTAAGGAATACAATCTGTCATCCACGCAACTATAACAAGTAATTAACGTGTAAAAGATATCTAGGGAGTAGTGAAATCTAATTAAACACATTTCTACACATATTGCTCACAACCTTAGTATAATTAGTTTATTTTCATTTTAGTATTTTATTTTGATTGCATCCTTAGTGTTGGGTTAGTTGATTAGCAACTAATTCCGCCCAAATCCTTCAAACCCGAGATTTTTACTTGGTTTCTAAAAAATATAAAAATTCAAAAAGAATCATCCATCGTCTTTAGACTTAATCTTTAGGTTTTTTAATCCTAGCGACACTATTCCTAGTTGAACGATCAATCCCCCGGTACTTGTCATTATACTATACTACATCGATCAGGTACACTGCCTGGTGGGGGTTGTAAGCTTCTCAAGATCCCTTGAGAGGTAAAGCTTGGTGCAACCCTACGCACATCAAGTTTTTGGCGCCGCAGCCTGGGGAATAGTTTTTGTCTAGGTTAGAATCTCTTTTTATTAAGTCTACTTGCTAGATTCCGTTCTAGTAAGATTTTATTTTTATTTTTAGGTTTTCTTTTGTCTATCTTATTTCTTTGTGTTTTTGTTCGTAACCTTTCACCACCCGACATCATGGACGATGGGAACATCTTTGAACCCGTCATCCCACCACAACAAAACCCACCACTAGAACCTCTTAGGCCCCGAACCTTAGGAGAGTATTCCCGACCTAGCCACCAAGGCTACCAAAACACCATTGAGCTTACCGGAGCCAATGTGACCCCCTTGCGATCCAACACCATCTGGTTGGTGCAAAGCGGATGTGCATTCCATGGACTTCGTTCCGAAGATCCAAATCAACATCTTAAGGACTTCCTTAAAATCATAGATTCCATAGACTTAGATGTTGCAACAAGAGAGACAACCCGATTACGCCTATTCCAATTCTCTCTATATGATCAAGCTAGCCAATGGCTTGAGCGTTTACCCGCGGGATCCATCACCACATGGGATGATCTCACCACTCGTTTCCTTGCTCAATTTTTCCCACCAGGGAGAACTACCAAGTTTAGAAATGAAATCTTGATGTTCCAACAACGTCAAAATGAATCTCTTTATGAAGCATGGACTCGTTTCAAGGACTTACTTCAAAAAGTCCCTCATCATGGCATAGATCTTTCACTCCAAGTCCAAATCTTTTATGACCATATCGATCTCTCCACGAGGCGAGCCATTGACCAATCGGCCGGTGGTAAGCTACGTGATCTAAGTGCGGAACAATCATGGGAACTCGTAGAAGATCTTGCTCTCTATGACAACGAAAATTGGAATGATCCCCGTGATTTTAACAAAACGGTCAAGGCAATATCTTTGCCTTCAAACAACTTTAGCACTCCCAACCATAGGATCATGGAACTTGAGGACCAAGTCAAGTTTCTCATGAAATCTTACGAAGCTCCTAAGCCCTCAAGCCAAGTGAACAAAATCACTTCTTCATGCGAATTATGTAGTGGTCCCCATGACACTCGTGATTGTGTGGAACTCCCCGGAACAGCTTTTGCGGACTACGCATCCTCACGTACCGACGAAGCGGGAGATAAGTGGTACACTTTTAAACCCGAGCCAAAACCTTACGGTGATTCCTACAACCCCTCTTGGAAAAATCACCCGAACCTTAGGTGGAAACAAAATCAAGCCAATTCTTCCAATCCGCCTAATCGTTACCAACCAACCGGTCCACCCTCCAACCGTACTTTCAACAACAATCCTTCTAACAACTATGGTAGTACCAACAATCTTGAAGGGTTGATGTCAAAGTTCATGGCATCTCAAGAAGCTCGCATAGCTAGGTTTGAAACTGAATTCAACCAACAACAAACGGAGATGACCAACAAGATAGACAACTTGTTGAAGGACCTCAACAACCAAGCATTAGCCACACCTAGGAAGGACAATAGGGACACCAACAACGGAATCCAAATTAAGGATCCCTCATCATCCAAACATGTCCACTTTGTCAATGTTGTCACCATTAAGCCAATAGATAAGGAGATAGAAGAAAGTGACAAGGATGAAGTTGGAGTAGAAACCGAGACAAGGGATGAAAGTAGGGAAGTTGAGGTTAATAGGGGAGAGGAATTAGAGGAGGTAAAGACTAGAGAAAAGCACTTTGATAAGTTGCCCACCAAGGAAGAATGGGAATACCGTAAGGATTTATTCGATAGTCCTGAGAGACCATATACCCTTGGCACACCCCTTATCAAAATGGGAGACCCCTCTAACATCAACATACCATGCAACATCGGGCACATGCATATATGGAAAGCTTACATCGATCCTAGATCTCCCGTAAACATCATGACTAGGACTTATTACAATTGGGTAATGAAGAAGCAACTTGATTATAGGATGATGCCCAATAAGAATTTGATAAGTAATTTTGTAGGAAGAGTGAAGGGATTGCATGTGATTATTGGTAATTTCACTTATGAGATCGATTTTATGATAGGAGAAGACACTCATCCGGTGATAGATGATTGCCTAAGCCAAATAATATTCGGAAAACCATTTGTTGAGGTCACTAGGATGAGTTATGATCCGACTTTAGGGATAGTTAGATTCAAGGAAGAGAATGATGAGATTGCCTATCAAATGCCCTACAAGATTGAGCAATACTGCCTCCTCTCTAATTTAGAAAAGGAACACAAACAAGCGGCTTATTATAGGAATGATGAGGATAGACGTAGAGGAGTAGAGTATGTGAAGAATAGGATGCTTGGTTTCTACAAAGAATGCCTGCAACTAGGTCCGAAATACAAAACTGGTTTAGAAGACGACCTAGAGAGTGAAACCAACGATGGGGTCACGTAGTAACCCATGACCTTGAGTTTAGCTACAAGACTCGTAAATAAAGAAAAGCGCTTCTTGGGAGGCAACCCATGATTTTGTTTGATTTTTATTTTGTTTGTTTGTTATTTGCTCCCGTATGCATGCTTTATTTTTATTGTTGGCAGATCATGTTTCTAAACTAAATAGTGGAAATACTTTACTCTGTTGTTTTGGCCTAGTCTTAACTTCACTAAAAGGTATTTTTGCAAAAGATAAGTGTAAGTGGAAACCCCAAATATGTTTTTAAGAAACAAACCGATCATGATTCTCCACAATATGAAGTGAACATGTATATTCGTATTTGTTAGAGTCAAATGCTTGTATCGAGTCATAATGAAGTTTTGCAGGATTTTCCAGGAAGTAGGACCAAGTTTTTCTAGAAATTTTTCGGAAACTTAACATAAGAATTTCTGCAGGTCACTTATGACGGCGTCATGAGCTTGCTCTTGACGGCATCACGGGTAAAAATCTGGAAATTTTACCGGTTTTATTTTTCTAACGGAGTCTTAAAGTTTTTGTTGAATTATTAAGTTTTATAATCTCTAGGAAATCTGCAAACTTCATTCCACAAGCATTATATCTTACTTTGCTTTCTAGGATTTAGTAACTTATGTAGATTGCCGCCGATTTTATGCGAGGTTGCCTTGTCTGTTTTCTCAGGATTTACAGGTTACGTATGACAAGAAGATGATTATTTTTCTGGAAGGGAAGCTTTGATTCTTCATTTTCTTGGAGGAAGATCTAACCTGGCTACCTTATTATCCATACCGAGCGAATCAGGGGAGTATTTGATTTCATTTGTTTTTACTTATTTCACTTTTACATTCTTTACTTGAACATTGGGGACAATGTTCATCCTAAGTGTAAGGGGAGGGTAAAATGATGATACCTTACAGATACACTTTCGCTTGAGTTTGTTTGTTTGATAGTAGATGTGTAATAAAACTATGAGAAATACTTGTTAGTGCAATTTTAGCGCCAAATTTAAATTTTTTACAACATTTAGGAGTCAAACTTTAGCCATAGCAAGCGTCTCATGGATAGGAGATTGTATGACTAGCACAAAACCGTACTATTCAGAATAATTTTCCACCCAAATATGTGAGGTTCGCCTTTAGATTTGATAGGAAAAGCATTTACTATTAGTGCTTAGGAGTGTACCCGTAGCATTTAGATTCTAGAACATGTGTTAGTGATGCATCCTAAGACCGCTAGTGAGACTACATTCGTGTAGTAGGATTTACTACATGATAAGAAGCATTAGGATCACCCTTGTGTTAAACCCGTATTATAATTACTTGACCATTTAAGTCATATTACTTGGCTAGTTAAGTCAACTAATTTTCCCACACCCTTAGCGTTGTACTCATTTTTAGTACACGAAACCCCTAGCACACCCCTCTGAGCCTATCTTTTCGTTTCTAACTTTAAGGATCTTACTTAAAGGAAGAATTTGTTACACCCCACTTAAATGTACACCCAAATCGCCTTAGGCTTCCGTGTATGCACTCATCTTTAGTGCATTATTGTTAATTGTTAAACCCTAAGTTAACTATCTAATTGATTACATGGTTGCTAAGTCGAGTCATATCCTTGTACATATTGTTTTGGGACGATTGGGACTCATGGGTAAAGTATTTATTTTATGGATGTAACAACCGTAAATTTTCAGTTCAATTTTACCTATAAATATCAAAGTTTTACTTGAATCACGTAAATTTTGAACTTTACGTATAACCGCTAGGTTATCTCACGCGTAACGAGAACCATCAATTAGACATTTTACATCTCACTAGACTAGTATTTAGTCTACTCATAATCAATTAAATGATTATTTTCATACAGATTCAATATTTTCAAGTAACTTGTATTTTGTGCGTTTCAAATTTCATTTTAAGCATTTTAATTTATACGCGTGTTTACTAAATAAACGCACCACATTTCTAATAACATTTAAAAAAAAAAAAGGAAAAAAAAATGTGGATTTATTTCTTTTCGCTATCCGATTAAAACAATTTACGCGTTGTTTAATTTTTTCATCTAGCAACTAGATAATACTCTAAATATTTGTATGCTATAAAAATTTACTCATTTTTCTCCCTTTATTTTATAAAAATCAGCCCTCTTTAAATTAATATCACCAAAATACTACAACATATGTTAGGTTATCAAACTATACCATTAAAGTCAAAAAAGTTAAACTAGCATCAAGTAAACACATTTCCTTTTCTTCTCTTCCATTTACACGCCTCTATCACCTCATCCCATACTTCCCATCTCCTCATTGATTATCTTGTCTCCTAGATTTTTATTAAACTATCATAAAGTCTTATAACTTTTCCTACTTTCAAATGTGTCATAATATCCTACTAAATGATACTAACCAAGACTTTCCATACCTTTGCTTCTTCTCCTATCTCACGCCACCATCAATTTTTCCCATGCTACTAATAGTATTCATGTCATAGATTGACTCCCTATATATTTACTAGACATATTATACCTAAAACTAATTAGCTAACTCTTCGGTGAAAATCTAAAGCTTGCAACAAAAATGTTTCTGCTTCTCTTTTGCCTCCCATCACACGACACAAGCAACACAAGAAACAAGTCTTTTCCTTGTCTCCCATGGTCCATCTAGCTAGCTATTATTTTATTCAAAAGACCATGCCTAGTTTCTTTTATAAAAATAAAACCTTGTGTGCACTTCATTTCTATCTCACAACAACAACACAAACTCTTCTTTCTCTTCTCTCTTGACCCACGACAGCAAGCAATCCCCCACACTTCCCATGCTATTTTTTTTAATCTAGTCCTATAGTGTATTATTTTATCCCTAAAGCCATACCAAATGCAACTACATAAGAAAGACCTAGCTAAACCTTCATTTTCATCAGAACTAAACACACACAACATCTCTTTGTTCTCTCTTGTTATTCGGCTCCCATAAGAAAGAAAAGGGGAAGAAAAGCTTGGGTTCTAGTTAGAAGTTAGGATTTTGGGTTTAGACTTGCTAGTTTCTTGATCATTTCATCATCACCATTCGTAAGTATCTCTATTCCTTATCTCATTTATACATTTACTATGTATATATGTATCATGCATATTCGAAAACTATATCACCAATATGTGCTCGCACTCTAAAAATCTTGTTTCGAACTGTTTTGGAGAAATATCTGATGCTGTGACATAAGTTCAATATACTGATATTAAAGACACATATTTGAAACCTAGGACTCGCGGGAGGTAACATGTTTAAAAAGAAAACTATGTTTTTCGATAATGGGTATAACTACCTGATGTAAACCTTTTCTACATGAATCTCACATTGAAAGTTTATTATTTGATAGAACCTTGTTACTATATTTTAGTATACGATTATATCAACAAGCTATTCGAAATCTAGAGCTTGCAGAAGTGTACCATGTTTAAAAAACTATGTTTTTCGAATATATGGCCAACTACCTGATATATGCGTTTTCCACAATTTACACCACCACAATTCGTTTTGTTGTCAAAACCTTGGTCACTATACCTAAAAGTAATGATATTAGTATAGTAGGTTCATTCTATGACTTGCGGAAGAGTAAAACCATTGTTTTTCGAAAATGGGCCAAAGCACCTGGTAAATGGCGTTTTCACAGATTTCAACCAAAAACTTGATTTTTTTTTGTTTGTTTGAATCTTGGTCACCATACTCAAACATAATGGTATTTGTTCAATATAATCAGAAACTAGGACTATAGGAAGTAATCCGGATGTTAAATCCTTAAAAACCAAAACCGAACTTAGAAGTGAAATGTGGTTGTGTGACCATGTTGAAACCCGATTCAGTGTACCTTAAACATAGTTTGACGGGCAGTGGAAGTTTTGAAAAACGTAGCCAAGATGGCCATCTAAACATAGCATTTTGAATCAGGCCAAACCAAGCTTTAACGGAGAAGTTACAACCAGTAGAACTTTGCCAAAAATCGTTTTTGAGAAAATTCCAACAGCAACCATTTTGAAAATGTGTTTGACCCAGCCCTTTTGCACCCGTTTTTCACCAACTTATGACCTGATTGGGAGAATAATCAAAACATAAAAGTTGTAGACAAGCTGGAAAACTAGAATTAAGAATTTGAATCGCCTCAAGAGGTTGGATAGCAAAGGGGATAGGTCCTAGTAAAGTTCGGTAAAATACGTTTAAGCCCAGAATTTTTACAAGTGGTCTAACCTAGCATATTTAATCCCGATTTGGACCACTTTGTGAGCCGATTGAGAGGATTCACCAAACACAAAGTTAACAACCTAGTTTCCAAAAAGTCATATCACTCGTCACACTGATTAATGACGAACAAGATTCGAGTCAGTAAAGTTGAGTATTTGGCTATTTTTTAAAGGTTTGAAAAATAACATTTTAACTGTTATATTTTGACGTAAAGTGTTATCTTTCGTATAAAACTTAAATGCAACATGTATTGGTGATAAAAACTTACAAAATGCATATGCATCACATACATATCATGATTACGACCTAAGACACGTTAATATTCAATTAGGTCGCGGTTAGAGTTTCACCTCGTTTTGCGTGCCATCATTAGATTACCGAACATTATCATTTACTCGAGGTGAGTTCATTGCCCCTATCTTTTTAATTGTTTTGCAATGCTTTGGGGGAGAATACATGCTCATTTCACAAAAATTGTTACTCGCTTTACTTAAGCACATGGTTGTTTACTCAAAATATTACTTGCTTTATCTAAATGCTTGGTCGGTTACTCTTATACATTATTTATTTACTCAATACACACTATATTACTTTTCTCATGGACACAAGCACTTAAAATAATTTACATGAGTTTATAGCCCCACTCTTTAACGTTACTTTACTTTGCTTTGCAAAACATGGGGTGAGAAACATGCAAACCTCTTTTATGGACCAAACTGAAACTTATGCTTATTTAAACTATTACGCGGATTAGCCTAAGCCCTTGAATCCCACTATGCCCAAACTCATGAACCGTCAATTCCTGCCGGGAAGCGCGAATGTTATAAATAGATCTATTGGGGGTGACTCCTCCGTTCGTTTTGACCGGATAGGCAAACGGACGTATATCATGTCGAAATACAAGTGTATCAGGATAAACACTTGCCGGGCCTTTATATTTACCATGCTTCTAGAGCATGCCCACTGTCGTAGCTTCGGTTGCATGAACTTAGTGCTAGCGTAATACTCTACTTTTGAATTGACATTACGTTCGATGTAATGTGCACACACTTGATTTTGGTCCAACTTTACTGCTTGATATAAATTTATGAAAGTGCTATCATAAAATTATTTTCTCTCTTTTGACATTATATATGTGATAATGGTCATACTCTGTATTGGAAGTCTTGTGATCCACTTATTTTGCTAAACTAAATCTATGAACTCACCAACTTTATGTTGACACTTTTAGCATGTATTTTCAGGTTCTTAAGGTGATAACTTATTTTCGAAGGCTTTTGGCATGGCATGGCATGGTCATAGATTACTCTGATGTATTTGGGACCACTTAAATTCTTTTATGGACCTGTATTTCCGCACTATTTTGAAAGATGTAGAACTAAATGCTTTTGATTATGAAATTTCTTTTAAACGGATAAGGTAAATCCGTTCTCTTTACTTTGTGTTATGATACCAAAATACGTAGCACCCCATGACCCGAATGCTTCCGCTGAACCGATTTTGGGGGTGTTACAGATTGGTATCAGAGCCTTGGTTATAGAGAACTAGGTACATATAAATCCTAAACTATAACCACTTTTAATAAAAATATTTCCCTATGACCGCCACTCGCCTGCCAGCCTTGCTTGCCACCTTACTTGTTGTTTACTTCACATAACTGCATGTTATGCTTTACCATTGATAAATTATATTTTACATATACTATAGGTATCTTCTATATACTTACATATACGTACCGTCTTGTTGCAAAGACATGTCTCCTACATCCTACCATATACATTTAAATTTTCACAACATACTTTTAATGGCTTCTAGACTATAGCTATTTATGACAAACACTTCACTTCGAGTCCGCACACTAAGTCACTAAACTGTTACACATACGCATACACTGCAATAGGTTCTAAACTTTCTCAAGACATTGTGTGTTACACAATGGTCTCATCTACATTTCAGATATTGTGAATGATGCAATGGTCTCTAAAACCTTTTTTATAACCTTACATAACATCATTTTTATATGATAATGAAACTCATCACAGTTTGTCGATCCCTATGATTATTTTACTATTTATCTCGATGATGAGTTCGAACACTCGTCCCATACTTTTGGAACACATACGTCGTCTCGCAATCTACCGCCTAGAAGGTTTGAGTGAGTACGTGTGTTGTGTCGGGAATTCTTAAGTAGGATGATTTATAATGTCTTTATTTGAGTGGATTGGGACGCCTCTTCATTTAAATAAAGATATTGTAAATTGCCGAACCATAAGTTTATAATTCCTTACTTACATAAAGTGGGACGCTTCTTTATGTATGTAACGAATTTTAAATAAGTGGACTTATTTGTATTCGATATGACATGAGTACGAATTTGAGTCAAGGACCACCTATCCAAAGAGGAACCTTCGTGACACGAACATAATACCACTCCTGATCTAAAACCCATTCCATGATATCATCTTATCATTTCCTGATAAACCTTTTTCTGTCACTCTATGATTACAATACATACTGTCTGATGACTTATCTCAGGTTCAGAGACTCTTCAGAGACTTATTTCAACAATCAATCATGTATAACTCATTTTTGTGTACCTATCTTCATCGATTAGGGTTTAGTTTCACGCGGTGTTTAAGACTCAGTCTCATTTGTCTTAAGTTAGTAGAGATCAAACCCTTTTGTCATCATGTTCTTGAGAACTCATTTAGCTCAGCCCGCAAAATCCTATTCAGGTTTAAAACCCCTTGATGCCCCATCTGGTTTAGTCACAGCTGTGATAACCTTAGCTCTCCAAACTCACCATCCTATGATCCTTTCATGCATTAGCACTCTCAACCTCGGGTTCATTATATACGCCTGAGTCATATACATCTTGCCTGATTTATACTCAGTCACAACCCATCTCATTCACTCAATTACTTCCTTTGTTAAGTTATTTCCACTGATAAGTATTAATCAGCTTCTTGCAAAATTGAATGAGCCCAACGAGTGATTTTCATGGCAATCACAATTTTCAACCTTCCATGAGACATGCTCCATACCATTTGATCATAATCACTCACTATTCACTGAGATAACTTGTCTACTTACCATTCCATTAATGCTTAAGTGGTATAAATTCAAATATTTTATCCTTAACTCAACAAGATATACCATGACCTTAAAGAATTGTACAGGTGACTTAACATGAAGGTTGACATCACCACTTATGCCAGCAATGGCCTAACATGCTTAAAAAAAATGAAAAATTTGCCACAAATACCTACACCTTTTCACAGTCACCTCATCATCGGATAATACACACTGAATTCCGGGACGGAATTCTTTATAACCCAGGGAGAATGTAACAACCGTAAATTTTCAGTTCACTTTTACCTATAAATATCAAAGTTTTACTTGAATCACGTAAATTTTGAACTTTACGTATAACCGCTAGGTTATCTCACGCGTAACGAGAACCATCAATTAGACATTTTACATCTCACTAGACTAGTATTTAGTCTACTCATAATCAATTAAATGATTATTTTCATACAGATTCAATATTTTCAAGTAACTTGTATTTTGTGCGTTTCAAATTTCATTTTAAGCATTTTAATTTATACGCGTGTTTACTAAATAAACGCACCACATTTCTAATAACATTTAAAAAAAAAAAAAGGAAAAAAAAAATGTGGATTTATTTCTTTTCGCTATCCGATTAAAACAATTTACGCGTTGTTTAATTTTTTCATCTAGCAACTAGATAATACTCTAAATATTTGTATGCTATAAAAATTTACTCATTTTTCTCCCTTTATTTTATAAAAATCAGCCCTCTTTAAATTAATATCACCAAAATACTACAACATATGTTAGGTTATCAAACTATACCATTAAAGTCAAAAAAGTTAAACTAGCATCAAGTAAACACATTTCCTTTTCTTCTCTTCCATTTACACGCCTCTATCACCTCATCCCATACTTCCCATCTCCTCATTGATTATCTTGTCTCCTAGATTTTTATTAAACTATCATAAAGTCTTATAACTTTTCCTACTTTCAAATGTGTCATAATATCCTACTAAATGATACTAACCAAGACTTTCCATACCTTTGCTTCTTCTCCTATCTCACGCCACCATCAATTTTTCCCATGCTACTAATAGTATTCATGTCATAGATTGACTCCCTATATATTTACTAGACATATTATACCTAAAACTAATTAGCTAACTCTTCGGTGAAAATCTAAAGCTTGCAACAAAAATGTTTCTGCTTCTCTTTTGCCTCCCATCACACGACACAAGCACCACAAGAAACAAGTCTTTTCCTTGTCTCCCATGCTCCATCTAGCTAGCTATTATTTTATTCAAAAGACCATGCCTAGTTTCTTTTATAAAAATAAAACCTTGTGTGCACTTCATTTCTATCTCACAACAACAACACAAACTCTTCTTTCTCTTCTCTCTTGACCCACGACAGCAAGCAATCCCCCACACTTCCCATGCTATTTTTTTTAATCTAGTCCTATAGTGTATTATTTTATCCCTAAAGCCATACCAAATGCAACTACATAAGAAAGACCTAGCTAAACCTTCATTTTCATCAGAACTAAACACACACAACATCTCTTTGTTCTCTCTTGTTATTCGGCTCCCATAAGAAAGAAAAGGGGAAGAAAAGCTTGGGTTCTAGTTAGAAGTTAGGATTTTGGGTTTAGACTTGCTAGTTTCTTGATCATTTCATCATCACCATTCGTAAGTATCTCTATTCCTTATCTCATTTATACATTTACTATGTATATATGTATCATGCATATTCGAAAACTATATCACCAATATGTGCTCGCACTCTAAAAATCTTGTTTCGAACTGTTTTGGAGAAATATCTGATGCTGTGACATAAGTTCACTTGGTTCGCTAAGCAAATGGAATTCTTTGGTAAAAAGCTCGTTACTACACTTCAATATACTGATATTAAAGACACATATTTGAAACCTAGGACTCGCGGGAGGTAACATGTTTAAAAAGAAAACTATGTTTTTCGATAATGGGTATAACTACCTGATGTAAACCTTTTCTACATGAATCTCACATTGAAAGTTTATTATTTGATAGAACCTTGTTACTATATTTTAGTATACGATTATATCAACAAGCTATTCGAAATCTAGAGCTTGCAGAAGTGTACCATGTTTAAAAAACTATGTTTTTCGAATATATGGCCAACTACCAGATATATGCGTTTTCCACAATTTACACCACCACAATTTGTTTTGTTGTCAAAACCTTGGTCACTATACCTAAAAGTAATGATATTAGTATAGTAGGTTCATTCTATGACTTGCGGAAGAGTAAAACCATTGTTTTTCGAAAATGGGCCAAAGCACCTGGTAAATGGCGTTTTCACAGATTTCAACCAAAAACTTGATTTTTTTTTTGTTTGTTTGAATCTTGGTCACCATACTCAAACATAATGGTATTTGTTCAATATAATCAGAAACTAGGACTATAGGAAGTAATCCGGATGTTAAATCCTTAAAAACCAAAACCGAACTTAGATGTGAAATGTGGTTGTGTGACCATGTTGAAACCCGATTCAGTGTACCTTAAACATAGTTTGACGGGCAGTGGAAGTTTTGAAAAACGTAGCCAAGATGGCCATCTAAACATAGCATTTTGAATCAGGCCAAACCAAGCTTTAACGGAGAAGTTACAACCAGTAGAACTTTGCCAAAAATCGTTTTTGAGAAAATTCCAACAGCAACCATTTTGAAAATGTGTTTGACCCAGCCCTTTTGCACCCGTTTTTCACCAACTTATGACCTGATTGGGAGAATAATCAAAACATAAAAGTTGTAGACAAGCTGGAAAACTAGAATTAAGAATTTGAATCGCCTCAAGAGGTTGGATAGCAAAGGGGATAGGTCCTAGTAAAGTTCGGTAAAATACGTTTAAGCCCAGAATTTTTACAAGTGGTCTAACCTAGCATATTTAATCCCGATTTGGACCACTTTGTGAGCCGATTGAGAGGATTCACCAAACACAAAGTTAACAACCTAGTTTCCAAAAAGTCATATCACTCGTCACACTGATTAATGAGGAACAAGATTCGAGTCAGTAAAGTTGAGTATTAGGCTATTTTTTAAAGGTTTGAAAAATAACATTTTAACTGTTATATTTTGACGTAAAGTGTTATCTTTCGTATAAAACTTAAATGCAACATGTATTGGTGATAAAAACTTACAAAATGCATATGCATCACATACATATCATGATTACGACCTAAGACACGTTAATATTCAATTAGGTCGCGGTTAGAGTTTCACCTCGTTTTGCGTGCCATCATTAGATTACCGAACATTATCATTTACTCGAGGTGAGTTCATTGCCCCTATCTTTTTAATTGTTTTGCAATGCTTTGGGGGAGAATACATGCTCATTTCACAAAAATTGTTACTCGCTTTACTTAAGCACATGGTTGTTTACTCAAAATATTACTTGCTTTATCTAAATGCTTGGTCGGTTACTCTTATACATTATTTATTTACTCAATACACACTATATTACTTTTCTCATGGACACAAGCACTTAAAATAATTTACATGAGTTTATAGCCCCACTCTTTAACGTTACTTTACTTTGCTTTGCAAAACATGGGGTGAGAAACATGCAAACCTCTTTTATGGACCAAACTGAAACTTATGCTTATTTAAACTATTACGCGGATTAGCCTAAGCCCTTGAATCCCACTATGCCCAAACTCATGAACCGTCAATTCCTGCTGGGAAGCGCGAATGTTATAAATAGATCTATTGGGGGTGACTCCCCCGTTCGTTTTGACCGGATAGGCAAACGGACGTATATCATGTCGAAATACAAGTGTATCAGGATAAACACTTGCCGGGCCTTTATATTTACCATGCTTCTAGAGCATGCCCACTGTCGTAGCTTCGGTTGCATGAACTTAGTGCTAGCGTAATACTCTACTTTTGAATTGACATTACGTTCGATGTAATGTGCACACACTTGATTTTGGTCCAACTTTACTGCTTGATATAAATTTATGAAAGTGCTATCATAAAATTATTTTCTCTCTTTTGACATTATATATGTGATAATGGTCATACTCTGTATTGGAAGTCTTGTGATCCACTTATTTTGCTAAACTAAATCTATGAACTCACCAACTTTATGTTGACACTTTTAGCATGTATTTTCAGGTTCTTAAGGTGATAACTTATTTTCGAAGGCTTTTGGCATGGCATGGCATGGTCATAGATTACTCTGATGTATTTGGGACCGCTTAAATTCTTTTATGGACCTGTATTTCCGCACTATTTTGAAAGATGTAGAACTAAATGCTTTTGATTATGAAATTTCTTTTAAACGGATAAGGTAAATCCGTTCTCTTTACTTTGTGTTATGATACCAAAATACGTAGCACCCCATGACCCGAATGCTTCCGCTGAACCGATTTTGGGGGTGTTACAATGGAGTAATGGGGAAGAACATAATATTATTACCCCCATATGTACGTTAATCTTAAAAGTACTCCCAGTGTTTTGATTATCTTAATTCGAGTCATTAGATTAGTTTATTGTAAAGTATGTAAAAATTCAAGTGTAAGGGGAATGTTCATTCCCTATGATGTATTATTTTGGATGGTTGGGTAAGAGTGTATGCAAAAAAAAAAAAAAAAAAAAAAAAAAAAAAAATCGAAAAATCAAGAAAAAGAAAAAAAATATAAAAAGAAAAAGAGAAAAAACATACGGACTACTATCCCTTTTTATTCTATGTTCATTTTATGTTTTTTGTTATTTTTCATTTATTAGCTTAAGTCGAGTCTAGTCTTGGCTTAGCAACGCTATATTGTACATGTAATTAACCAAGATTGTTAACTCGCCACCAGTAAAAACTGCCTATATACAACAAAACCGTGTATTTCATATCCCTACACCTAACGTTACAACCCTTTAAAAGACCTCTTTGATAGTTTATCCTAGGTGCTTACGCCATGTGGTGGAGGTTTGATCCTTTCCCAAGCCTATGGTAATCTATTTTGCTATGACAGGTAGTGAGAGATATCTTCCGTTTCCATATTGTAATTTATACTTTATTACACCCGAGAGATGTGAGTATCTAAACACTATTTGTGAGGTGCTAGCATATGACCTCGGTGCTTGTCTTCGGTCTTTAGTGGAACGATTATTTGTTGTAATTACTTTTATATTAGTGTTAAATGACCCCTAACATGTATTTTGATTAGAATAAAAGCACATTTACTTGAGGACAAGAAAATCTCAAGTGTAAGGGTATATGATGAGGCGAAAAATGAACCACTTTTAGGGGGTCATTTAAGCCCGAAATTGAATTTATTTGATCAAATATTGCCCTAAACCGTTCCTTTTGTGATTTTAGGTACTTTGGGAGTGAAATCTGGAAAAGGAAGCAATTCGGACGTTTTTGGAGCATAAAAGTGAAGAAAACGCCAAAGACTTAATTTTCCATGCTGGAACAGTGTTTGACGGCATCAAGAGGAAGCATTTGACGGCGTCAAGAGTAAAGTCCATGACGACCCAGTACAAACATGAAGGCGTCACAAGTAGAGAGTCAAGAGTTAAATGCGTGACGACCTGCAAAAGAGGACTACATGACGGCGTCAGATGTAGATCAAGGCAGTCCGAGGAATTATTTGGCGGCGAGATGACGGCGTCACACCTTTGTTCTTGACGCCGTCAGCCTCTAAAATCTATATATAATTTTCTAATTTTCATTCATAGAGAGGGACAAGTTTGGAGAAACCCTAAGGCCGAACCATATACGTATTTTACAGCTTTTTCAAGGGTTTTCAGCCCTTGAACCCTTACATGTGTAATTGAGATAAGTCTTCTCTTAATTCAATCAATATGTCTATGTGTTGGTTGTCTATATCTTGTGCTTGTCTTGATTCCACCATTTTAGGCTAGATCTATCTTGTGTTTGCTTAGATCTAATTAAACTTAGATGTTAATTATGTGTTGATTACTTGTTTATGGTTGTATTGGATGAATGATTTCAATGTTAGGCTTAAGAAAACTGGCAGATCTCCAATTGGTAACATGCTTGAACGTCTAAGGAAACATGAACCGATGTGTACTAGGTTTTATTGGTTGTATTTAATGCATGAGTAAATTCTAATGATCCCATGTTAGGAGCTTCTTAGCTGGCTCGACATAGGAGTGAAGTAGGCACTCATAGGATTGGGGAGTTAAGTACGCCACCCCATGAATGGTATTAAGGAATACAATCCGTCATCCACGCAACTATAACAAGTAATTAACGTGTAAAAGATATCTAGGGAGTAGTGAAATCTAAGTAAACACATTTCTCCACATATTGCTCATAACCTTAGTATAATTAGTTTATTTTCATCTAGTATTTTATTTTGACTGCATCTTTAGTATTGGGTTAGTTGATTAGCAACTAATTCCGCCCAAATCCTTCGAACCCGAGATTTTTACTTGCTTACTAAAAAATATAAAAATACAAAAAGAATCATCCATCATCTTTAGACTTAATCTTTAGGTTTTCTAATCCTAGCGACACTATTCCTAGCTGAACGATCAATCCCCCGGTACTTGTCATTATACTATACTACATCGATCAGGTACACTGCCTGGTGGGGGTTGTAAGCTTCTCAAGATCCCTTGAGAGGTAAAGCTTGGTGCAACCCTACGCACATCATTTACCTCTCCATTGCAATCCAGCCAAGTTCTCACATGACGTAAACTACAACTTCAAGTGTTTTTAATTAGATGGCATTTGACTTAATTTTATAAGGGTATTAGTTTTGACCTGTAATCAAAATAATGTATGAAGAAGCATGTATACAACTTCATAACATTGGTTTTACAAATTGTAGGATCATAAGTTTATGTTGAGATTGTGATTCGGGAGGTCGGGTTTGGTGAAAGAAGAAGAAACCCATTGTTAGAGAGAGAGAGTAGAGAGAGAAGGGAAAACTAGTGTTTTATTGATAAAGATGAAAAGTGAAAAACACACACAAGTCTCACCCTCCTAGTGATGTCTAGGAGGGCTTATATAGGGCAACATACACACTACTTTACAATAATGACGGTTTCAGTACCTGTGTATTTGCCTTACATCATAACTAATGTAATCCTGTAAATGTCATTCCATTTACGTGTTAGGATCAAAAACTTTGATCCCAACAATCTTCCCCCAAAGGGGCGACATAAGGGATTACTTACAACATTTCCTACAAGTACAAATACAAATAAAGAAAGGTCTTCATCGGCTCTTCAAGTGCTGAGGATGACTACAGTTGACGCTCTTTGTCTTCATCTTGTACCTCGGCTTGAGAACTTTATCTTTACTTGTAGGCAAATGATGTAATATGCATGAAATGGATTAACTTCCCCCAATTCATGCTGCATGTCTTTAGCGGCTTCTTCGTACACTTTTTTTTGGCGAAGTTTCTGAATCAGCTTCCCCCCAAACTGACAACCGTTTTCAGCAGATTCGAAACTTTGATGTAGTCAACATGTCTTCTAACTTTTGAAGTTTTGAGTACGCAGCGGAATTTGTAGATGACATCATAAACCACACCAAGCAAATCTGACAAGTCACTTAATCACAGTTATGCTCAACGCGGAAGCTCCGTCCGGGGGTAACATGCAAGAAATCAGCAAGATCTTCTCACTTAAGTAGGCTACTTCGCACTTCACACCCCGCGAGAGTTGAAATGATTACACCAAAATCACAAAACTGAACCACTGATCATCTCTGCGGACGTCTCTCCGGTAGTAATAAAATTGTAAGCTCGATCACGTGAGTCTATTATGCGTCCCTGATGTGCACATTTCTTCCCCTAATTGCAGAACCTCGTGGAAAATGAGTGTTTTCGCAAAGACGTCAAGAAAAGTCAAAGAAGCAAAACAACACCCACTCTCTCTTCCCCCACGATGTCTTCGCGGAATTGGAAGCATACACACTATGTTTACGATGGAAACGGAGGCAGCGTAACCCCATATGTCTAACTAACCGATTATGTGTGAAGTATCATAAATAGCCCGTGAGAATCAACTGCTGATAAACATCTCTACTCTTTAATACTCCTCTCAACTAACTCTTTACCGACCCCATTATCATTCTGACGGCTGTTTGTAGTGACTACTGATGGAGAAAACCCAATATTATGAACTTGAGAACGAAGTAAAATAACCCAAACTTGTAACTTAAACTTGCACTAATGTATGACTAAGAGCGGCATAGAGAGTTCGTCCACCATCGAATCCCTAAGTACTCTATACTCTACCACCATCAAGTATAAGGTGTACATCACCTCTTGAGTATCCACAACTTTGTGTGACACTGAGCACTATAACGTAACTCCTTAAAGTGATAGCTATACACTGTGAGCACAACAACGTAACTCCTTATATCAGGTATAACTAGACAACACAAGTCTTTGTCATTCGTACGAATAAAAGCTCGAACAAGGATCTCGAAGAATCATGCATCCAACCAACCCCGATATCTTCAAAATACTAAGTACACGTACCCGTGAAATTCCACTTCAATCTCAAATAAATAATAATGAATAAACGCCGTAGTCACATCTTGCGGTTAAATGTCCAAATCTAGCCTTTTTGACGGTTTAATTTGAATTTGATAATGGTTTTCCAATCTTGTCAAAAATGTATCCCCGTGAAATTTATAATACCAAACTACCACTCTTTTGACAAAAAAAAAGTCAAAGTTAACACAATGTATAATAATACATTGGGTGATAAAAATTTTAGCTCAATATTAGCAATTTTCGGATCCATAAGCCCACTCCAAGTCATTTAAGCCATTAAAGCCCACAATTTCGGATTTATTAGCAAAGACTAGGCCCAGTTCAAGACACATTTAGAAATACCCGATCCAACATACTCCATTAGCAGTTAAATATACAATTGCCCTAATCCCACTCATTTGCAATAACCCTAATCTTACACATCATTTTTACTTCGCCTCCATCCCTCACACAACTGTAGTCACCAATACAATCCCTAACTTCTTTCAATCTCACATCTATCAAATCTTTTCAATATTATTCAACAAGCGAATACCATTGATTAGTTCTAACAACCCACGACTAAACCATAAACAATCTGAGCTTCTTGTTCCTGTTGAAATTCGAGCCACTAAGCCACAAAGATAACACAACCGTACCTTAACCTTTTCTTCTTTGATGCACATGTCTAATCAAGAACATGTACAAACGGCTTCAAGATCTTCAATGAGGTCTACGGTAGGTTTTGATTTTGTTTATAGTTGTGTCGATCTAAACGAAGGAGAATGATAACATAATTGTTATTTTTCTTCCTTTAATTTCGAATATCAAAGGGTTATATTGAATAGCTCGAAAGAATCTGAGATCTGAAAGTTAATTGTATTGTACGAGTCTTGATATGAATCTGAGTGTTGAGAAGTGATAGAGGATATGATGGTTGGGTCTAGTGTTAGGATTTGCTTTGGTGTCGTGTGTTTTGGTTTTTGTACATGGACTGATGATGGTTTAATACTGAAGTCTCAAAGAGTCGGTATTAAGTTTGTGGTCGTGGTCCTCTTCTCTTCTTCTTTTCAAAACTTTTACAAGTTCAGAAATTTCGAAACTTTGTAATTATGTATTGCGAAACTTTGAAAAATTATCGAGAATACTTTATCAACAATTCTAAAACTTATCGAGAACATGATATATCAAGATTTTAGATTATCGAGAATAGGATTATCGAGAACCTCAGTATATGTTATCGAGAATAAGATTTCGACAGTTAAGGGTTTATTGTTCTCGATAACAAGTCTTTTTCTCGAAAACAAGTACTTGTCGAGAACTTCTTATACAAGAAGTTCCGACCAGATTCCGGCGACTATTTCCAGATTCCGATGAGCCATATAGCAGTTTCCGATGAATATTTAGAGACCATTCTTGTATACAGCTTATGAGACCAAGTATATTATAGACCACCTTTTGACTATTTTATTTTTCACGAGATATATTGTGGTGTAAAAGTATCTAAATAGTGTTGTAGAAAAGTTGTAACCATGGACCAACTTTAGATACATAAAACAGTTATGAAGCTGACAACCACTAAAGCTATGATAAAAAATTTATCATGAACTAATTGTGACCAAACAGTCTCAAAACAGATTCGACACCAAAAAAATACAACTTTTGACAAGATAATACCACAAATCAACAAAGTAACAACCTTGGCTCTGATACCACTTGTAGGATCATAAGTTTATGTTGAGATTGTGATTCGGGAGGTCGGGTTTGGTGAAAGAAGAAGAAACCCATTGTTAGAGAGAGAGTATAGAGAGAGAAGGGAAAACTAGTGTTTTATTGATAAAGATGAAAAGTGAAAAACACACACAAGTCTCACCCTCCTAGTGAAGTCTAGGAGGGCTTATATAGGGCAACATACACACTACTTTACAATAATGACGGTTTCAGTACCTGTGTATTTACCTTACATCATAACTAATGTAATCCCGTAAATGTCGTTCCATTTACGTGTTAGGATCAAAAACTTTGATCCCAACACAAATCAATTTTATTTACCAATTCACTAAGTAAAATAGCAAAGTTTTGATTGAGATATCGGGTTCACCAATTAAAGAATTACCAACAATTATCGTCCACTATATCGTACTTTTGCATAAGCCCTAAAGCTTAGTGTTTCGGATAATCATTATGGAATTGTGGTCAATTCACCCTTAAGATGACAGTGTACATGTAATGGGTGTTCGGTAAGTCTAATTTACACACAAACGAGCGGAAAGACAGAGTGTTGTCTCTCTAAGGCCACAATTTAATGCGAAACCAACCTTATACCCATCTTATAGTGTGCAAACTTCGGTCCACCTAGTTAACTATTACGTACAAAAACATCAATCAATAAACCTTTGAAATTTTGACTCTTAAAACCAAAACAAATTTCGCCATTTATTTAGTCCATATTATTTTTCTATTCAAAATTACCCTTTTTCGTTTATAAACATGTCTCACATAAATAATAAACAAAAAACAAGTAATGCATAATAAAAAATAACACAACTAAATAAACATATACATAACATAACAATTAAACATGTATAAAACATGTCCACATGCAAATTTAATTCAATAATCCTATTAATAATCAAATCTAGGTGTATAATGTATTTATTCAATTAGGGCTTTCTTCTTCAAAGGAAAAAGATCCACATACATCGACAAATCGATTGCGTAAGCCAAAATTAAATAAACACCACATAGCACATAATTGATTACTTAATATTGGAGTCTTCCTCAATTCGACATCTATTAATAAATTTACATGTACCAATATAACTTAACAATTTAATTCATATATCCAATTTAAACAATTTAAATTCAAACACAATAAAATCCATGCAAACATGCACTTTTCATGGATTATGCTTAACAATTAACATATTGCACCAAGATTGTTTACTAAAATCAAAACCAAAACCCTAAAAATCTATTAGGGTAAATCTACCCATAAAAAATTAGGGTAAGGATAATGAAAACCCTAAAAAAAATGACATACACGTAACTAAACAAATCAAGATTCAATTTTTATGTGTTTCGATAATTAATTACACATTATAACGGCTCGTGATGCCACTGTTGGAATTATATAATCATGACATGCATATAAATAAACCAACAAACATCAAGTAAGCATAGCGGAAGCAATTATATCAAGATCATATAATATGTAATTAATTAATCAATATTAAGTAGTAAACATACCGTAGTGATTCTAGCCCGAACAAGAATCAAGTGATACAAATCTTCAACTCAAGAACCCTAATTAGGGTTTATGTGGATTATAAGAATTACCCCTTACCTCTTTTGAAATCAATCCAAGATATAACCAATAGTGTGGTTATATCACGTTCTTGTACACATATACTAAAACAAGTTAAAGTTATGCAAGTAAAACAAAACCTTAAACACTTTGAGCTTCAAAACTTTCGACTCCCCTTATGGAAAAAGGTGGATCTATTTTTGCTAGAGAAAAGGAGAGAAGAAAAATAGGTTATGTGTACAAGTTATGAGAAAACAGTAACCCATGAAGTGTTTATATACTTGAGATAACTTGGAGTCCAAGGCATTGAGGAGGTAGAACTCCCCCTTTCCGATCGGTTTTAGCATCCCTAAGGGATTTTGGAACCTTCTTTTCCTTCCAATTATTCACAAGTAAAACTTTCCTTTTCTTCGTCTAACGGTCGTTAGCCTTTTCCGTTAAATGTTAACGATCATTAAGTGTTTTAAGTTTATATAATAATTAATATAACATTTATATATAATTATTAATCTTTAACTTTCATACGTAAAGTGTGCAATCCCGTGATTTCGAGTTCGATCCTAACACAAATCTATTATTTTATCATCTATAAAACTAACAGGCACACCTCATATCTCATCTCGATAAGCAAGTGAGAGCCGAAATAGTAGAAGGTGTCAAAATCTGCACACCAGATTTCTTTTAGAAAACGCGTACCGTTGTGTTCATTTCTGGTAGTCGGCCCAGTTTTATGAAATGTAGGAAACATCTAGACTTAAATGTAGCCGAAAACCTCACCTCAATCAGTGTTGATCCCAGTTGAGCAAACAATCTTATATAGAAGTTGACTTGAGTTAACACTTAAGCTAGAAAGCAGAATATTAAAGCTTAACTTAAGAAAAATAATTATTCACTATCAACACTTCAATATATTAATAATACGAGCACTCGACAATGCTAGGGTTTTACAACCTTGAAGTGTAAATGAAAACTAAACAATACGTACTCAATCTAACACTAGGATCCTCCTTTTATAGGCCAAGGAGTCCTACTAGGTTTACAATACCTTTCTACACAAGATAAGAATATTCTAGACGTATAAAATATACACACAATCTATTCTATAATTATCCACTCCGTATACATGAATATCTCTTCAGCAGTAGATTCCACTAGCAGTACTTTCCCATAGCAGCACTTTGAATGTATAGCAGCAGAATCTTTAACCTTAGCAGTAGTTTGACTCTTCAGCAGCAGAATCCAAAACCCAACAATCCTCCCCTAAACTTAATATTTATTTATAAATTATTAAGTTTCTTCAAAGCTCAATTAAACGTCAGGAGGATGATTCCAAACACTTATATCTTTTAATTTCTTTGAAAGCTTCTTCAACCAGTTGGATACAAGATCTTTTCGTACTTCATTATCAATGGGGAAGCTTGATTGTCAGATATATAGTGTTGCTGACACTTGAGAAATCCAGGTCTCACCATATGTCTAAGTATCTCAGGACACTTATTTAGACTAGGATAGTCTTTCTCTACCAACAAAAACAAAGTAACTGTACCAGTCCTTAATTCATGAACTCCACAAGATTGATACAAAAACCATTTATGTACCTTGCTGCATCCAATTTCATTCCATTCTTTATCACCAGGCTGAGATCAAACATATTCTTCAAGAAGCGAAACAATACATTTTCAAATGTTAGATTAATATCAAGAACAATATCCATCTGCTTTCCATCATATTTCTCTTTGTATAATCCCCATATGGCAATAACATCATCTCTATCCATCTTATCAAAAATCTGTGAAATTTCCTTAAAGCCTTGAACTTCATGATTTGATCTCATGAATTCACAATATCCTTCACTTCCACCTCTTATCTTGAAAGTATATGAGATGATAGGATGTTTTTCAGCTAAAGGTTTTCCTGATTCTTCTAACACAACCAAAGTTGTCTCTTGTTCTTTTTCAACTTCTTCTGCTTTATCTACCTCACTACTGCTTTCTTTAGAGATCTTTGCTTCTTCCTAGTAAAGGTCTTATGACCAACACTTTTTCTTTTAATCCTTTGACTAGGAGGAATCTCAGCTTTTGTCTCTTATACATGCTCTGCCTCAACAACTTTATCAGATACCAACTTCTTGTTCATTTGAGCAAAGTGTTCTAGATCTTCTGCAAATCCCATAGGATAGAAGGTATCCATTTCTTTTCTAGCTTGTTGATACAAATTAAAAACCTCTTGATCAGACTTAGGTTTTAACTGTACCAATTTCCATCCCTTCATATTCTTTAGGTATCTTTCTTGCTCTCTTCTTTGTTGCAGTAGAGTTGGACCCCTGAGAATTTTCTTCTTTCTTCTAGCAGCAGCATCCTCTTTTCTTTTCTGTGCTGAGAACTCTCTCATCCAAGTTTGAACATCAAAGTTTGGAACTTCTTGTTCTTCAAGTTTAACTAACTTAGAGAGTTCTATGTCAGCATCTATTCTTATCTTTTCTACAATCCACTCCTCATACCTCTTCAAATCTTCAGTTTCTTTTTCAACCTTTTCCATTTCTTCCTGAATCAACTGTTGCTCTTCCATATCAATTAGCTCTTGTTCTTTCATTGCAACAGCTGAATCATGTTTAATTTGCAATTATTTAGGCCACCAATGAAAAGGTATCTGAGAGTAATCAATCCCCTTATACATTAGCTTTGGATCTTCAACCAGCTTGCCCTTTCCTTTATCAGTAGAAGATGATGAAGCAATCTTCTTTTGTTGAGCAGCAGGTTCTCTGATTACTAATCCTTTGTGAGGTATTCTTGGTACAGATGATGTGATTGTAGATGTTAGTTGTTGTGGTAGTGGTTGAATTGGTTGTGATGTTTGTTGTGAAGGTGATTTAGATGGAACCTCTGTTGTCTTCTTACTTAACAATACCATTGCCTCAGCAGCAGCTTTATCACTAGACCCAACAGTAGAGTCTTGTGCATCAGCAGAATTTAATTTCTCACTAGCAGCAGGATCAGCAAAATCCTTAGCAGTAGAGTTATTTGCAGCAGCAGAGTCATATGTCTTGTTAGTAACAGCAGCAGTATCCACTTCTTTAGCTACAGAATCCCCCAATGTCATCAAAGCTTCACCCATCAACCCTGTTACCTTTACTAATTGCTCAGGCCCCAAAGTCTTGAGTTTCTCCACCACTTTTCTTGAGTAGCCACTTCTTCCATTACAACCTCATTTCCCTGTTTATCAGCAATCACAAAACTATCCATATCTTGAGGACTTTCCACCTCCATATCATCAATTATTGGAACCTCCCCTAAAACCATTCCAATATCTACATCTTGAGCACTGTTAACCTTCATCAAATTTGCCTCCCCTGAACCTATTACATCTTCCTGCTCCTCATTCCTCCCCTGTTTGGAAGCATCCTCTGCCAAAGGAATAGAGTGTTCAGGTGAACAAACAACCTGTGAAGTGCCCACTTTCTTTAATCTTTTGAAGGAGGCTGAAGATCTTGATTTTCTTAAGTTCTTAATCTTCTTTTGCAATCTTTTTATCTTTCTGGCTTGAGCATCAACAATAGTAGAAAGACCAAGAACCTTCTCCTCCAAAGTCATTTAAGCTCCAAATTTGTACAAGTAACCGTCAATTTCTTAATGAGTTGCATACTAGTCTCATCACTTCGACCTGTGTGACCTGGTCTGAGAGGTGAATCATTGACATTGTCATCATGTACAGTATTGTCCATTAATTCATTTGTCACTGATCTGTCCTCATCACTTCGACCTGTATTACCTAGTCCGAGAGGTGAATCTTTGGACGTAAACCCAACATCAAACCTAGTTTGATCATCTGAGCCCCTTGTGTTTGCCATTTGGCTAGGGTTACCATCATTGGAATATGATTCATCAGAACCCTCTTCTCTAGATGTTTCCTTGGTTTGGGTCTTAGTTATGTTATCACTATCTTGCTCTGCTGCTAAGCTAGAAGCAGTAGTGACAACCCTCACCAACATGTCCCCTTCACCACCAAGGACAGCCTCATCTAGTACAAACATACCAACACTAGCCTGAGGTAGCTGAGTGTTCTTTGTGGCTTTCCTACGGATGTAGAGTATTTTGGTTGAGTGACAGATACTGTAAAAATCGGCGTGTGATGGGAATCAGTGGGAGTTCATGATTCTTCACCCTGAATGTTTTGCACAATTTGCACCATATAAGGTGTAAGAGCTTTATGTGTGCCTGAAAAATCTTTTCCATTTTTAATCAAGAAAGTAAACATTTTTTTGGAACCAACTTAGGAGAATCATAAGTGGCATGATGTGATCTTACTTTGGAAATTTGTTTTTCTACAAAGAGCTGTATAAATCTTGGATAAAGTAAATAAGAACCAGATTCTTTGATGCTTTTTGCAATCCCCTCCAAAATCATATTTGAAAAATTAAATGGATGTCCTTTGCTTAGGCATACCATAGCAGATGCAATGGTAGCACTAAACTCATGCCACCCAGAAGTTTTAGAACTCAAGCAATGAAGGAGATTGTGTACCAATTTGTATTGAGAACAGAGGAGCGATTTTTGAAATTTTAAATTTTTATGTCGTCTCTCGTATCCCAAATCATTTAACCCTTAAAATATGGCAGAATTAGCAAGACACGTGGTCTCTGTTTCATCATATAAGTGAAGAATTTCTCTTATAGAAGATTCAGTTACACGTACTTGTTGACCATCTACCATGGCTTTGACATATTTTTCCCCATTCCTAGTTTTGACTTTAGCAGTAAGCCAAAACTGTTTGATGTAGTAAACATATATAGTAGGATTCACAGTTAATGCATACCTAAGAGAAGTAGCATTCAATAATTTTTCCATATTTGTGAAACCTTCAGGAACCAACTCTTCATCCAATAGAGCAACATTATTGTGATTTTCTGCCCAGGTATGTGTACTATCCACGAATTAGGGTTTTGAGAAATTGGGGAGTTTTGACTTTGAGAGTAATAGAGTGTTAGGGTTTATGAGAACTTCAATTTGGAGCGCGTAAAAACCAATTGTGGATGTCAATTAGGTTTTAAACTTGTTTGGAGAAGTCACACATTCCACCCTTACACTTCCAACCATAGCAGCATAACCAGTGTATCAGCAGAACTAGCAGCAGAATGAAACAACTAGCAGCAGATTGATTTGGCCAGTAGCAAAGTTGACTAGTCAAGCTTGGTCAAAAGGTCAAACAAGCCTCAACAATAAATGCTCAATATTCGCCTTGATCCATATAAAAAGGAACTAATCTTCCCCTAATTTAGCACATGTAAACCCTAATTGCTTCCAAAAACACCAATCAACCAAATCAAATCATAATTAAGATGAAATCCACCCCAAAAATAATCAACATCTCCTCCGATTCATCATTAGAGGATGAAACACCATTCCTAACCTATGTGCCACCATTCCGTCCTCCCCACAATGGATGTAGGACAAAGGAGCAAGCAAGGAAGAGAAAACACGATCTTCCAGTGTTCAAGGATCTTTTGAACTTGAATCAGATACCAAGCACATCAAGGAGTAAGGAAATTATGCCCCCCAAATCTCCATCTTCATCAGAATCATCAGAAGACCCAGCCTGGATCCCCATCAGATCTCCATCTCAAATGGAACTTGTTTCCCCCTTTCTTTGCACATCTTTAGATGATGATGAGCCTTAGAAAAATCCTCCTGCTACTCTTGAAAGACCACAATCATCAAGGCCAAAGTCAGCATCCATAACAAGAAAGTCAAACCCTCTTCTGCCTAAAGAAAGAGAAGTGGTTATTGGGCTTCCATGCCCTAGGCATTGATGTGGTTGTAGATTGTTGTCTTCTGTTTTTATATGATGATGTAGCAATCTTTTGTTTACTTGGGAAGTGATTTGTGGTTGAAGTACTTTTTTTGTAATCGTTGGCATGATGAATGATAAATGACTTTGTTCTGTTTTGAATGTCTTTATTCTTGTGAATTTACAGCAATAATCATCACTTATGACTTTTCCTGCAAAATGCTAGGCCAAACACCACAAAACATACCAACATATGTTGCAAATGTACTAGAAATATGTAGCAGTAGAATCATATAGCAGCAGAGTACATTCCAACTTAACAACATGCTTCTTAAGAAGTAGTAGAAACAGATTAACAAGCAGCACATTATCTTTACAAAACTTTACAAAAACATAAGGAGATAAGTTTTTCAAAGATTGATCATACCAATGTTTGCAATTAAAAATTGAAACCTCCCCACATCAAAGTGTTTAATGAGTAGATCAGCAACATTGTTATCAGTAAGAATCTTAACAATTTGAATTAACTTCTTTTCATAACAATCTCTTATAAAATGATGCCTTATCTCAATATGTTTTGTTTTAGAATGAAAAACAGCATTTTTAATTATGCAAAGTGTGCTGTTGTTATGAATATGAATTTTGGTGTCCATGAAATAGTACCCATAATCCAATAGTTGATTTTGCATCCAAAGCACCTGTCCACAACAACTTGAAGCAGCCACATACTCAGCTTCAGTTGTAGAGTTTGTAACCACTGTTTGTTTCTTGCATTGCCATGACACCAATCTGTTTCCAAGAAATTGACAACCTCCAGTTGTAGACTTTCTATCCAAGCAAGCTCCAGCATAGTCACTATCTGAGTATGCTACCAAATCAAAAGGTGAACCCTTAGGATACCAGAGGCCCAATTTTGGTTGATGCCTTAGATACCTAAAAATTCTCTTCACTGCATTGAGATGTGATTCTTTGGGACATACTTGGAATCTTGCACAGGCACATACAGCAAACATAATATCAGGCCTTGAAGCTGTAAGGTACATCAATGAACCAATCATTGATCTGTACAAGTGAACATCTACTTTTTTTCCATTTTCATCCTTCAACAAAGGTTTGTTGGATTCCATGGTTGTCTTAGCAGGCTTAGCATCTTCAAATCCAAATTTCTTCAAAATGTCATTAACATACTTATCCTGACTAATAAATATGCCATCTTCCTTCTGTACAACTTGCAGACCCAAAAAGAAGGTGAGTTCTCCCATTGAACTCATAGAAAACTTATCCTTCATAAGCTTCTCAAAATCAACACACATAGCTTTGTTTGTAGAACCAAAGATGATGTCATCAACATAGATTTGGACCAGCAAAATATCATCCTTTTGTCTTTTGAGAAACAAAGTCTTGTCAATCTTTCCTCTACTAAACCCAGAATCTAACAAATATGTTGACAAGTATCAAACCAAGCTGTGGGAGCTTGATGTAAACCATACATTGCTCTATTCACCTTGTAAACTTTGTCAGGATAATTAGGGTCTTCAAAACTAGGTGGTTGAGACACATAAACTTCTTCTGTAATGGTCCCATACAGAAAAGCACTCTTTACATCCATCTGGTACACCACAAAATCTTTGTATGAAGCATATGCCAAGAATAGTCTAATGGCTTCTATTCTTGCCACTGGTGTAAATACTTCATCATAGTCAAGGCCTTCTTGTTGAGTGTATCCTTGTGCTACTAACTTTGCCTTATTTCTAATGACTATGCCTCTTTCATCTCTTTTGCATCTGAAAACCCATTTAGTGCCAATCACTCTTTTCCCATTTGGCAAATCAACGAAAGTCCATACTTCTTGTAGTTTGAATTGCAGAAGCTCATCTTGCATTGCTTCCACCCAAATTGCTTCTTGTAAGGCTTTGTAAGTATTCTTGGGTTCAATTTGAGATAGAAAACAGGCAAACAAGCAATTCTGTAGATCTTTGTGACTGTTTCTTTGATGCATAGATCTTGCAAAGAAACTTTGATGTTGTAGATCTTTCAGCTCTTTAGTCATTCTTCTTGTTTGAACAGATGATGTTGGATCACTGAGAGTTTGTTCTTTGGGATGATCCTTGTGAACTCTTGTGGTAGTAGTGGGACTAACAGGAAAGTTGAGTTCCAAGTTAGTAATGTCTACATCAGCTCCAAATAGTTTACCATCAAGAGCTTCATCATCTGTATCATAGTAGATATTTGCTAGAGGATGCATATTTGGATCATCAGGATAGTTTGGATCAGCAAAAGACCTACCCTGAGTGTCCAAAGAAGGAAACTTTGGTGAAGAAGCAGAGTTAGTAGGCTTGGCAACAGAATTGGTTGAAGCAGTAGTTGCTTGTGTTGGCCTAGCAGTAAAGTCTTCTGAGTCAGCAGCAGAGTCTTCTGGCCTTGTACGAGAGACATAAACAACCACTTTGGGAGCTTCATTTGTAACCTTTTATGCATCAATAGGTATTTTAATACCTTCTTCAGTTTCCTTAGGTTTCTCTTGAGTAACAACATCTTCTTGCGAACTTTGATCTTTCTGAAAGGGTAGTAAAGTTGGACCAATCTTCAATTTCTCAACCAAAACAAAATCTTCTTGAGGTTTGTTAGTGTACACAATTCATTATTTTGGCAAGAATATCAACATTAAACAACCATTCAGGTCCTTTCCCTTCAACATTAGATGTGTTCTCACTAAACTTGATATGCAAATTCTCCTCTACATGTTTGGTTCTCTTATTATATACCCTGAAAGCTTTACTATTCACAGAGTAACCAACCAAGTATCCTTCATCATCTTTTTCTTCAAATTTTCCTAACTGATCCTTAGTGTTCAAAATAGTAACAGGACATCTAAATGGTTTAAGAAAATCAATCATTGGTTTCTTTCCATGAAAACTCATATAGAGTCTTGTTGTGAGGCTTAACTACCTTACTTCTATTTTGCACAAAACATGCAGTGTTCACAGCTTCAGCCCAAAAAGGTATAGGTAGTTTAGAGTCAGATAACGTTGTTCTTGCAACCTCAATCAGTGTCCCGTTTCTTCTCTCTACAACACCATTCTGTTGTGGAGTTCTTGCAACACTATACTGTCTTAAAATTCCCTTTCCCACACAGAATTGATTCATCACACTATTCTTGAACTCAGTACCATTGTCACATCTGATTATTTTCACTCTGTGGTTGTGCAAGTTTTCAACTCTGGTAATGAATGCCTTGAGTATCCCTGGAGTTTCATCTTTAGTAGCTAGAAAGAACACCCAAGTAAACCTACTAAAGTCATCTGTGACAACTAGGCAATATGACTTCTTGTTCAAGCTATTCACAAAAATAGGCCCAAATAAGTCCATGTGAAGTAAATGTAAGGGCTCAGTAATTGTGTTCACTATCTTGGACTTGAATGAAACTCTGTGTTGTTTACCCTTTTGAAAAGCAACACAAGTCTCACAATTTTCAAACATCTTTTTGGGCATCCCTCTTACAAGATTTCCTTTCACCAACTTTTTCATTGTCTTGTAGTTCAGATGTCCAAGTCTTCTATGCCATAATTTGGTCTCATCAATAGTGGCCTTTGCAATTAGACAAGTTAAAGCTCTTTTGGGAACAATGTTCTTAACATGGTCATTGTATAAATTTTCATTTCTAGGGACCTTCAATAGCACAAATTTATCATCTGGCAACTGAAAATAAGGAGAAAGGATCATACATTCTGTAAAAAGAACAAAGTTCTTTTTGTCACACATTTGTGAGACACTAAAGAGGTTAAACTTTAGCCCTTTCACAAGAAACACCTTCTCAAAGTCCAAATTTCCTGTTCTTTAGAGTTCCTCTACCAATAATCTTTCCACCTTTTGGATCATTCCCAAAAGTAACATAACCACCTTCAAAAGCCTCAAAGTCTTCTAGTTGAGACTCATCTCTTGTCATATGTATAGAGCATCCACTATCAACTATAGCCATATCTTTTAGCTCATCCTGTAGATTACCCTACACATGAAAATAGAGAAATTAGTTTCTCTTGGGGACCCAAGCCATTACTGATTTAGATCTTCCTTGTGCATCAACATAATTAAATTTCTTTAAATCACTTGATGCACTTCTGTTTTTGGAAACATTGTTTGAAACATATGATTTTGGTTTCCAAACCCAGCAAGCTGAGGCCTTAACAGCATAAAAATGATTTCCAGCAACTGTATTTGATAAAACTTTTGGCCCAGAAGTAGAAAGTTTTGTACTAGCAGCAGATTGCTTACTAGCAGCAGAGTGCATACTAGCAGCAGATTACTTACTAGCAGTAGAGCTAGCAACAGAACCAATTGTGGTTTTAGAGGCACCATTTGATTTAGCAGCATAAATAGATCTAGTTGCACCAGATCTCAACAACACAGCCCTTGGAATCATGTTTCTATTAGGATGAGGGTGAGTATTTTAAGAAACATATTTATGATTCACCCTAGAGTATTGATTCCAAACAGGCTTTTGATGGTCTTTACAACTATTTATCAAATGTTCAAAACTACCACACTTATAACAAGCCTTTTTCTTTAATTGAAACTCACTACCTAATTTGTTTGAAACTAGGTTATTAAAGTTTCTCATATTTCCCCTAGGCTTATTATAGAATTCACTCAATTTACCTCTAGGAACCTCATTATATTCTACCATTTTCCTAGAGATGCCCTTACCTAACACATGTCTCACAAACTTAACCTGTTCAATTTTAGGTTCAACTTTTGTAGGAATATCTTCCTTTTTCACACTTTGTTCTAATTCAACCTGTTCCTCATCACTATCTGAATACCAGTCTTCTACAATAGGAGCCTCAGGAAATTTTCTAACCTCAACCTTAGGTGTTTCTAAGACACTTGTACTAGATTCACCTAAAGGTTTTTCTATATCTAACTGACTAATGAAAGACAATTCTTTTCCTGGTGGAGCATAGGCACTCTTAACAGGAGGAGCAACCACATTGTAGCCTATTCCACTTCCTTTCCTTATCAGGGTACTCTCAATAGATTTATTAACCAAATCAGAAGCAAACTGTTGTTTATTTACTCTCACTATATGTTTATCCTTATCAGCAAGAGCTGCATCTCTATCTTTTTCTGCTTCTTCTAATTTATTCTTAAGAAATTCAATTTCACTATTTTTCTTAAAAACCTCAACATCCTGTTGGTTAATTCTATCTACATATTCTAGCTCACACTGTTTGAGATATTCTAATCTTCTTTCAACATTTTGAATACCTACTTTGTAACCTAAGTTATCAAGTTTAGGTGTTCAACTTCTCTAATTAGACTCTAATTCCTAGACTTAAGTTCTTCTACAGTGTCAGCACATGATTTAAAAGAACACATAGATAGATCAGAATCATTAGATACCTCAGAGTCAGATCCAGAAGATGATGATGCATAGGCCATAAGTGCAAAGTTATGCACTCAAGGCTTAACTTGAGCCACCAAAGAATAGTTTGGTTCTTCATCAGCCATATCACTCCAATCATACTCTCCCAACCCATCACAAGATACCAATGCAGTAGTGGTATTCTTTGATTCTTCAGTGGTCTTCTTTGGAGCTTCAGCATTCTTCTTTGGAGCTCTACATTCCCTAGCAAAATGACCCTTCCTGTTGCAACTGTAGCACTCTGTCTTTGACTTGTCAAAAACTAAATTTTCTTTAGCCATGTACTTGACTTCTCTCCTAGTCCTCTTCAAGAATTTTCTTGCCCTCAAGGTCAACATGGCCATATGCCATTTAAGATCAATTTCTTCAAGATCATCAAGATCAATATGATCCATATCTTGATTGATGACCTGTGACCTTATGTTGGTTGTTAGATCAGCCAAGAATGCACACAAAGCAATATCATTGGTGGAATTCTTATCATTAGAACTAGCAGCAGATACCCCATAAGTAGTAGAGTGGGATTCTTGAGATCATTTTGACTTTGAAGATATAAAGGCAAGATTTTTTGTACCAGAAGAAGAAGTAGATGTAGAATTCAATTCTGGTTCATACACTCTCAAATTGTTGTAGAGGCTTTCCAACTTTATAGTTTCAAAGTCAGGCTTATTCCTCCAAACAACTGTATGCATACTCCATTCAGGTGCAAGACTTCTAAGAAACTTAAGGTTTACATCTTCTTGAGGAACCACATAACCAACAAGCTTTAAGTGACTAACAAGTTGATTAAGCCTGTTATATGTGCCATTAATCTTTTCTCCACTTTCAGCAGTAAAGTTCTCACACTGATGCTTCAACATGTTTTTCCTTGACTTCTTAGTAGCATCGTTCCCTCCAAACCTAAATTCAACAGCATCCATCAAGTCTTTTGCAGTCTCACAGCCATCAAAGTACAATTGAAATTCATTAGGTATTCCCATTAAGAGAATACTGTGTGCCTTGATCTCCATCTTCCTTACTGAGTTCTCTTCAGCAGACTTGATTGGTATCTCTTTTCCATCAACACCCTTCTTTGGTAAAGAGTCACCATTGATGATCACATTCCACATGTTAAAGTCAATCATGCGAATGTACTGTCTTATTCTCATCTTCCATAGCTCATATTCTCCAGGGTTGAGCAAAGGGACCTTTGAAGCAGTCACCATATGTGTGTCGTCACCCATCTTCAGCAATTGATTAGGAACAACAAACTTGTAAGGAACAAATTCTTCTAGATTTCAACTTCTAGATCACAAGCTCTGACACCACTTGTTGATCCCAGTTGAGCAAATGATCTTATATAGAAGTTGACTTGAGTTAACACTTAAGCTAGAATGCGGAATATTAAAGCTTAACTTAAGAAGAATAATTATTAACTATCAACACTTCAATATATTAATAATACGAGCACTCGACAATGCTAGGGTTTTACAACCTTGAAGTGTAAATGAAAACTAAACAATACGTACTCAATCTAACCCTAGGATCCTCCTTTTATAGGCCAAGGAGTCCTACTAGGTTTACAATACCTTTCTACACAAGATAAGAATATTCTAGACGTATAAAATACACACACAATCTATTCTATAATTATCCACTCCGTATACATGCATATCTCTTCAGTAGTAGATTCCACTAGCAGTACTTTCCCATAGCAGCACTTTGAATGTATAGCAGCAGAATCTTTAATATTAGCAGCATTTTCACCTTAGCAGCAGTTTGACTCTTCAGCAGCAGAATCTAAAACCTAACAATCAGGGTTGTAGAACTCTACTTATGGCCATTTTCGTGGGACTGCTATGAGCTGCCAAACTTTCTGCACTGAACTAGGAATTTGAACTTGTAATTTCACTTTTGATATGATATAATTAAGACTATAGACCACTAAAAATTGATAATACATCGTTAAGGACATAAGAAACAAGTCAAAATAGTTTACGGTGTGGAAAACTAGAAGGGGGGGGGGTTGAATAGTTTTACTCTCTTTTTAAATTTATTTTCAAAATCTTTTGTAACTTATAAAACTTTGATTCGATCTTACATGAATTCAAATGACAACAAGTGTGAGCAAGTCTAAACAAGTATAATCTAATAATGAAAGTATTGTAATGAAATGAAATAAAGATAGAGATAGAAAGATCAAACCACAACACGCGAATTTATAGTGGTTCGGCTACAAGGACACCTTCCTTGCCCTACTCCACTCCCCGAGTACCACACTCGAGAGTTTTCTTCACTATGTCAACAAACTCCTTATGGCGGAGAAACCTTACACACCTTGGCTTACACCTATTAACGACACTATGCTAAATGTCGAGTTCTAATCGTAGCTAGAACCAATCTCACAACTTCTTCATGACTTCACACCTTCTTCACACCTTCACAACTTCTTCACGATAGCTCCACAACTTCTACTTCTTGTCTACTTCACACCTTCTTTAATGCACAACTAATTCACAACTTCTACACTACTTTACAACACAACTAATATCTACAATCAACTAATTCACACAACACTTTACAAATATCTAGCACTACTACAAGATGATACTAACTAATCACAACACTAATACAATTTTGTGGATGTTGAGGAGTGTTCTTCTTTTTGCACTTGTGTGGATGAAGCTTTGGATCACTTGGAAACAAAGGCTTATGAATTATATGATCAAAGGTTTTTGGGATAGAAATTGAGATGAGATCAGAAAGTTTTGAGTGCAAAAAAGTGAGGAAAATTTGTGAAATGAACCAGTATTTAAAGGCAAACAAATTACTGTTCTGGAGCGTGGCCGGTCCCCTTAATTAGGTGGCGGTCCCCTTAATCATTAAGGGGGCCGCCCCCAGAACGTTGGATATGTTTGTCTTTTTGTGGGGAAGATTTTTCTGGATAATATTTGCCATTTTTGGTTGGAAATTTGAAATCATATAATTATAATGATTTAAACATATTCTTTTAATTCCAAAAATGATTTTGTAAAAGATATAAAATGTTTATGACATTTTATAAAAGTTCTAATGGTTAGAGAAAAATTTCCTTTGATCATAGAATGCAATAAACACTTTCTTTATTCATACCTTAAGTGATTTGGATGCAAAATGAAATATTTATCTCTCAATACTTGTTTACGACATAAGTTTTAGTTTAATGAATTTATGTTTTGTGATTATCAAAACATAGAGATGTCGATGAATATTAACAATGTTTTTAGGCATTATTTATGTCAATAATCTCCCTTTTTTTGATGATTACAAAACTTTAAACTCTTTAAAACTAAAAATTAATTTTTAGACAAAGTATTTAGAGTTTTATATTCACTTCTCCCCCATTTTGTAAAATCAAAAAGGTTTTGCCATCAAGTTTCAATCGTGAAATATTGACGGGATGAGAACTCCCCCTTGATGTGTACTCCCCCTCGTTCGGGGGCACCAAGGAGACGAGCTATGGAATGCTTGTAAAACAAAAATATTAGAAGCACAAGTATACACATGCAATCATATATAAAGTGACAACAATATAAGCAAGCATCATTAAATAAAGGCATTCATATAGAAGCAATAGTTGTGTAAAACACAACAATACATGTAACAACAAAAGAGATTACAATTAGAATAACAATAAGATAAGGCAACAACTAGAAAAGTACTCCATCATGCAAAGAGTACATGGGCTTCATAGAGCTTGCAAACAAAAGGGTGGTAAGAATTTTATTTATTAAGCATAGCATATGCTTAATTTGGAGAGCATGATGGTGATGGTGGAGAAATGGATGAAAACTGTGGTGGTGGAATAATTGGTGAGGATGGTGGAGTTGGTGGTGGTGGTGGGTTGGTAAGCAAGTGTTCAATATATGAAAACATATATTGAATTTCATTTCTAAGACCAAAGATTATGGTTCGGTTGAGGATGCAACAAAGGCATGTATCACCATGAGTTTCAAGTAAGCTCCAAGGAACGAGATTGGCAAAGATTGGTGGTGTAATTGGTGGAGATGAGACATGAGCATTAAGTGGTGTTATTGATGAAGTTGAAGGTATGGAGGATGAGGAAGTTCCATGAGTGGAAGGTGTTTTGGATGGTGCATTTGGTGCACTTGGAGATGAGCATTTAGGTGGAGGTGATGGAGTTGTGTTGTCTTCATTAGTTAAGTCAATGAAGAGTTGTTTTGGAGGGATGATAACAATCTTTTGTTTCTTTGAAGCCTTAGAGATGGAGGTGCTAGGTGAAGACATGATGGTTTAGGTTGAAAGAGATAGTGAATAATGAGATGAAGATTGTTTATTTGGAGGGAATTTATAATATGAAAATGGTTGATTTAGGTAAGTTTTTGAAATGGTTTAATGAGATTCCAAAATCAGTTGGGTTATAAGGAGAAATAATACCTGATACTAGAGAAAGAGGTTACAAGATGCAAAAGAAAAAAGTAAACCCAGTTCCAGATGGTCGGTCCCCTTAATTGTAGGCCGGCCCCCTTAATGATTAAGGGGACCGCCTAGGAAAATTAAGGGGGCCGCCCATCTGGTGTTTTCCCAGGCGACCAGAAACCAAAAATTTGCAGAAATGGGTGGTTTTTCAAATGTGTGTTTCCAGCAAGCTCTATTTGAAGCATATACTCTAGGAATGAGGAAATATAAGTATAAAGTAAAAAGTCATGCATGTAAACTAATATATTATAAGCCAAATTAAAAGAAGCATACTATTAGCATTAAGTTATGATCAAGCTCCTAGCATGATAATAGTTAAAACCTAAGCATCATTCAAGAAACAAACATGAAGGAACACAAGTATTTTCGAATAAATTGGAAAAATAACAAACCATATAAATGTCTAATAGTTCAATAATAAAGTAGCGTCACATCAACAACTCTATTTCTTCTTCTTGCCCATCATCTTCATGAATATCTTCCTTGCGGACTTGAATCCTCCTCTAACTTCTTCATGCATTTGTTGTTGTTGGTTGATTAAGGATGTGTGACGAGTGAAGAGGAGTTCATCGGGACGCTCATGAGGAAGAGGAATTTGATAATCGGTATAATCAAGATCAGGGAGATCATCAACAAAGGTAGGGGGAGATGGGGTACTAACATGCGAGGTGTTTTCCTCATCATCATCATCATTACCTCGATGAGATGTTGAACCACGAGGCATAGAAAACAAAGGACCATGAGATTTTCCTTTGTCACTTCGAGATCAACGAGTACGGACAAGAGTGAGTTGGTTCAAAGTGGGATGAACATGCACATAGTAATCATTTCGAATATCTTGGTAATGTTCCATGACCTGAGGATAAAGTTGAGTGAGGAACATACCATAAGGAAGATTGGCATTTGGAGTGTTTTTGGCAGTCATGATTCGATTGACAAAGAGATAAGCCAGATTGTAGTTTTCTTCAGCAACTACACAATACAACATGTGGGCGATGCTAGCCATGAGATGATCACGGTGACCGCCGGTACCAAATGCATTCTCGTGAATGAGTTCTTCCCAATTTTTCATGTCGGGGCTTAGCTCTTTGAGAAGAATTTGATTTTCATGAATATCGACATTCTTTGACTTGATTTTGCGACTAGTCGTACCACGTTCTAGTTCAAGCATTCGACAAATGTCTTCAGGACTTGGAATCTCAGAATAGTATGGACCATCCTGAGGATTGATATGGGGGATCGCACAAGGCTTTACCTCTCAAGGGATCTCGAGAAGCTTACAACCCCCACCAGGCAGTGTACCTGATCGATGTAGTATAGTATAATGACAAGTACTGGGGGATTGATCGTTCAGCTAGGAATAGTGTCGCTAGGATTAGAAAACCTAAAGACTAGGTCTAGAGATGAGGGATGATTCTTTTTGTATTTTTATATTTTTATGAAAGCAAGTAAAATTCTCGGGTTTGAAGGAGTTGGGCGGAATTTGTTGCTAGTCATATAACCCAATACTAAGATGCAATCAAAATAAAATACTAGAAATGAAAGTAAAACTATATTAAACTAGAGTTGTGAGCAATATGTGGGAGAATTGTGTTTACTTAGATTTCACTACTCCCTAGATATCTTTTACACGTTAATTACTTGTTATAGTTGCGTGGATGACGGATTGTATTCCTTAATACCATTCATGGGGTGGCGTACTTACTTCTCCAATCCTATGAGCGCCTACTTCACTCCTATGTCGAGCCGGCTAAGAAGCTCCTAACATGGGAACACTAGAATTTTCTCATGAATTAAATACAACCAATAAAACCTAGTACACATCGGTTCATGTTTCCTAAGACGTTCAAACATGTTACACAATGGAGATCTGCCAGTTTTCTTAAGCCTAACATTGAAATCATTCGTCCATTACAACCATAAACAAGTAATCCACACATAATTAACACCTAGGTTTCATTAGATCTAAGCAAACACAAGATAGATCTAGCCTAGCATGTTAAAATCAAGACAAGCATAAGATATAATCAACCAACACATAGACATATTGATTGAATTAAGAGAAGACTTATCTCAATAGAACATGAAAGGATTCAAGGGATGAAAACCCTTGAAAACACTGTAAAATATGACCCAGGGTTTACAAAGTTCGGCCCTAGTTTTCTCCACACAAGTTCCTCCTTAATGAATGAAAAATTGAAAACTATATATAGAGTTTGATAGGTGACGGCGTCAAGAACAAAAGTCTGACGCCGTCGTCTCGCCGCCAAATAGCTCCTCGGACTGCCTAGATCTTGGTCTGACGCCGTCATGTATTCCCCTTGGGCAGGCCGTCACCAAAAATACTCTTGACGCCCTTGTTGTGACGCCGTCAGGATTGCACTGGGTCATCATGGAATTTACCCTTGACGCCGTCAGGATTTTCCTCTTGACGCCGTCAGGTACTGTTCTCAGCTTGGAAAATTAAGTCTTTACCGTTTTCTTCACTTTTATGCTCCAAAAACGTCCGAATTGCTTCCTTTTCCAGAATTCACTCCCAAAGTTCCTAAAATTAGAAAAGGAACAATTTAGGGTAATATTTGATCAAATAAATTCAATTCCGGGCTTAAATGACCCCCTAAAAGTGGTTCATTTTTCGCCTCATCATATACCCTTACACTTGAGATTTGCTTGTCCTCAAGCAAATGCGCTTTTATTCTAGTCAAAATTCAAGTTAAGGGTCATTTTTCACTAATATAAAACTAATTACAACAAATAATCGTTCCACTCAAGACCAAAGACAAGCACGGAGGTCATACACTAGCACCTCACAAATAGTGTTTAGATACTCACATCTCTCGGGTGTAATAAAGTAATATCACAATATGGAAACGGAAAATATCTCTCACTACCTGTCATAGCAAAATAGATTACCATAGGCTTGGGAAAGGATCAAACCTCCACCACATGGCGTAAGCACCTAGGATAAACTATCAAAGAGGTCTTTTAAAAGGGTTGTAACGTTAGGTGTAGGGATATGGAATACACGGTTTTGTTGGATATAGGCAGTCTTTACTGGTGGCGAGTAAACAATCTTAGTTAATTACATGTACAATATGGCGTTGCTAAGCCAAGACTAGACTCGACTTAAGCTAATAAATGAAAAATAACAAAAACATGAGATAAACATAGAATGAAACGGATGGTAGTCCGTATGTTTTTTTTTCTTTTTCTTAATTTTTTCGATTTTTTTTATTATTATTTTTTTTTTGCATACACTCTTACCCTACCATCCAAAATAATACATCATAGGGAATGAACATTCCCCTTACACTTGAATTTTTACATACTTTACAAATAACTAAACTAATGACTTGAATTAAGATAATCAAAACACTTGGAGTACTTTTAAGATTAACGTACATATGGGGGTAAAATATGATGTTCTTCCCCATTACTCCATAACACAAGTACTTTACCCATGAGTCCCAATCGTCCCAAAACAATACGTACAAGGATATGGCTCGAGTTAGCAACCATGTAATCAATTAGATAATTAACTTAGGGTTTAAACAAATAACAATAATGCACTAAAGATGAGTGCATACACTGAAGGCTAAGCCGATTTGGGTGTACATTTAAGTGGGGTGTAACAAATTCTTCTTTTAAGTAAAATGCTTAAAGTAAGAAACGAAAAGATAGGCTCAGAGGGGTGTACTAGGGGTTTCATGTACTAAAAATGAGTACATCGCTAAGGTGTGGGAAAAATTTGTTGACTTAACTAGCCAAGTAATATGACTTAAATGGTCAAGTAATTATGATACGGGTTTAACACAAGGGTGATCCTAATGCCTCTTATCATGTAGTAAATCCTACTATACGAATGTAGTCTCACTAGCGGTCTCGGGATGCATCACTAACGCAAGTTCTAGAATCTAAATGCTACCGGTACACTCATAAGCACTAATAGTGAATGCTTTTCCTATCAAATCTGCAGGCGAACCTCACATATTTGGGTGGAAAATTTTTCTGAATGATACGGTTATGTGCTAGTCATACAATCTCCTATCCATGAGACGCTTGCTATGGCTAAAGTTTCACTCTTAAATGTTGTAAAAAAAAATTAAATTTGGCGCTAAAATTGCACTAACAAGTATTTCTCATAGTTTTATTACACATCTACCATCAAACAAACAAACTCAAGCGAAAGTGTATCTGTAAGGTATCATCATTTTACCCTCCCCTTACACTTAGGATGAACATTGCCCCCAATGTTCAAGTAAAGAATGTAAAAGTGAAATAAGCAAAAAGAATGAAATCAAATACTCCCCTGATTCGCTCGGTATGGATAATAAGGTGGACAGGTTAAATCTTCCTCCAAGAAAATAAACAATCAAAGCTTCCCTTCTAGAATAATAATCATCATCTTGTCATACATAACCTGAGAAACAGACAAGGAAACCTCGCATAAAATCGGCGGCAATCTACATATGCTAATAAATCCTAGAAAACAAAATAAGATATAATGCTTGTCGAATGATGTTTGCAGATTTCCTGGAGATTATAAAACTAATAATTCAACAAAAACTTTAAGACTCCGTTAGAAAAACAAAACTGGTAAAATTTCCATATTTTTACACGTGACGCCGTCAGAAGTGACCTGCAGAGATTCTTATGTTAAGTTTCCGGAAAATTTCTGGAAAAACTTCGTCCTACTTCCTGGAAAATCCTGCAAAACATCATTATTACTCGATACAAGCATTTGACTCTAACAAATTTGAATACACATGTTCACTTAATATTGTGGAGAATCATGATCGGTTTTGTTTCTTAAAAACATATTTGGGGTTTCCCCTTACACTTATGTTTTTCCAAACAACAAAGTAAAGTATTTCCACTATTTAGTTTTGAAACATGATTTACCAACAATAAAAATAAAGCATGCATACGGAAGCAAATAACAAACAAACAAAATGAAAATCACACAAAACATGGGTTGCCTCCCAAGAAGCGCTTTTCTTTATTTACGAGTCTTGTAGCTAGACTCAAGGTCATTGGTTACTACGTGACCTCATCATCAAACGTTACATCCTCCTCACTAATCATTTCATTATTATTTTCTTGATAATGTTTTACACGTTGTATGTTAACAGTAAATTCTCTTCCTTCATTGTCTAATAACACAACGACTCTAGTTTTAGAGGAACTCTTCACTGTAAATGGTCCATACCATCTAGACTTGAGTTTCCCTGGAAATAATCTTAACTAAGAGTTGTACAATAGGACTTTGTCCCTTTCTGAAAATTCCTTGGGTTTCTTAATTCTTTGGTCATGCCATCTTTTTGCCCTCTCTTTATATGTAATGGAAGACTCAAAGGCTTCTAATCTAAGCTCATCAAGATCGTGTAATTGCAAGAACCTATTGGTTCCGGTAATTGTATAATCTAAGTTACATGCCTTAAGCGCCCAATAAGCCTTATGTTCTAATTCTACTGGAAAGTGACATGCTTTACCATACACCATGCGAAACGGGGTCGTTCCAATAGGTGTCTTGTAGGCAGTTCGGAATGCCTATAAGTCCTCGTCGAGTTTAAATGACCAGTCTTTTCTATTCTGACTAACCGTTTTTTTCAAGTATTCTTTTAATATCCCTGTTTGTGTTTTCGACCTGGCCATTGGTTGGGGATGATAGGCGGTGGAAAATCGATAGGACACCCCATAACTCCTCATGACCTTTTCCATTTGCGCATTGCAAAAGCTGGTTCCCCTATCACTGATGAGAGCTTTAGGAATCCCGAATCTAGCGAAAAGCTTTTTCAGGAAATGAATAACCACCCTGGCATCGTTGGTCCTAAGGGCTTGTGCCTCTACCCATTTTGAAACATAGTCGATGGCAACTAAAATGTATTCATTCCCTCCTGAAGATGGAAAGGGTCCCATGAATTTAATTCCCCAAACATCGAAGACCTCACATACTTGTATAAAATTCTGAGGTGCTTCATCCTTATGCGATATGTTCCCAGCCCGTTGACATGCATCGCATGCATGTACCATTTCTTTGACATCACGGAAAATTGTGGGCCAATAGAATCCCGCGTCGAAAATCTTTCAGGCGGTGGTGCTTATCCCATGATGCCCTCCAGAGGGACTAGAGTGACATTCTCTCATAATCTTTACTGCCTCACTCTCCGAAACACAACGTCTTATTATTTGGTCAGGACACCTTCTGAATAAAAATGGTTCATCCCAAAAGTAGTATTTTAACTGAGAAAAGAACCTTTTCCTTTCGTACCTAGTCAGGTGTTCTGGAACGAGTCTGCTTGCGAGATTGTTGGCAAAATCGGCGTACCAAGGCTCCGAATCAGTTATTGACATGAGTTGTTCGTCATGAAATGAATCCCGAATCTCACTTCTGTCATGCTCATCCAAGGGATTTTCAAGGCGAGATAGATGATCTGCGGCCAGATTTTCTGCCCCCCTCTTATCACGAATCTCAACATCAAATTCTTGTAACAACAAGATCCACCGAATTAGTCATGGCTTAGCATCCTGCTTAGCAAAAAGATATCGAAAAGCCGAGTGATCAGTGAAAACGACTGTCTTTGAAAGGACAAGATATTACCGGAATTTGTCGAATGCGAACACTACGGCTAACAATTCTTTTTTGGTGGTTGATGAGGCGAAAAATGATCCGTTTTTAGGGGGTCATTTAAGCCCGAATCCAACTTTATTTGATCAAATATTGCCCTAAATCGTTCCTTTTGTGATTTTAGGTGTTTGGAGAGTGAATTCTGGAAAAGAAGCCATTTTGGACGTTTTTGGAGCATAAAAGTGAAGAAAACGGCAAAGTATCAATTTTCCATGCTGAAGACACTAGGTGACGGCATCAAGAGTTATACCCTGACGGCGTCAGACATCAAGAATAAAACACCGTAGTTGATGACGGCGTCAAAAGTCATCCTAACGGCGTCAAAGTACAAAGAATAAAATACCGTGGTTGGTGACGGCGTCACATAGGCCGTCGTAAGTAGATCAAGGCCGTCCGAGGAAGTATTTGGCGGCGAGGTGACGGCGTCACATGGTTGTCTTGACGCCGTCAGCCCAGTTTTCCTATATATAGTTTTCTAGTTTTTTCATTTAAAAAGAGAAGTTTTGGTGAAACCCTAAAGACGAATTTGGTGTATCTTTTACAGGTTTTTCAAGGGTTCCAAACCCTTGATACCTTGCATTGTAATTGAGATAAGTGTTCTTCTAATTCCATCAATATGTCTATGTGTTGGTTGTTTATATCTTGTTCTTGTCTCAATTCCATTATGCTAGGCTAGATCTCTTTTGTGTTTGCTTAGATCTAATGAAACCTAGATGTTGATTATGCGTTGATTACTTGTCTATTCTTATCTTGGATGAATGATTTTATATGTTAGGCTTAAGAAAACTGGCAGATCTCCAAATGGTAACATGCTTGAACGTCTTAAGAAACATGAACCGAGGCGTACTAGGTCTTTATTGGTTGTATTTAATGCATGAGCCACTGTTTACAATCCCTATAGTTGTGCTGGGTCATGGTGTAGGAGGAGATAAGAGATCATAGAGTTGGGGAGTTATGTATGCCACCCCACGAATAGTATTAAGGAATACAATCCGTCATCCATACAAGTATAACAAGTAATTAACGTGTAAAAGATATCTAGGGAGTAGTGAAGTCTAAGTAAACACAATTTCTCCAATTACTGCTCACAACCTTAGTATAATTTAGTTTAATTTCATTTTCAGTATTTTATTTTGATTATTTATTAGTTTTGGGTTAGTTGAATAGCAACTAATTCCGCCCATTCCTCCAAAACCCGAGATTTTACTTGCTTTTATAAAAATACAAAAACACAAAAAATAATCATCCCTCACCTCTAGAACTAGTAATTAGGTTTTCTAATCCTAGCGACACTATTCCTAAGCTGAACGATCAATCCCCCGGTACTTGTCACTATACTATACTACAACGATCAGGTACACTGCCTGGTGGGGGTTGTAAGCTTCTCGAGATCCCTCGAGAGGTAAAGCCTGTTGCGATTCCCACGCATCAAGTTTTTGGCGCCGCAGCCCGGGGAATAGTTATTGTCTAGGTTAGGATTTCTTTTTATTAGGTCTACTTGGTAGATTCCTTTCTAGTAAGATTTTTTTTTTTATTTTTTTTTTTAGGTCTTCTTTAGTCTATCTTATTTCTTTGTGCCTCTGTTAGTAAATTAACCTCATTGACTATTCCGTTGACCATTATGTAAAACGCGAATCCACCCCTTTCCCCTAGTGAAGTGGCTGTGTTACGTGAACACATTGAGAGTGAGATTAGGGAGCTTAGAGAGCTTAATAAGTTGATTAAGACTGAACTCGAACATACATTTAGGCCTAGCAACCGCCTTGTATTCAAATAAGGACCTAGGGCCTAATGACTTCGTGAGTATTGTTGAGAGACTTGAAGAGGAGGCAATGGATCCGAGACTTAACGACTACTTTAATCTATACCCCACTAAGGAGGAGATTGCATATTATAATAATCTTATTGATAACCTGCGATCTCCTTTCACCATAATTGAACCTAAGATCAAGAGAGGCGATCCTAAGAATGCTAAGATACCATGTATGATTGGATATAGGCACATTAGCAATGCTTACATCGACTTTAAATCTCCAATCAATATTATGTCCTCAACGGTTTATAATGATATAGTGAACACAAGACTTGAACCTAGAAGGGATCCCAAGTACCCCGGTGGAGTTTGTAACTTTCTCGGGAGAGTTAAAGGTTTACGTGTCTTTGTTGGTAATTTCACTTTTGTCACCGACTTTATGAATATTGAGGATCTTGCTAATGTTATTGATTGTCGATTATCCAATGTTGTGTTTGGCAAACCATTTGTTGAGGAGTCTAAGTTAGAATATGATGAGGTAGAAGGCACGATTCGATTTGCAAGTAACACCGATAGTATCACTTATAGGATGCCCAATAGGATGAAAGAAATTCGCTTTATATCTCGTTTTGATCAGGACAACGTTGGTGCCTTTGAGGATATTGATGAGGAGGATAAGAAAAAGGGCATGGACTATGTATGGGAAAAAAGGAGTCTTTACTACAAAGATTGCTTGGCCCTTGGACCAAGGTATAAGGTCGATGAAGAATTTGCCCAAATGATTATGGGGGCGATTGAGAAAAAGGTGATTGGTTTCTACAAGGAATATTTACAATTGGAGAATGGAACCAATGATGAAATCACGTGATAACGCATGACTTTGAGTCTAGCTACAAGACTCGTAAATAAAGAAAAGCGCTTCTTGGGAGGCAACCCATGTTTTGTGTGATTTTATTTGTTTGATAGTTATTTGCTTCCGTATGCATGCCTTATTTTTATTGTTGGATGATCATGTTTCTCAATTAAAATGTGGAAATACTTTATTATGTTGTTTGGCCTAGTCTTAACTTCAACCTAAAGGTATTTTTGCAAAAGATAAGTGTAAGGGGATACCCCAAATATGTTTTTAAGAAACAAACCGATCATGATTCTCCACAACATTAAATGAACATGTATATTCGTATTTGTTAGAGTCAAATGCTTGTATTGAGTCATAATGAAGTTTTGCAGGATTTTCCAGGAAGTAGGACAAAGTTTTTCCAGAAATTTTCCCGGAAACTTAACATAAGAATTTATGCAGGTCTATTCTGACGGCGTCAGAGTATTACTCTTGACGGCGTCAGGAGTTAAAAATCTGGAAATTTTACCAGTTTTGTTTTTCTAACGGAGTCTTATGGTTTTTGTGAATTATTAAGTTTTATAATCTCCAGGAAAGCTGCAAACTTCATTCCACAAGCATTATATCTTACTTTGTTTTCTAGGATTTAGTAACTTATATAGGATGCCGCCGATTTTACGCGAGGTTGTCTTGTCTATTGTTGTCAGGATTTACAGGTTATGTATGACAAGAAGATGATTTATATTCTGGAAGGGAAGCTTTGATTGTTCATTTTCTTGGAGGAAGATTTAACCTGGCCAACCTATAATCCATACCGAGCGAATCAGGGGAGTATTTGATTTCATTCTCTTTACTTTTTTCACTTTTACATTCTTTACTTGAACATTGGGGACAATGTTCATCTTAAGTGTAAGGGGAGGGTAAAAAGATGATACCTTACATATGCACTTTCGCTTGAGTTTGTTTTGTTTGATAGTAGATGTGTAATAAAACTATGAGAAATACTTGTTAGTGTAATTTTAGCGCCAAATTTAAAATTTTTTACAACATTTAGGAGTGAAACTTTAGCCATAGCAAGCGTCTCATGGATAGGAGGTTGTATGACTAGCACATAACCGTATATTCAGAAAAATTTTCCACCCAAAAATGTGAGGTTCGCCTTTAGATTTGATAGGAAAAGCATTCATTATTAGTGCTCATGAGTGTACCGGTAGCATTTAGATTCTAGAACTTGCGTTAGTGATGCATCCCGAGACCGCTAGTGAGACTACATTCGTGTGGTAGGATTTACTACATGATAAGAGGCATTAGGATCACCCTTGTGTTAAACCCGTATCATAATTACTTGACCATTTATGTCATATTACTTGGCTAGTTAAGTCAACTAATTTTTCCCACACCCTTTGCGTTGTACTCATTTTTAGTACACGAAACCCCTAGTACACCCCTCCGAGCCTATCTTTTCGTTTCTAACATTAAGCATCTTACTTAAAGGAAGAATTTGTTACACCCTGCTTAAATGTACACACAAATCTCCTTAGCCTTCCGTGTATGCGCTCATTTTTAGTGCAGTACTGTTATTTGTTAAACCCTAAGTTAACTTTCTAATTGATTACATGGTTGCTAAGTCGAGTCATATCCTTGTACATATTGTTTTGAGACGATTGGGACTCATGGGTAAGTACTTATTTTATGGAGTAATGGGGAAGAACATCATATTATTACCCCCATATATACGTTAATCTTAAAAGTGCTCCAAGTGTTTTGATTTTCTTAATTCGAGTCATTAGAATAGTTTAATGTAAAGTATGTAAAGATTCAAGTGTAAGGGAAACGTTCATACCCCTATGATGTATTATTTTTTATGGTAGGGTAAGAGTGTATGCAAAAAAAAAAAAAAAAAAAAAAAAAAAAAAAAAAAAAAAATAATCGAAAAAATTAAGAAAAAGAAAAAAAAAATAGAAAAAGAAAAAGAGAAAAAACATACGGACTACCATCCCGTTTTTATTCTATGTTCATTTTATGTTTTTGTTATTTTTCATTTGTTAGCTTAAGTCGAGTCTAGTCTTGGCTTAGCAACGCCATCTTGTACATGTAATTAACCAAGATTGTTAACTCGCCACCAGTAAAACTTCCTTTATCCAACAAAACCGTGTAATTCATATCCCTATACCTAACGTTACAACCCTTTAAAAGACCTCTTTGATAGTTTATCCTAGGTGCTTACGCCATGTGGTGGAGGTTTGATCCTTTCCCAAGCCTATGGTAATCTATTTTGCTATGACAGGTAGTGAGAGATATCTTCCATTTCCATAATGTTATATTACTTTATTACACCTGAGAGATGTGAGTATCTAAACACTATTTGTGAGGTGCTTGTGTATGACCTCCGTGCTTGTCTATTGGTCTTTAGTGGAACGATTATTTGTTGTAATTACTTTTATATTAGTGTTAATTGACCCCTAACTTGTCTTTTGAGTAGAATAAAAGCTCATTTGCTTGAGGACAAGCAAATCTCAAGTGTAAGGGTATATGATGAGGCGAAAAATGATCCATTTTTAGGGGGTCATTTAAGCCCGAATCCGACTTTATTTGATCAAATATTGCCCTAAATCGTTCCTTTTGTGATTTTAGGTGTTTGGAGAGTGAATTCTGGAAAAGAAGCCATTTTGGAGCATAAAAGTGAAGAAAACGGCAAAGTATCAATTTTCCATGCTGAAGACACTAGGTGACGGCGTCAAGAGTTATTCCCTGACGGCGTCAGACATCAAGAATAAAACACCGTAGTTGATGACGGCGTCAAAAGTCATCCTGACGGCGTCAAAGTACAAAGAATAAAATACCGTGGTTGGTGACGGCGTCACATAGGCCGTCATAAGTAAATCAAGGCCGTCCGAGGAAGTATTTGGCGGCGAGGTGACGGCGTCACATGGTTGTCTTGACGCCGTCAGCCCAGTTTTCCTATATATAGTTTTCTAGTTTTTTCATTTAAAAAGAGAAGTTTTGGTGAAACCCTAAAGACGAATTTCGTGTATCTTTTACAGGTTTTCAAGGGTTCCAAACTCTTGATACCTTGCATTGTAATTGAGATAAGTGTTCTTCTAATTCAATCAATATGTCTATGTGTTGGTTGTTTATATCTTGTTCTTGTCTCAATTCCATTATGCTAGGGTAGATCTCTTTTGTGTTTGCTTAGATCTAATGAAACCTAGATGTTGATTATGTGTTGATTACTTGTCTATTCTTATTTTGGATGAATGATTTTATATGTTAGGCTTAAGAAAACTGGCAGATCTCCAAATGGTAACATGCTTGAACGTCTTAAGAAACATGAACCGAGGCGTACTAGGTCTTTATTGGTTGTATTTAATGCATGAGCCACTGTTTACAATCCTTATAGTTGTGCTGGGTCATGGTGTAGGAGGAGATAAGAGCTCATAGAGTTGGGGAGTTATGTATGCCACCCCACGAATGGTATTAAGGAATACAATCCGTCATCCATACAAGTATAACAAGTAATTAACATGTAAAAGATATCTAGGGAGTAGTGAAGTCTAAGTAAACACAATTTCTCCAATTACTGCTCACAACCTTAGTATAATTTAGTTTAATTTCATTTTCAGTATTTTATTTTGATTATATATTAGTTTTGGGTTAGTTGAATAGCAACTAATTCCGCCCATTCCTCCAAAACCCGAGATTTTACTTGCTTTTATAAAAATACAAAAACACAAAAAATAATCATCCCTCACCTCTAGAACTAGTAATTAGGTTTTCTAATCCTAGCGACACTATTCCTAAGCTGAACGATCAATCCCCCGGTACTTGTCACTATACTATACTACAATGATCAGGTACACTGCCTGGTGGGGGTTGTAAGCTTCTCGAGATCCCTCGAGAGGTAAAGCCTGTTGCGATTCCCACGCATCAGTGGTAGAGTAATTCTCTTGAGCGGGATTCATGGTTTTGCAAACGTAGTAAATAGGTTGGAATAGCTTGTCACGCCGTTGGCCCAATACAGCCCCGACAGCAAAATCGCTAGCGTCACACATGATTTCAAACGGTAGCTCCCAGTTGGGTGTAATCATGATTGGAACTTGTGTGAGCTCCTTTTTTAAGAGATCGAATGCATCCTTACATTCTTGGGAGAAATCGAAAGGAGCATCCTTCATTAGCAATTGAGTCATTGGCCGAGCTATTTTGGAGAAGTCTTTGATGAATCTCCGATAAAACCCGGCGTGCCCCAAGAAGCTGTGTATTGCTTTAACAGTCGTGGGATATGGTAACTTAGATATAGCTTCAACTTTAGCTTGGTCCACCTCTATCCCATTCCCTGAGATCTTATGCCCTAACACAATCCCTTCTTTCACCATGAAATGACACTTTTCCCAGTTTAACACCAAGTTGGTTTCCTCACAGCGTTTAAGCATTTTTTCTAGATTAGCAAGACAGCGGTCGAAGGAGTTCCCAGAGACCGAAAAGTCATCCATGAAAACTTCCATGCTGTCTTCCATAAGTTCGTGAAAGATTGCTGTCATGCATCTTTGAAAAGTGGTGGGGGCATTACATAGCCCAAAAGGCATTCTTTTGTAGGCGAACGTTCCATAAGGGCAAGTAAACGTGGTCTTTTCTTGGTCCTCAGGTGCTATGGGAATTTGAAAATACCCTGAGAATCCATCCAAGAAACAATAGTACTCGTGCCCAGACAATCTCTCTAACATTTGGTCAATGAATGGTAAGGGAAAGTGAACTTTCCTCGTGGTATCATTGAGCTTTCTATAATCGATGCATACCCGCCATCCAGTAACTGTTCTTTGCGGTACCATCTCACCCTTGTCATTCTTAACTACAGTCATTCCACCCTTCTTAGGTACAACCTGTATAGGACTAACCCATGGGCTGTCCGAGATTGGGTAGATCAATCCTGCATCCAGAAGTTTGATGACTTCCTTCTTTACAACTTCCTTAATGTTGGGGTTCACCCGCCTCTGGGGATGCACGGTAGGTTTATAAACTTCTTCCATGAGAATCTTATGCATGCAAAAAGTTGAGTCAATCCCCTTAATGTCGGCTACACTCCATGCAAGCACTCCCTTATATTTCTTTAGGACCTCTAAGAATTTACCTTTTTGTTCATGTTTGAGGGAGGAGTTTATGATTACCGGCAGTTGGTCCTCTCCCTGAAGGAAGGCATACTCTAAATGGTTAGGAAGTTCCTTAAGATCTAGCCCAGGAGGTTCGATAATAGAAGGCTTAAGCTTGTTTTTGGGTTTTCGGAGCTCGAGATGCTCCGTGACCTCTTGTCTAGGGTAGAAGGAGACTGCACCAACATCCTCCATCTTTTCCACCTCTAACAAATGTAGAAAACTCTCATCTCGTAACCAGCCTTTCTCGATTTGTTCATCAACACAGCTATCAATGACATCTGTGAGTTCATCGACCTCTCCAATGAAATAGAGCCGGTTAGCTGCTTCGAGAGAGAGATCCATAGTGTCCCTAATGTCGAAGGTTATGCTATCGGTTCCCACTCGTAAGGTTAACTTGCCGTCATGAACATCAATGACTACACGAGCTGTCGCAAGAAATGGTCCCCCTAAGATGATGGGTACCAAGTCATCCTCCTCTATCTCTAAGATTACGAAGTCGACCGGGAATTTGAATTTCCCAACCTTGACTAGCACATTCTCGCATATCCCTACAGGGTATTTGACTGATCTATCGACTAGTTGGATGTTCATATGGGTAGACTTTAATCCAGAGTATCCTAGTTTAAGGAACATAGAGTGAGGCATGAGGTTGATACTCGCCCCCAAATCGGCAAGAGCATTCTTTATTGACAGAGATCCTATGGAGCAAGGCAAGGTGAAGCTGCCTGGATCGTCTACCTTTTTTGGTAGCCCTCGATGGGTCACCATCGAACATTCTTCCCCCAGGGTCACAAGACCCTCGAGTTTCTTTCGGTTAGCGAGTAATTTTTTAAAGTATGCGCTATACTTCGGCATGTGATAACAAGCATCAATGAGGGGTATGGTGACTACTGAGTCTTTTAGATATGACAGGAATCTTTTATTGTCATTCTTAGTTTTCTGGTTTTTTAATCGGGATGGGAATGGGATTCTCATAGGTTGGTTAGGTGGGGTTGATAGGGAAGGGGTCGCCAAGGGAGGTTGGTTGGGAGCCTCGCTGCCCACATCATCCTCCTCTTCACGAGGCATGTTTGGATCGGGAGTGATGGGGGCGAGCTCGGGTAAGGGGGTCCTTATTTGTTTTTCCAGCTCGAGTGGTTATCGCGAGCATGGGATCTTTTTGGCTTACTGACGGCATTTCAAGGTTATCGAGGGTGAAGTTAAGCTTGTTGAACCATTCTCCAATGTCATTCTGCTGTTCATCAACAAGTTCATTAAGACATTTTAATTGTAAGCCTTTTTCTTGAGTGAAGTGACCAAGGTCATCTTCAAAAGTGCTCCTGATTTCGAATTCAGGACCTTCCTCTCATTCTTTTCTTTTTACCAGATTTCCCCAGAGGGTGTAATCATCATTTTGGTAAAAAGGCAAAAGGGAGGGATCAGCATAAATGTCACCTCCTGACAAGCATGCATGTTCAGTCGTGGTTTCTCCTCCGCATTCCTCTACCTCATACGGGCCCCCACAGTAGTCGCAGATCAAGTAAGGATTTGAAAGGTGTTTAGGTAGCTGTGACCCAGCTAGGTATTCCATTCTTTTGTTGATTTTTCTCAACTGATTTGAAGATGTTGAAGTGATTTCAGACATGCTGACAGTTGACTCAGGTTCATCCCAAGTGTCATCCTGGTCTTGAGCATATTCTTCAATCCTATCCCATCCTTCTTCGGCACTCAGATTGGCTAATCTCCCTTTTCTAGAATTGTTGATTCCGTTCCAATCATTTGAGGAGACGTTGTCGTAGGAGATTTGGACCAAAAGCCAAAGTTCGATGCCATTATGGGGAACTTGTCTTATTAAATCCTTGAATCTAATCCACGATTTATGGAAGGGTTCGTCCTTCCCTTTTCGGAAGCGGAGGATCCTATCTCTAAACACTGATGTTTTTCCAGGTGGAAAGAACTTCTCATAGAACTTGGATATGAGTTGTTCCCATGTGAAAATAGATTCATACCACTCTTGGGCTTATTCATATAGGGTGAAAGGGAAGAATCGTAATCGGGACGTGTCTCTAGTAGCCCCATCCGTATGGAGGGTGTCTACTATTTTCAAGAAGTCCTTAACGTGTTGAATCGGGTCATCATCATCTAATCCACAAAACTTGCACACACTTTGGACAAGCTAAACATCGGTTGCATGCAAGACCTCATTGGTGTGTTCGTTTGGGTAGACAATGGCATTTGAGAAGCCACGAGGGTTTGGGGAGGAGTAGTCCTTTAGGCGCTTAGGAGTGGGAGTTGTGGGGGTACTCATCTCATTGTTGGGTTGGGAGCTAGGGTTGTAAGGTGATTTTCTGAATTTTCTTCAGAAAGGAGTGCATCAAAATCGATGGCAAAGCTAGATGGTTCAGGTGTTGAGTGAGATCGTCTTAACCTACGCATTTCTCTATCGGGTTCTGCATAAGGCAAGACAAGGTTTCTAGCGGAACTACGACTCCTAGTGTTCCTAAGGTTAGAGAATTCGTCGGTTGCCATAATGGCGGATGGTAAAGAGTTACAAACAAAAACACGAAGAAATAAGATAGACTAAAGAGAACCTAAAAATAAAAATAAAATCTTACAAGAAAGGAATCTAGCAAGTAGACCTAATAAAAAGAGATTCTAACCTAGACAATAACTATTCCCCGGGCTGCGGCGCCAAAAACTTGATACATGGGGATCGCACCAGGCTTTACCTCTCGAGGGATCTCGAGAAGCTTACAACCCCCACCAGGCAGTGTACCTGATCGATGTAGTATAGTATAATGACAAGTACCGGGGGACTGATCATTCAGCTAGGAATAGTGTCGCTAGGATTAGAAAACCTAAAGACTAGGTCTAGAGATGAGGGATGATTCTTTTTGTATTTTTATATTTTTATGAAAGCAAGTAAAATTCTCGGGTTTGAAGGAGTTGGGCGGAATTAGTTGCTAGTTAACTAACCCAATACTAAGATGCAATCAAAATAAAATACTAGAAATGAAAGTAAAACTATATTAAACTAGAGTTGTGAGCAATATGTGGGAGAATTGTGTTTACTTAGATTTCACTACTCCCTAGATATCTTTTACACATTAATTACTAGTTATAGTTGCGTGGATGACGGATTGTATTCCTTAATACCATTCATGGGGTGGCGTACTTACTTCCTCAATCCTATGAGCGCCTACTCCACTCCTATGTCGAGCCGGCTAAGAAGCTCCTAACATGGGATCACTAGAATTTGCTTATGCATTAAATACAACCAATAAAACCTAGTACACATCGGTTCACGTTTCCTAAGACGTTCAAGCATGTTACACAATGGAGATCTGCCAATTTTAATAAGCCTAACATTGAAATCATTGATCCATTACAACCATAAACAAGTAATCAACACATAATTAACATCTAGGTTTCATTAGATCTAAGCAAACACAAGATAGATCTAGCCTAGCATGTTAAAATCAAGACAAGCATAAGATATAATCAACCAACACATAGACATATTGATTGAATTAAGAGAAGACTTATCTCAATAGAACATGTAAGGATTCAAGGGATGAAAACCCTTGAAAACACTGTAAAATATGACCTAGGGTTTACAAAGTTCGGCCCTAGTTTTCTCCACACAAGTTCCTCCTTAATGAATGAAAAATAGAAAACTATATATAGAGTTTGATAGGTGACGGCGTCAAGAACAAAAGTCTGACGCCTTCATCTTGCCGCCAAATAGTTCCTCGGACTGCCTAGATCTGGGTCTGACGCCGTCATGTATTCCCCTTGTGTAGGCCGTCACCAAAAATACACTTGACGCCCTTGTTGTGACGCCGTCAGGATTGCACTGGGTCGTCATGGAATTTACTCTTGACGCCGTCAGGTACTGTTCTCAGCTTGGAAAATTAAGTCTTTGCCGTTTTCTTCACTTTTATGCTCCAAAAACGTCCAAATTGCTTCCTTTTCTAGGATTCACTCCCAAAGTACCTAAAATAACAAAAGGAACAATTTAGGGTAATATTTGATCAAATAAATTCAATTCCGGGCTTAAATGACCCCCTAAAAGTGGTTCATTTTTCGCCTCATCAAGGATGATTTCGTTCAAGAGAAGAGAGATCCCATTCATTGGAGTATACGGCTTGGCCGTTGTATGGGATTCTAAGGATTTGTCCAAACTGAGCAAGAGTAAGAGTGATGAATTGATGTTGAATCATGAAAGAACTGAGGAGATGGCCATAGGGATCGGTTTGCACCGTCACTTGGCTATAGAAGTTGAGGACAAAACGAGGAATGATTGGTTCGTTGACTTTGAAAAGACAATCAAGACGGATATTGGTGAACATTCGTTCGATTTGATCGGATTCCTAGTAGGATGGATCGACAATTCTACCCTCGTGAATGTTCTATTTTCAATGGGACGATAGTAACATGTAACGGCGGGAGACATGCTGGGAGTAGAGGAAACTTGAGGAATGTATTGTTTGGTTTTAGAAACGTCACCAACCGTGGTTTTAGGCATTTTTACCTAAACAATATAACAACAAAGAAAAATAAAATTAAGGCAAAAA